>KK502460.1:519992-572577 GCA_000688735.1 Glossina austeni | reverse complement strand
TTTGATTCCACGCCCCACCGGTACTCGGCTCCAAACGCGAAAGCGAGATATTTCGATTCAAAGAAGAGTATGAATTGGATGTTTTAGCATTTGTACACCAAAAAACCGCGGCGAGGATTGTGGATTACGTTTACTGCTCATTCATTTTTTTGACACCTACTTGACTTTTTTGGTTTGTATTTGAAAATGATATTTTGGAAACAGCTACATGCCCCCCATTGCAACAGTATCGCGCCCCACAGGTTGGAAACCACTGTTGTATGGTCTTTGATTCACGTTTAATGATTTTCTTTTTAGACGTATGCTTTCCTACTCATCGATTTATTGCAAAGGTTTGTTTTCTACAAATTTAATATTTATATAAAGTTGACGTCTTCATTATTACACGATTCGAAGATTTTGTAAACATTTTCTGGTCGATAAGCACGATTTTAATTGAGTAACGAACAATTAAGAAAATTGTACTCGTCTGCGGCCGAATCTTCTGTACTCACTACGTGTATCTTAAAAAAAAAGCGCATCAAATCTTGTTATCGTACTTTATGAATAATGAGGAAGAAACAATTTTTTTTTTTTTTTTTTTTTGATATTGAAAACAGAGACGATGTCAGTTTATGTTGCACTGTAGGTGTGCCCCTTGACCCAGTTGGCTTATTTTCGATGCTAATCGTCATGCAAGGATTTTCAAAGCGTATACCAAAATTGACGCCTATATTTTTATTTTTGGGAACGGGAGATTCGTATAACCCCTGTAGTAAGCATTCTCCACTTTGCGAAAACGAAGCTATGCAATGAAAAATATTTTACACGCAGATTGGTTATAAAAATCGATCGAGTCGATCAAGGGACACGTCGACATTACGGCGTAAACTGAGAAGTTTCCAATTTTGTTTCCTGGGGTTTTTGCTCATTATCCATAAATTACAATAGATACACAATGAAAAATTCCAAGTATATCGAAAAAAAAAAAAAAATGGACAAAAACGGGACAAGCCATCTAATGCATATTATAGAGTATGAAAATTTAGGCGTTTCTTCTTTAGTCTCTTTTTAAGATAAGTTTTTTACTTATCGTTTCAGGTTAATTTTTCTACTTGTTCGTTGTTTTTAAAGTTATTTCTGGTATGCGTATTCGGCGTAGACGAACATAATTTTCTCCCCGTGCCCTCTTCCGGGCCAAAAGTGGCGTAGGGTATATTAAGTTAGTGCGGACGTATATAACACGAAGAAGGGCTTAAGATGGACCCACCTTTTATTATCGATTGATGATATCGATTGATTCAGCATCATTTTCTAAATCGATCTAAGTCTGTCCGTTCGCCTGATGTCTGCCTATGTACATTTGTGATCAAGTTACAGGTTGCAACTATTGAGCGATTTTGATGAGATTTGGCATACTGAAGTGCTTTTAGCCAAGGACGAACGCTATTGAAAATGGTTTGGATCGGATCATTTTTTTGACCATTAACTGTATAACGGCCCATTGTGAAAAGTCATTATAGGGAAAAAAATCGAAATTTTCAAGGTTTCTCGACAAAAGAAGCTAAGTAGCAGCATTTCGGCAGTCTAAATTGGTGCGAAGACTTTGGAGGGGCTAGGTCAATTTTTTGAACCCCTCTTATATAACCGTTAATACGGAAACCGAATTTTTATATGGTACAGAGGTTGAATTTTCAATTTTTCATGGTGAAAATTAGCTCGTAATAGTAAATTGACAAAAAAAAAAAATAAACTTTAACGAATTTTCACCACATAAGTCTATTTTTTGAACACCACCGCATATGAGGATTCTCATGATACCTAAATCCTTATATGCGAACAAGTTCTAATTGTTAATTATTTTGTGATGAAAATTTGTTCGTCATACTAGTTAAATAAAAAAATGAAGTGTAGCTAATTTGAACCACATAGATATATTTCTTGGCCCTACTTCGCATAAGATACCTCATGAGTAGTAAATTCTTCGGAAATTTTTTTAGTATTTTATGATGAGAATTAATTCATAGCAAAGGTTGAGCAAAATAATTAACGGTAGGGAATTTGGATCACATAGGTGTAGTTTTTTTGGACCCTACCATATTTGATATATGCGCTATCACGAAACGCAAACTGGTATATGGAGAGAGAGTCAAACCTTCCAATATTAGGGCTTTCATGGAAATTGTAGCTTTTTAGCTGATGTATTATTACAAAAACAAGTGAATAACTGTACTAGGCAAAGTGATGTAGGGTATGTAATGATCGGCGTTGCACGACTATAATGTTTTTACTTGTTTTTTCATAGGTTTGTTACGGCCTAACTGCCATTAGGCTTGACAAGAAATGTGAAGTTTTCACATCGACCTGCGTACTTTCAATGCAATCAAAGCTGTATTCTTCGGGCTTTGGCGCCCTTTGTTAAATTTGAGAGTGGCGAGAATCCACCCGAAGCCAAATCAAGCGGATAGAATGTTTATGGAACGATATGAGGTGAAAGGGTGTAGAATGAGTGTAGAATTCTTAAAACATCAAAGTACAGCAAGAAAGTCTATTGAATATGTTGAGGCGATCGATGATCGACTGTAAAATAATATCAATTATTAATAGGCTCACCCAAAGAGTGCAGTTCATCGAAGGGGTTTCTTATTTTGTGACGAAGGTCGTCAAAGTTTCATTCAAACTTTGTCTACGTAAGAACATTATGTTTTTTATCAGAACGGGGATTTTTGACTGCCTTATGGTGGTGGTGGTGGCAGTTATTGAAAGCAATAATTTCTCACCGTCACTCCTCGAGTTTGTAAATAAAATTTGCATTAGACTTTTTATTTGACTTAGAAACTGTAACGCCTATGGTTTTATCTTTTTTTTATTTGCTACTCCTAGGTTAATTATGATGGTGCACAGACATTGGCTGGGAGTAAATTCATCACGCTTTCCCTCCTAAAAAATATGCGATAGAATGCTCCAAAATCTCACTGCTGCTTTCATTATAAGTGCGCATAGTAAACTCAACCCTTCGACTTGAACCTTTATTTTTACTTCTCGCTCCTTGAATGTTTGAAGAGAAATGCTTCGATTTACATCCCTTACTCAGTCTTTAGTTAAAGAATTGATTTTAAGGCTTCTTGTACTCCCTCTCCTTTGTTTTTTTTCTATAAGTAATTTGTGTTCGCGCATTGAGATAGCGTAGGGCGCGTGAGTTAAAAAAAATATGTAGACTTTTATTACTTTAAATAAGAAAATTTTAACACATTGCCGATCGCACAAATTGCATCCCAATATATGCTACCCACCGGGCATTTTTTACGTGTGATAACTAGTGAAGTTCTCAAATATATGTAGACAACAATTACTTATTCATAAACATAAGAAAGAAATAAAATAGTAAAATAGTGTTAATAGACTTAATTAATATTTATTTATTTTCATTCAAGTGACAAAATCAAGTTTGTAAAATTTAATATTTGTTTAGAGTATGATATCGTTGGAAACATTTAAGTTTATGTAGCGGTACTCCACAGCTTTTGCAAATATATCGAGTATATCCTGTTTTTTTATGCGCAAAACAGACTTTACATTGTCTGTGGGGATATTTTTTGTCATGCCGCCAGTAACAATTTGAATAAGTATATGTTTATTCATAACCATCGAAAGTCTATCTGGTGGATCAATTCTGGGCGACTGTTTTGTTCTTTCCTTACTTGTTGAAGGTTCTTCTTCCATATTGTCCAGATTTTGCGTTTTTTTTTTCCTCTATTAGTTGTATTGCAATTTTGAGAAACATTTTTTTATAATCTATTCTCGCTATAGGGATCAACTAAGAGAAGCGGGCATCAAATTATATACAATAAATATAAATTATCAAACGGGGAGATTTCCCCGAGCGGTCGGCAATGTGTAAAGTAAAATAAACGACATGAATACCTCATAATATATGAATGACGTATCATAGCAAAATCTAAATAAAGTTTTCAAGTCTGATATACGAGGTGTGTTCAAAAAAACAAAGTAATATTTTATATTTTCCGAAAATTATTTTCTATTCTATCTATTTTTTGTTCGTGAAAGTGGTCCCCCTTAGATATAACCCACTTGCGTGAGCGTTTTTTTTCCAATCGTCGAAGTGCTTCTGATATCCGCTCTTTGGTACGGCCTTGAGCTCTTTCAGCGGTGCGGTCTTTATCTCCTTGCGCGTGGCCAAATTCCGTTCTTTCATGCGTCTTTTCAGTTTTGGGAGCAGGAAAAATTCGCGTGGGGCCAAGTCTGGTGAATACGGTGGCTAAGGCATGATTACGATGTTGTTCTTGTCCAAGAAAAAAACGAACAAGCAATGACGTGTGAGCTGGTGAATTCTCATCGTGCAATATCCATGAACAAAATATCCACAAAAAATTACACAGCATGAGCCAATCATTACGCCGATTCTTCATATCCCTTTACTGCTTCATTTCTTTTCCACTGTTCCAACGCTTTCATCGGTAGGTGACGTGCTGGGACGTCCATGGCGGCCATTATCATTAAGGGGGCTGATGCAATGAGGCGTCATATTCATTTTCGTGTTAAAGGACTTCCAGGTGGCAGGAATCTGTAAACAAAAATATATGATAAACATGACAATAAATTTATAAAAAATAATAATTTTCTTAATCTGCATAATTTGATAACTAAATGTTATGATCACCATCGCTAAATGTTAGGATATGTGTACCAACATAACAAAAAAAAAAAAAAAAAAAAAAAAAAAAAAAAAAAAAAATCGAAAATCGTAATTTGAAAAACTGCTTTCTTCTTCAACGCACCTCGTACATGAAATTTTCTTTGGAAATTATTGTTATTAACAAGGCAAGGATGTCATGAAAATACTTCAGTTTCTTCCAGAAGGCCTTAAAGAAGTATAGAATACAGGTACACAGGATATTGGCCTCGAAAAAGCCGCTCTACTGATTGGCTTATTTTTGATAATGTTTTTAAAAATGAAAGAAAATAGCGACGAAATTATATGAGAGTACCGTAAGTATAATATGCTACGTAAGTGTAAGCATCGTTTCGCATCACTTTTAAAAAGCCAAAAAGTTCGTTTTTTTCACTCATTTTATGCATATTAAGTACGTAGAACACATCACAGTCGTGAAGTTTTACATCAATTGCAAGCAAAACGAATTTCACTCTATTGAAGTGGTGGTAGAGGTTGTTTGTCGTGGAATGTTATTACAGACATTTTGCGTGCACTGGATAAATTGAGAAGCCTAAACAGCGATCGGGGAGGAGGGCGATATTTGAAGACATAGACGTATTCAACAGTAATCAATCAATTGTCTGTTGCTGCTTTACTATAAATGAAACTTAAAGACATCTTTCTTAGCAGCTGAAGTGTCCAGGATTACCGTTCGTCCAACGACAAATGCTACAGAAGGCAAATAATTGTCTTTGATAATAGAGAAGTCATAAATGCATTCCCATTGGTAAACAATAGAATAGCCCAATAGATTCATAATACTAATGGACTTTTTTCCCGTAAAGTTATAAGAGATCAAGCGTTTGAGAAGAATGTATAGAGAAAGCGTTCATTGTTAAGGTTTTCCTAAATACGAGAGCTGCAAGTTGTGTTAAAGACGGAAACAAACTTCAATCGGTGCCTAATAGCTGTATGGAGGGCTACTTCCCCCGGCCCCGGGCCCGGTCTGCCATTAATAACCCCGCATCATCATCTTATGAATAATCCAAATATGTGTTAAATAGTTGAAAAAGTGGTCCGATCCGAATCATTTTCAATAATGTTTGTTCTTGGGTCAAAATAGGCCAGTGTAACAAATTGCTGCCTATAGGCTGTAAATAAGACGGACAGACAAGTTTAAATCGATCTAAAAAGTGATTCCGAATCGGTTCAGTAAAAGGCGGATCTATCTCAAGTGCTTCTGGGTATTGCATACATTCGCACAAACATAATACGGCCTTATATCGCGCACCTGGTATAGTATATAAAAATGTGTAATTGAGTTGTAGGAGTGACGCTGGCACGACGACTTATTTTGAGAAGTACTTTAGTGAATGGATTCCGTTGTTTTTTTGACCAAAGACTTGTAAAGCGAAAACAATTGTGTTTCTAACCTTTATAATTATTTAGTTAATTGTTTTAAAAGACCGTTTAGCCGGACTTAATGTGTGAAAATTCTTCTCAGAGATTTAAATGATTTTGGTTTGTACAACAGAAGGACCCTTAATGACAATGTCTCCTGACATTTTAGATCCTTTTTCCAATATACGTTTAATGCACTTTTCTAGAGTTCAAGTTAATTACAGGTTTGCGAATTTCATTCTGAAAGTAGTTGCAGACTAGATCAGCAACGGTCAGCGTATATTAAAAGAGAGGATCATGAATATTGGATTCAGGTACCAAAATTTATTCTGAATCATATTTGATTTTTATAGAGCGGATAGTCTGATATGAATTTCAGAAATTGAGAAATTTTTTGCTCAAGAATTTTAAAGTCAACGGACTCATACGCTTTGGTAATGTGTAGCGAAAGCGTAACTACTTTTCTCTTCTATTGCCGCAGGCGGTTGTGAAGATAAGAACATTAATAGACATATTAATGGTTTAATTTCTTGAACGAGCATATTTAGTATGGATGTCACTTTTTAATATGTTGCGTTATGTGCTATTGTGTTGGTCACTTTAGTAAATAGTTTCATAATGACTGCTGTCCCTTTGACCATTTATAGCTTAACAATTAATGAGAAGATTTGGCGACATGTTGTCATTTATTTATTTTATTTATTTACTTATTTGCATATAACAGCCGAACTAAATGGACTCTTATAAATAAGTTTTATGCGTTAGAATTTAACTGAAAAATAAATGAAAAATGAAATGAATTTAAATGAAAAATAAGGAAATAATAAAAAGCCAAAAAACCAATCCATGAAGGGACAAGTACAAGAAAAAGATAACGATAAGAAGGCATGTACATCTATCTAGCATAGAGAGTATAGAGCATATGCTGCAGTTCCGAGCTAGAAGTGAATCCTTAAATCGATCGAATCGAAAATATGCGAAAGCTTTAAAGATTACCAAATTAATTTAAATACGACATAGACCATGCGTCCATACCAACAATAGCTGATTTCATGTTAGTTAAAAAATTCGATATTGAAATTAAATTATGGATATCATATAGAGTTTGGCAAAGAGGCCTAAGTAGGTTAGAAAGCTCGTACTTACACATTGTACCTGTATTGGCTGAGTGTTATGAAAACAACATTTTTAGAAGGACATTTAAGTATATCTCCCTTAATAAAAGCAGGCGGACCAATATCATCATTTATTAACTAAAGTAAGAGGGATACATCAAGGGTGAATATGGGTTTCTCTAGTGAAGGTATGGCTGACTATGGCTGAGATTTGTGAAAGTTAATCCAAATTCCTAAGGGTGAAGAGTAGGAATGGCTTTTGAATGCATTTTATTGAGTCTACATAGCACTTTTAGGAAGAAGGTAACTCAACAAAGGCATATTCAACTACAGGTCTCATTTAGTTCAAGTATAGCGTTTTTTCGCAACATATCGGTCGTCAAGCTTTCTGAACAATCGCTTAAAAAAACTTCACGCTGGCCTAGTTTTATTTACGACAGGCTCAGTACGCAGATTGAAAGGTACTCGCTGGCGAGTCTACGAGTTTTCAATTTTACGTGAACCAATCTACTGAGTACCCAGTAATAAATGTATTCCTCCTTGAGAATGGAAGTTTAATGTTCTAATGTTTTTTTTTCTTTTTTTAGGTTAAAGATTATAAAAATATGCAAATAGCATGCTTTCAGCTAAAGTTAAAATCAGAATTGGACGATGTTAACTCAGTGATGGTATATAAGGCTCGGACTTTTCGATTGCATTTAACTCTTCAGTATTGCGGTAAAGGAAAAAAGTTGTAATCGGAATTTCAGTAATTCGAATTTCAATGATATTTCTTTTCAGAAAAGATTCCGAATAGTTTCAAATTTTTTTTTTGCCCTTTGAACTTGTCAACTTACAAAGGGGTCTGCATCGTTTCATCATAGAAATTATAGCTTCTAGCATTATTTTATGTTTGAATTAGCGAAGACTGTTATTTTGTTTGTAGAAAGGTGGCCTTTTCATCATCGAAACCACCTGTTGGCACGGTCAGCTAATTTAATCTTATTAACATCAGCAGTGTTTTGTGATGAAAAAGTTTGTTTGAAAACGTCGAGCGTTTTTTTTCTGCCCTCCATTACGAGGTAGTATCTGATATGAAAATATAAGAAAATCGGCGAAGCTTAAAAATTTTCATACTTCTTCCCAACAAACAGTAATTTTAAATTAATTAATCGAATAATTTTTGATGATAGATACAAAAGGACTTCGACTGCTTTTGTATAAAGATAGGAAAGAAAGTTAAGTTCACTTCCAATTACTATTCCATTATTAATTATCGTTAGAAATTAAATAAATTCAAGATCTCTACTACTACCACTGGGTTGGGGGTAAACTTTTGATCTATATTATTGGTTTATAAAAGCAATAGCAATAGCAATAGCAACAACAACAACAACAATAATTCGTTGAAGAGGCTATGAGCAGACTATGTGCTAAAACCCATATATCGGTCACATTGGTTGTAATATAGTTAGTATTTGCTACGATCTCGTCTAATTTAGTATTAGATTAATATTAGCCAGCAACAGACAAAGATGAATAACACTGACACTATCACGAGAATTAAGTCTGTCACATTTGAACTGCAAAAATTTATTTATTTATTTTTTTTTTTACATGTCTTTTAGCGAGAAGGGACAATGAAACCATCCGCGCATATCAGAGAAGGAAATTGTGAATATATTGAAGGCAATGAATAAAAATACGAGAATTTAGAAATTTTCCGGTATATCAGGCGTGAAAATGATCTCAAAATCAACATTTCTCATAGGCATCGCTGATGTTAGCAAACCGTAAACCGGTTTTTATGTAAACAAATTAAATAAATTAAATAAAACAAGAAGAAAAAGAAATACCAAAAGAAATAAAGATTATTTGTTTTAAATTGAAAAAAAATTCGAGAAATAAAAAAAAATTTTTTCAAATGATTTAATTTGTATTATATTAACGGGTAAAATCACCGTCAACTTTTCAGGAAAATAAAATTTGTTTTTATTGGCTTAAAAGATGTTTTCGACCTTTTCTTCATTACGTTAGAAAATTTTTCCTTGAAATTTCGCGCTTTTTCCCGAAGCGGAAAGACTGTCTTTGTCAAATGAATTCGTGCTGAGAAGTTATACCCCGATATCTTATTGTTATGTCTGATTTCTAACTCTTCGAATAGACTAACAGATGTGTTCGCAAAATTTTTATGCTGATATAAAAGACATTTATTACCAAGAAATGAAAAAAACAAAATGTGTTGTACCAGAACGATTGGAAAGTTTTAAGTGTTTCTGCCAAGTGGTTTAAAACTTGGGATGAAATCTTTGGAGTTGGTTATGATTTCGGCTATAGTAAGTCATTTACTTATTTATTTATTCAATACTCAGCAACAAATTTCGTAATTATCAGCTGATTAACAATTGTGTTAACCTACAATAGCCGATATGGTTAATTAATATAAAAATTATAATTTCAAATTTGTTATAAAGAATGTGCTAAATAACTGTAGGCACGTCGCAAGCATCCTGCAAGATGGTATTCAGTGTTTAGGTAGTACTACGAGCAATGCTCAATTAAATCTTGCAGTTAACATTTTAAACTAAGTTTAAATTTAAGAATATTCCTTTTTTCGTTTTAATTAATTTGATTGATTGATTTGCCATGCAGTAGAAGAGGTTGATAGGGTTCATTTATTATAAGACACTTTTGTATATATATGTATACTTTTTTTTTTATGGCCAGCCCCCCAGGGGTTGTTCCCTGTACGTGTGGTCAGGAAGAGTTATAGGAGGAGAGAGGTGGTGTCTTTGTGAACGTTCGCCCGGAAAATGGAGACATCAGGTACGGTGCGAAACGACTGCTGCGACTGCTGGTAGATTGTTTGAAAAGTGTTAAAGTGGTATTGTTAAAAAACGACGAGTCGCAGTAGCGTGTTGTGCGATATGCAGGTATCTTCAAAACTAGTGGATGGGAATGCTGAGAAAACCCTTTAATCCTATTAAAGGATTTAGTTGGTAGACATGGTTGGTATAGAACACATGTCCTGGATGCAGCTGTACATAAGTACAACATAGACAAGATTACGCCGATGCTCAAGAGTATCGATTTCGTCGTCCGTGAGCATCTAAGCCCTTTGTTTTACGCGTTTAAGGGCGTCCAAGAAAAGTTTGAATGTTCCCGCCTACACATGCGAGCTATACTCTTATTTTGGCGGGATATAGGCGGTAGTAAATAGTGCGGATATCGACTGCAGTGAGGTATTTTTTGCACCGCTTTAAAAACCTAAGCCCTTGGCTGCTTCTTTCGAAATTTCGAAAACCTCTTCTGTCCAAAAAACTTCTTTTTATATTCTCATGCCCATAACCTTAAGGGGTGGTCGATTTTTCTACATTGACACAACAAAAAGAATAACTTTTCCTGTGCGTTAGGAAACCGCTTTGAGTTTTGACGCCGTTAAAGCTTATCCTATCAGCCTGATCACATTCAGACATTTTTATGTGGTCCCGATTTAGTGTATCACTCATCATGCAGCGTTTGTTCTAATTGATCTAATTGCTGCATGGTGTCTTACTAAAGGAAAAAAAGTAACACAAGGTGCTGTTGTTGTGTGTGTTTAAATTTGTAATGATTGTGTTTAATTGAAAATTTTAAATCAAATGCGAGAGTTGACCCGGAAGAGTCCGGCTTTACTACATCCAAGAATAGCCCATTTATTAGGATTTGTGGGTGAAGAGCAGCCATTGCATAAATTATAATTCTGAGTAATACATAAAGAATCTATTAGTTCTTAGAGTAGATAGCTCGGAAAGGATGAAACAGTTCGTAATTGGTTTGCCAATGACGTAATATGGTTTCATTAAGCAACGCCGAAGAATCTAATTCGCCTTTCAACAATTTTATCACAAAGGACACCGCCAAGCAAGTGCGTCTTTTCAAAAGGGAGAGAAGGAGACTATTACAAGCGACCCGACTTTATAATTCGGGTACTAAATAATCGATAGATACTCAACTGCAGATCTTATTAACGTAACATAAAGCTTTTTAGTAACGTATGCGTCAATTAATTCTTTGGACTAGTGTTTAAAGGACTTCGACTTGTTTGCCGAACAAAGAATCCGATTCAAGTTTGAATCGAGGAGACCAGCGAATTCGTTGCAGAATAAAATATTCTCTACCTTATGGTAACCTATGTTATCATTGATGGATAGTGAGGCAGGCGTATTTTTATGAGTATTAGTTTTTTACACTTGCTCAAGTTTAATGACGCAGCGTTATGCTTTCACCAATTAGATACCTTAGTGGGATTAGATATCTTGAAATTAGGTACTAGGAAAAATCTTGACACCATCACCGAACATTAGAACATTAGAATATTTTATATATGAGGGAAGGTCATTAATGCATGATAAGACAAGCAGCAGAACCAGATGGCTATCTTAAGGCAACTCCGATATAACGTCGATGTCCCGTTAAAGCCCTCAAAGAAGACACATTCAGTACGTCTATATATATACGATCTGAACTATTCGATCAAGTTCAAGGGTGGACAAATACGGTCCAACTGGCACAGAAGAAGACAATTCTATCTGCTTGCTTTCTTGTCGAATAAGTCCGAAATACACTGTACATCAATTCTAGAAGATTTGTGGTTTACCCTCAGCAAAACATTACTGAACCGTTGAGAAAATTAATCTGGGAAGTCGGTCAAGTATACAAGCGATCAAAAACTGTTTTAGGATAACGCTAAACTTAGCGATACCTCCGTAATTGATTATAAGGTTTCTAGGCGCATGCTTGCGCAATGATATAAAGTAGGATTATTTGCAGAATATCGGGAATAACTTCTCTTTAGACATTTATTAAAAATCATAATTAAGGAAGAACACAGTACGCCTGTACTAAAACGAAGAATACACACTGGTATACTATCGGGACCCGGAACACATGACGATTTCAGTAAACAAAAAGTTTTGAAGATCTTAGCCGCAGAAAAGACAATTTGCGGGAAGATGTCGAAAAAGTGGAGTTGATACCGACACCAATCACTTATGACTCCATTGTCAACATTTTAGTCTTCAAAGAAATAAACGAAAGGTTAGAAATTCCTAATGAATTAGCAGACTCGACATTATTGTAACACATGGACGATGAGAAATCGGTTCCTTTTCTTCTCGAATTAACGAATTTTAGTGGTAGCCATCAGAATATTTTTCATTTTATGCACGTTGAGTTTTATAAATATTGGCGTCGAACAGCCACTTCATCCTTTCGGGATGGGAACAGTTTTAAAAGATTCATTTATACAGAGTCTCGTATAAACCAGAAAGACAACAAATCATATAACAACATGTTAATATCGTCGTAGTTCATATGCCAAACGACGTCAAAAAAAAAACGTTAAAGGGTGAATATAACGATCGCTTCTTCTCCTCGCGCCATGACTGCTGTTATTCAGCGCAATCGAAACATTCAATGCAACAGAGGTCGCAGGATGATAGGAATCTTCAGCTAAAGCCGAACCAAGTAATATGTGTTTTATTATTGTAACGTGTAAAGTGTACAACGAGTGCTTCCGTCTTTGACAGATGACACTTTTGAGCCAAAAATCACAACGAAGCGGAATATTTGAAATTAAAAGAGCATTTTCACTATGCTAGGACTGCAGTCTAATGGGGCAAAAAAAAAAAAAAAAACTAAAAAAAAAACTTTAGTGTGATGAAAAGATATGTCTGTGGTATCTGCCGAACATTTAAGCGAGTTTTTCTCGAATCACAATTTTTCAAAACGAAAAACAGCATAAGTCAATTCTCATCTTTTTCCTTTGAGTTTTTTTCACAATCCCTCTAAAACAACATAGTCCAAAGAAATACGTAGGATATCTTTGGTAAATTGATTTAAATATATTTTACTAATAGTAGAGTGTCTTTGTTTTATCGAAAATTGAACTTTTTCACTCAAAAGCTCGCCAATCAAATGAAAAACAATTTTATTATTACATTGTTACGAAAATCCCAAGTCCAGTTAATGGTAACTAATTGATATTCGTAAGTAATAAATTCCGTAGTGCATATTCGCGGCGCGTCATGCAGCTGCCGGCCGACGAAAAAGATTAACAGGAAAACAGAGGTGCGCATGCGCGACGCGTCATACAGTTGCCGGCCAAGGAAAACGCTTAGCAGAAAAGCAGGTTAACGGATTAAAAATGAAGCCATGAAGTTAGGTAATTGTAACATGCTTGTCACGTTTCCCCTACATCGCTACGGATGTAAACTCGGTCTTCGGACTCTGTCCACAAAAATTTACTCTAAGAGGTTGGGATAGGCCTCGCTCCGCCCAGTGAAAATACTATTCCCATGCGCATAGTATAGACTGGTTTTCACCTTCGAATGACTATTTCATGCCGAGTTCGGGTCTTGTGGGACCTACAAAGTCCGACCGGAGACTTTTTAAAATTCTTCTACAATTCTTTTCTCTTCATTCTGGTACCACGGGTGTCAGGAGCTGCCAAAGCATTTCTTCTAGCTAGCTTTGGCCTGACAACGGGAAAGGCCCATAGCGGGAGCTTCGTGGTGGCTGTGGTTAGCCCAAAATCGCGGGAAGAGCTTTTTCTCGGGGTGCAGTTGCATTGCAACCGGGTGCTTTACCCACAGAAAGGCAGAGGTTTTAGATAGTGCCTCGCCCTCACCAGAGATGCGACCATAACGTGTCTCGTCTGGTACTCGAGGACTTAATCTTCTTCATGGCAGAGTGTGAGCCGACTTCGGCACTGTATGTTGCGAGGATTATTAGCCTCGGGGAGTATGAGTGTTTCACACTCAGTGTGCCATTGGGCACCGAGGGGTTAAACCTTAACGTTAAACCCTCAGAGACATCTGTAACATGCTTGTAAAAATGTATATAAGGAGATTATTTGCGGAAGGCAGTTTAGTCGTACGAGAACATTTCGGTCGAAAAAGAATACTTAAGCTGAGAAGTCGAGAGTATTGCCAAAGTAAAATGTAAATAATCCTTGCCTTAAAGGATAGATTGTAAATAAAGAAACTTGGAGTTAAAAGAATTCTGAAGTGCATTTCTCTTGAAAATAATATCCACGATCTAATGATACGGACCGTATCGAAATTAGCGAGAATTTGCAATAATATTATTAATTAATTTAGTCGGAGAAATGAATTCTAAGACTAAAATGTAAAAAATCTATGAAAAACTCTATAGCATTTGAGATTTGAACCCACGACCATTGAGGTATTAGTCGAGTTTAGCCCTCTGCCTACTCTGCCTACTCAGCCACTCGGGCAGATGAGATATTCTTAAAAAATCCTACGTGTATGATTCTCTACACATAGAAATGTAGATTAAATGTTTTTTTTTTTTTAATTCAAATTCGGGCCAGTCACGCTTCTTGTTGCAGAGTTTCTGCAACAGCAGCCGTGCCTCGCTGCGGTTTTTCTAATCTTTTTTTCTTCTCACAAATATATATATTTTTTTTAATACTTGAATTTGACCCTTCTCAACATTCTTATTATTCCATCTTTCCAGTCAAAATATATACTTTTTTACGCTGTCACGGTGGGCTTACCTCTTAAGTATATTATATTAAAGGTTAATTTTTAATGTAAATTATGTAATAATTAATAAGAGCAAGTAATGGTTTTCGTCACGTTATGAAAGTTATCAAAAAAAATTTAGAAGATTTTAGTGAAAGAAAGGGAGAGAGCAAATGATATTCGGCTTAATAGATGTTTTGAAACTTTTAGACTATATAGAAAAAACTGCATTCTCAGAAGAAAGTTGATGTCTTGAAATTTTCAACTTGACTCTAAGTACACGAAATAATAATGCTTAGGTCAAATGAAATATTGCAGTTATGTGTCATCTTTAGTAACTGTTTGTGTTCGTGAAAAAACTAGTTAGAATAACTGCATTGAGACGACCGTTCATTACATTGACATTGAGAGCAAATCGAAATCTTTCAATGCGTCTTTCGAGAAATGAAATGTTGGAGATGAAATTTCGGTTTTGGTTGTTATATGTTTTCTGTGTCACTTCGCTATAGGTAAAGTGCAAAACGTATGGTTGTGTCTTGGCTAAAAGCAGTAAAACAGTCTTTCTAAAGTATAAAGCCGTTGATAAATATTTGAACATGAAAGAGCACTTTTATGGTTCTTGGCTTGCAAGTTGACCTTGAACAAATAATACAAAATTTATATAATTAAAAAAAAAAGGGCCCACAGAATATTCCGGAACTTTACATATGTTTTTTTCGAAACACGCAATATCGACTGTAATTATCGATATTTTGCTAGATAGCCGTTGCCGCGTTGTTGGGTTTTCCAAACTATTGCAACGTGAACTCTATTTTGTGATTTTCGGGTATTTATTCAAGATTCTTGGTCTCCAGGTTTAGGTACGATTTTATTTACAGTTCTTACAAAATCTATTTACAAATTATTTATCGAACCTTACATTTATTATGCTTCTTCAGTGCGTCCTTTCAACTTTTGAAAATATTCTTGTTGTACATTCATAAAGAATCAAGTCACGAGTATCTTCCCTCATTGTGACATTTTTCCGTTAAGGCTTTTCTGCGAATTATTGTTAATCTTTTCCACAACGGCCATGAGGCAGGAGTAAAGCATGATGAACGTGTATTTGGTTAGAATTTGTTTTCTCAGAAAATCGGTTAATTTTCATACAAAATCCATCTTACCAAACGTGGGGGTTTTCGTATTTTCGCATATATCAGTGGCTTGGTAGAGGCACTATACACAGAGACACTACAAGAAAGCTAGAAAAAAGTATTTTTTTTGAAAATGCTTTCAAATGAATATCAGTTCTTCCTAAAGACATGTGTGAGTGTAAGTTGTTCTTGTAGCTTGTCTTTTCGATGCGCTTAGAGAAAAGGTCGAAATTTTAATGTAAAAATTTGTTCCATTTCAACTGATGTTAAGGTTTAAAATGCTGAATCGGTGGGCAGCGGTTTTTAGCCCTTGCGGCATATTTTTCGAACAAATACCAATAAGAAAGCACGCTACAACCCGTATTAAATATTCCATATTGCAACGACGCGCCAAAGTGTCGTACAAGAGCGTGCGATATATTTTCGTCATCTTTCGCTGTGGATTGATGTTCAGAACTTAGTCTATCTTGTAATTCATCATCGCGTATATGTATAGTTTCTGTGTAACAAGTAATTGGGATTGCCATGGGGAAAACAGAAAATAGCTAACTAATCAGCATTTTTCTTTTGCATTTTAAAGTCGACTTCATTGGCCAAGTCCTTAAAATATTTTTCATAGCTTAACGGACGTATAGTCTTCAGTTTCTTTTTTTCTTTTTTTGTTTTGTGTATTAACTTTTCGAGAGAACAAATTGGATGGATCGTCGTTAAAGGAGAAAAACATTTATTTACGACTGGTGTTAGAATTTGAATTCACTACCTACTTACGAAAGGAACATTCAATCCGATGGTAATAAAATTTAAGAAGTAATAAAATGATAATCGACTCGAAACTCGAAAAACTCGAAAATGCCAAAAAAAAGTTAAAATATCGATACTCCACACAATTTGATTTGCGTGGACCATTTTTCCTCTTTCCTACTGGCACTGTAAGGAGTCCCATAAAGTAGATGTGGAAATTTTTGCTGTTGTATCTTTTGTAAGACTTTATAAATAACATGTGGAAAACTCAATTGTTCTTTGATTTTAAAAACGCAAGTATTCTGAATTCGTGTTTTGGACTACAGAAGTGCTCTTTGACCGATTCGGTCCATATTCGATATTAAATTGTGTTCAAGTGCTTCCAATGTTTTTGCGAAACTTAAGGGCGATCATTTAAATTTTGCGACCATGAGAATGCTCATCACACTCATTACACATGGACGGATAGACGGAAATGCACAGATTGATACTAATCAAGAATTTACACACTTCATGCGGTCTGTGGAGTTTCTTTCTTGGGTGACGAACTTAAAGGAGTAGCACGTGTAGGACGCTATCCAGTTAACGTCAAATCAATTTGTCGTAATGCACTAGACATTCAGTATCGATCGTATTATTGCGTTCTTTTCGTTTAAAAGTTTTTTCTATTATTGACTGCTACATCTTCGCGTATGTCAAGACAACAATGAATTAGTTAAAGGAAAACTTAAACGCTATATAGTCGAAAATGATTAAGAACTCGTCAACGAGAAGAAGAAAACAATAAAAATGGATTAATTTCATATTAGTATTCATTAAATGTTAATATTTTGCACAAAACAATACCAGAGAATGGCTTTGGCCAATATTCATTTACATGCTAATAAGCGTCCACCACCGAATGCGTAAATGTATCCATAGAAATAGAGAGTCGCCATGGCAATACACTCTTTGGTGTGTGCTCGTAAAAGGAAACCATGAACAAAGTTTCAGAAATTTAAAATACATACTCATACATATGCAAATACAAACACAATTTGAATTAGACCAGGTTGACTAAGGTGGGGTAGTCAGTTTGAGCTGGTTGACACCTATCGTCTAATGAATCTTCGAAAGTTACATAAGTGCATAGAACAGAATTTGCCAAACGTTTCTATTTATGCGATGGTATATTCTCGACTCAGCAGGCATATATTTCAATATAGTGTAGCAAGAGCAAGCAGAACGTAGCTTACGCAAGCTTACTTAATATAAGTTAGTTACAGTTTTAAAACATTTGACAAATGTACAAGCGACTAATATCGTAACGTATATAAGCGGTTTTGCACGAATCTTGTATATATCCGATCTAACTCTATCTAAAGCTAAGCTCCTAAGAAAACGAAAAGAATATTTCATATTATTTTCATCTGCCTGAGTGGCCGAGTAGGCAACAGTCTCGACTAGCAACTCAATGGTCGTGTGGGTTCGAATCTCAAAAGCGTTAGAATTTTTAATAAAAGCGGAAAGCCTTAGATGTGCTAGTGCTTTAAGACTTTAGTCTTAGAAATTATTCTCTGGCTCAATTTGTAAATAATAATAATAATAAAATTTCATACTATTGCGTGGGCGTGGTTAATATTCTCCATTTTTGCATATATATCGTAGGATCATCTGGCTTTAGAAAACGAGAGTGGTCTCAGTTCATTTTGTGTTGTAGCTATGTATGTCTTCCGAACGGTTGAGCCCATTTTCAATAACAACCTGCGTGCAATGTGCGATATCTTTGCCGAACTTTAAGCCGATATTTTAATTTTTGGGCGAAGGAGTGTGTTCACCATAAAAAGACATGTAGAGAAAACCATCAGATACCTTGCGATGGAGTGTGTACACTATAAGCTTCTTACAGCAACAATTTTCTGGAAATAAAAACAAAAAATAAGTGCTTCTCCGCGAATGCTCTTTATTTGGCACAAAGTTCCCAGTATGTAAGCGCTGTTTCAACTTTTCGTTTATGCGCATTTCAAGCATTCGCTAATGATACCGTATATATGTGAAATCTTTAGGTATGCCTTGACCTGCCGGGCCACTTGTTTCCGAAATTCGTATTCGGTTCACTTTGTTTTTGTTTATAAATTATACAAACCCTAGTTTTGTCACACCGGTGATAGCCGTCTAGGAGGCGTAAATAAATATGAGTCAGTTATGTAATGCCAGCTCAAGACTGGCGGCACTTCCAAAACTTCAACAAAATCAATTTTCAAAATAGACGTAAAATGTGCTCAAAAACAAAGTTCTTGGAGAACTGAGAGGAAGTTTGAAAAGTTACAAAGCTAAGGCATTATTTAACACATAGTGATGTAACTTCAAACTTAGAGCAAATATTATCCTAAACGACGATGACCAGAGATAGTTTGTCGATTGTAAAAAACGCTACCTGAAGATCTTCATCTCTAGTTCCCCAAGTGGAGTGCAATTAAGAAAGTTAAGAGCATCATTCTGAAAATTAAAATTTTGTCCAGCTAAGTCGGCGGCTTCGGTACCACTAGTTACGTTCGGCACAATTGAAAAGATTGACCTTCAAGTATCTATTAGCGAACAAATGGAACAGAAAATTGACAAAAAAATCCACAGTACTACCTTCTATACTACTCTCATATCAATCCTAATCTCTTCCATCGCTATATCCATCTACCATCCAGAAGACCAAGATTAAAATATTTGCGAGAATTCGCCTGAGTCGTACTATTGCACCCGCACCAACGGATCTTGAAAAAACTCTCTACTCTTCTTATTTTGCAATCGTGGACACAATCTCGCGGTTAAACATATACTTTGTGAATGTCAAAACTTTTCCAATATTGAAGGATTCGTTTTCGGCGCATGTAATCCTATGAGGATCTTAAAAGTACCTGAAGAACATCATGTCGATAAAATATTTTACTTTATTAAAACGACTTTACTAAATGACTAAATGAGCCGATGATCTTAGTTACTAATGCTCATCCTAGTCTTAGTCCTAAAAGTTATTTCTTCGAGTGAAATAATATGAAGAAATTATAGCAACAAAATAGGGTACAAATATTTGCCATGATTCGGGCCGAAAGTAATTCCGATCAGCTTGAAGTGAAAGATTAACAGCTAAGCGAAATAGTTGCGAATGCTGAAATGGTGAAAACTCAAGATTCGTGTGAACACATTCCATTCCATTCTTAATCTCGATTCTTATATGCTCCAAGTCTTATTAATTTTGAGAGAGGTAAGCAAGGTTCTTATCTTGCCATTCCTTGATTTCTATTAATTTGTTTAAGTCGTAGAAATTTAGATGAGTATGAGTAAAACTCTGTACATACGATTGTAGTGCATTCCATATACCAGTACAACCGCTAAAGCACAAAAATAATTTCCAAAAACAAAAAAAGAAATACTTCAAGGATTAATTGCGTTCTGTTAGGAGCGCTTCTCATGGAACCTTTTTTTTGTACTTTTGAACTTTTTGCTGTTGCGTTTTTTCAAATTAATTAAAATGTAATTCTTTCAATTTATCGGGACAGTGTTTATCTATCGGGAATGACGTTCAACTGATTAGGGCGAATTGCATCGCGTGCCTGGCGATACGAATTTTTGAAAAAGATGTGCAATTGTTTGTTCATCGAATATTATAACGCTTGGAAACGAGCTTAACATAAGGTCGATCGTGTCCGGATATTGAACGGCCATTAAACTTTTTTCTCAATAAATCACTACTAATCTACTAATCAACAACCAAGAATTAATTATACTCTACACCGGCGTAGGGTATATCAAGTTAATGCGGACGTAACACGCAGAGGGGCTTAAGATATACGCATCTTTTATTATATCGGTCGATTCAGAATCGTAATCTGAATTGATCTAAGTCTGTCTGTCCGCCCGCCCGTTCGTCTGTAGTCTGTCTACGGAAATTTGTGTTGAAGCAACAGGTCGCAATTTTGAAGATATTTTGATGCAATTTGGTAGAGTGACGGGTTTTGACCTAAGCACGAACGCTATTGACAATGGTTCGGATCCCCTATGATAGTAATTTCATACAAAAATAAACTTTACAAAATTTGGACCATCTACCTACATTTTTGGATCCCTCCCCATGTAAGGATTAAACTTGTACTACATTCGGTGGGGTTTTGGACTCGCTTCTCCATAAATACGCACTTAAAAAATATGCCTTTATATAGAAACAAAATATCATTTTTGTGTTCTATAATAAAAAGTGGAATTGTAGTAGTAGACAATGTGGTGTAGGGTATTTCACGGTCGGCCTCGCTTGTTTTTATTACCGTAAATGTCTTTTAAGAACACCAGATGACTTTTCATTTCTCCAAAAGGGCAATTTTTTGCCTATACGAAGTCGTTTAATCAAATATGTCCTTCCTTCGTATGAATAGATCGATTAGTTCTGTAGTAAAATTTAATAATTTCTATACGCTGTACAACGTTACACATCTGTGTAGCTTTCCATGGTGATTTGCCAATTTTGCTCGTAATCTGCAAAAAAAAAAGACACGAAAAAGACGCTCACCCTGTAGGTTCGAAATTTATACTATTTATTAACTTATGTCAAAAGGATTTTATAGCATCGTTGATAACCCAATAAAATATATTTTGTTCTCTTATTTAAGTGAATTCATTGTACATAAATATATACTTTCACTCTAATTGTGGCCTTATTGCAGTTTAGACGTAAAGCTGGCAAAATTCTATTTCATAAAAAAAAAGCTTTTTAATGAGACCCTTATAATGTAATATTATTTTAACTGCGGAAGGGTTTCAATCTTTATAAGAAGATTGAAATGCCAATTTTAAATTACAAAGTAAGGTATAATCAGTTTTTAATTACCAAAGTATTGTTATTATAATTATTATTATTATTATAATTTATTTAGACCAAAGAAATAAATTGTAGGACTGAGCAAGCACGAGCGACCGAGGCTATAGGCTCTTTTTTTTTTTTTTTAAGATAGTCAGTATGTTCAGTTTAGTCGCTTTAATACCGTAAAATATTTGATTCTCCAGATACGTTCAAGAAGTCTATAGGTTTAGATGAAAAAGTTGTTTTATCCACGGTTGCAATCGACACGTTGCTTAGCTTTCCCAAATCTACACCTCGTAAATCTTAGATTCATTACGTAGTTCGTGATGTGTGAAAGTACTGTAGTCGACTTGATACTCCTGTAACCCATTGATTCGTAATAACGTTTCGCACAGATCGTTCGTTGTTCAGTGAAATTGTCTGTTAATGTATTGACAAATTGTATATAATTTTCAATCACCATTTTTTAACATATGTGATTCGTATATAATTTAAGTGTGATTGTATTAATGATTCTTATATAATGTAAATTAATTTACATTTTATATCTAATTTGCACTTTAATTTGTATAAAATTACAATTCCTCGAGCAGTTATCTGAAAATTCCATGATTTGCTTTGAGTGCTTTGCACTCTAGTTCCCAGATATCTGTTTGTGCAACTATCGTACAAAGTAATCGCATGAATTTGACATTCAAGATATGTTCAATGGCATTCTTGAGTTCCTTGTACGGTTCAGGATACACACAATTTAAATTCCACTCCATTTTTTTACTCCGATGCATTTCAATGAAATCTAAGAGAATGAATTTATGTTTCTTTTTATTAATACATAATTTTATTAAATCTTTTGTGCAATGGGCTCCGTATAGTCGACAATCTCGATGCGATAGACAAGACTTTAAAAGTAATACTTTAAGTCTACAAAGAGTGTGTATTGTGAAAGGGAAAGTGAACACTGCGCTGAAAATGTCATAGGTTTAAGTCTTGAACTTGCGGGCATATTCTTCTGTTATGATCGGTAACTAGTCATGTCTATTATTATTATAGACAGTTCTGGTATTCTGGAGAAACAGTCATAAGGAGACGTTCCGGCGTTAGTTTTATTATGAAATAGAATCGTTAAGGCCCGCAAACCGCTGTGAAGTCTAAAATATTGCAAAAAAGTCTACTTTGAACTGTGAACCTTACTCTCTACTTGAACTGTTTACTCTGAACTTTGCTGTGCGTATTATTGATCATCTTTCTCTCTCTCTCTCTCTCTCTCTGTCTCTCTTAGTTTCTCTCTCTACGATTTCGTAATTTCAATCGGTAATCTTAATAGTATTCCTTAAATCGGCTGAATGTACATTACAGTCAGATGTTTACGTTGTTTCCTTTTGTGCGCGACACAACATGACAAGTATTTAAAAATGGCTTAGAGTTTGCACAAAAAAAAAAATTACTTGTTTTCCGCTAATAATTTTGAAGACATTCTACTGTTATGGAGCAACCGGGCAAAGATTGGGAATCACTGCCGTAAACGATTGCAAGTAAAAGCGTGTAAGGGCGAAAAGCAACAAACAAACAATGACAATATCACATGTGTGCTCTATGTATGACCGGTATATTTGTATGTTTTGTAGGTAGGTATGTATGTATCTGCCTTTATCAATGTGTCCATTGAGTGCGGTGTACTAAACAAACATAGCAGTGTTATGTGTGTTTAGACCCCAATGATTCTTCTGCTATGCAGAAGACCTACGTTAGTAATAATGCCGATGCTGTTGTTTAACATTATCATGCGATATATGTATACATATATATATATATATATATATATATATATATATATATATATATATATATACATGTGCATGTCTGTCTTACATATGTCCATATTTGCTTTGTCTAAGGGGAATTGCGAAACATGTGCGGTTTTTTTTATGTCCATTGCTAAGGTAAGTACGTTAAGTGTGTTTCTATAAAGAAAGAATAATCGGATATACATTGGATGATCTGTTAGTCAGGCAGTTTACCAGCTAATAGTAGAGAAATTGAAAATTTCTTTCGCTATTGTTAGTGTCTTACTATTCGGTTGGGAAGTGAAAAATATTGTGAAATTTCTCTTTTTCTCTATCATCTCGAACACGCGCGCAAGCACAGACGACGGAGACGAAGAGAGAGCATATCAATATTTGTCAATATTCGTATTTTGTTTACCAATTACATGATGTTGCACTAACGCTATGCAATACGGTATTCAGAGTTTAAGTCCATTTTTCAATTTCCTATTAAGTAAAAGATTAACAAGAAGTCATGGCATTCAATTATTGACTATAAGATAACAACTATTATATAAAAGGGACTAAAGATATAACTGATCACGATTATACTTATACGTATATATAGTATAATGGTATATATGCTTGCAGATATGTAGGCGCATTAGTATTTGCACGTTATGGTCATTATCGTTTGCATCTTCAATGATGTTAAATTAGAAATGATTGTTCACTTTAATGCATTTCAACACAAAATCCTGTTACAATGTTTTTCTTCACACGAGACATGTGTGTGTGTGTGTGTCTTGCGTTTTATAAAAGTTTAACGTTCACGATTCTGTGACGGTGTGTCGATGTTGATTATTACAGCCAACAATTTTGTATAATTGTAATAGTGAAAAGCACTTTAACTCTACGACTCATTAACAGAAGCAAACTAATGCCTAATTATGTAAACATATGTGTATTATCACTGGCTCATTTGGCTTTAAGAATATTACGCTATTATATATATTTGTATGCATGCAGCTCTAATTGTTAACATCAATTGTTGTCAGACAAGTGTTTTTCTATTAGAGAATGTAATGTCAGTACTTTCACCTGATTTGCACTTAGTTATAAGATAATCAGCGTTCGAGTACATAAAATTATTCTCATTCCATTTATAAAGTGTGGAGCAAAATGAAGAAATAATCCCTACAAAAATATCATGTAATTAAGAGCTTTTCGAAGCGAATCTCATTTTTCATTATTTTCATTCAATTCAACAAACAAAACAAACAAAACAAACAAAACGAACAAAATTCAAATATTCCTTTCCATTCCATTCATTCCAGTACATCTATCTTTATAAATAGTAACTCGGATGGTTGTTTTTATTATGAAATATGTGATTTTTATACCCACCAAGGGGATAATCATCATCCTTTTTTTTCCATAATGCATGTAAGGCTCAGAAGAAAACTTCAGAGATCCTATAAAGTGTATATATATATATATATATATTCTTGATCAGCGTGAAATTCTGAATTGATTTAGTCATGTTTGTGCTGTGGCTGTCTGTCTGTGTGGTATTTATTCCTGGCACTCTCCTGATCGCAAAAATGAAGACATGGAAACATTGGAAGTTCTTGCACGCAGGTTGATATCGAAAATAGCTCAAATTGGTCAGAGCAGAAGCTTGCAGTGGAGCATAAACTGAACGCATCTTCACTTTTCTTAACAAAAATTTTTTGCTTTTTCCTCGTTACTTAGAAATTATCAAAGTTAAAAAGCTGAAATCTTCCATTTTTACTTCACGAAGCACTCTACTCTGTAGGTCAAAAAATAGAGTCAATCGGCTATGCCCACACAAAGTTGCGAATAATTACATTTTTTTGATTTTTACGCTTATACACGAATATATATGTACGTATGTAAACAAGGCTGTATATTAAAAATTATTTTGTGCATTCCTCATCTGCCTAAAAATGGGTTAATTCTAAAATGAATATGATGGACATCGCGACCTGGTGGATTAGTTTCTCCGTAATAATACCATCGATATGGGTATCAAATAAAAGATTTCGGAGAGTAGAATGCGAAAAGCCTAGTGGTGGGGTATGCGAGATTCGGCCCCCGCCGAATATAACTTTTTTTACTTGTTTCGGGTAAGTAAGATGTATTCCACGCGCTACGATCAGAGAAAAGGGGACAGTGTTAAAACGATTATACTCACTATAGTCGTTTCATTTTTGGTTCATCTACTTAAGTTATCATCAGGATCATTACTTTTAGTATAACGTCATTATTATCATTATTATTGTGATTATTAGGTGTCTGGAGGGAGTCAGTCGTTTAATTGCGATTAATTTTTCCGATGCTTAGCAATCACAATTTTGACTTTTTGCCCGCAGGCTTTCAATAGCGGTTTTTGTCTTCCCAAAACAACAGCAACAAAAAGGGAATATGACTAAAGATACTACATGACAGAAATCAGGGCTAAAAATTGTTATACTTCTACGATTGTCTGATAGGTGGAAAGAACTTGAAAAAAAAAAAACAGAATTGCGTTAAACATATGCAAGACTGTTGTGGCCCTTGGGAGTTCTAAATAAAAGACATCTTGGAGATGTTTTCATAGAAAATCCTCCCTCCTTACACTCTTACTTATTATGCTGTTGTATCGGCATATAATTATTCAAAGCTTTAAATTCTCCAAATCTACCGTTTAAAAGCCTTTATAAATGGTATCCAAAATTTCCAATACGGCAACTGTACCATTTATTAGCTTCATAATCGTTTCCTTAAGCAAACAATTTAACGTGTGGAGAAAATTTAAAGTCGACATACATATCTCATAACACTACCATACTAACAGGGCATTGATTTACCGAAGAGAACATTCTGCTTGCATGCAAATGTCTCGATTACTCACATATATCTTATTTTGTTGTCATAGCACTAAGACAAAGCAGGTAGGACAAGGAAGGTCGAAGGAAGGTCAGGAGCAAAGTGAATATTGCGATTGTATGCGGGGCAATGGACCGCGAAATGCGGAAGCTGAACATCACGCACTATCAGTATTCTTAGACGATTTTTAACGGCGTAGCTTGACACACAATCGATGAAAAAAGTCCAATGATGGAAAAATTCGGTGGAATTAAAAAATGGAAGAACAAATTGAATAAACGAGATGGATAAACGCATGAACTAAGTTCAGCTAACTTTACGCGGCAAGAGATTTTGCGGAAACATTAAATATTTCGCTTACGACCATCTGGTGCGGATATATGATATAAGTAATAAATAAATATCTCAGCAAATGTGTGATATAACTTTTTCACAACCCAATAAGCAAGTGGTCTCTTCTTTTTTTTCTTTATTAATATCCATAAAAAAAAAAAAACAAAAAAAACAAATTCTCTGCTTTGTTTAATTCGATAAATTACTTTCTCACTCTATGTGAAAATGTTTTCAATTTATTAACTTGATTAACAAAAATTCATCTCTTAGTGCCTCAACAATCGATTTAAATCTTTTAAGCTTTAGTTACCAAATATCGCTGCTATTCATCGGACGGAATTGCTATTTAATGTAATAGTAAGAGTAATACTAAGAAAAAAAGACTGAATAGAGTTAAAATAAATGGATTTCATGTGTAGAGAAGTTGTAAGCAAAACCTTTCTATTAGTTTTAGTGATTTTAATGCGAACAATAATTGTGGAAAGCACGATTAATGTAAAAAATTCTCACAGACGTCAGCTACGGTCATTAGTTTTTCCGCCCACAGCACCCACGCGACTACAGGTAAGGGTTACTAGTTTAAATCCAAGCTTCCAAGGATAAAAAAAAAAAAACATATAGTTTTTTTTTGTGCCCACCACCGAAGGCTGAGCTTATATTCATTTTGCCAAAACGCTTGGAACACCCAGACGGAAACCTCTCAGGTCCTATGAAGTATACATGTTCTTGATCGGCATCAAATTCCGAATCGATTTAAGTGTGTTCATCTTTTCGTCTGTCCGTCTGGCCATTTGTTCTTGTGCCCATCTTTGTGATATCTGTGGTAAATATGCTAACTGTTGTAAAAATTAAGCTATCGCCTGAGAGTTTGGAGAAAACATTCAGAGTTCTTGCACACAGTGTGTTATTAAAAATGGGCCAAAGCGATTAAAGGAGACGACTAGAGCGTAACAGAAACTCAAAGCTCCTCTCTTGCTGGCCTTTTTGCTTATTACTCTTACAGTACAGTAGATAAATGATAAAAATTTCCACGTATATCCCATACAAACGAAAAGAATCAACCACGCCCATGTATAAAAGACTTGGTCTTACTTGTTTTTTTTCTTTTTTTAATACAAAAAAAAAAAAAAAACTTTATTGCAACTTTATTCAAGTATATAGACAATGTACAAGAAAATTTTCATTTAAAAATTTTCAAAGTTTAGTTGTTGAGGCGAAGTTTTCGTAAACCTTTTCGTAAGGCTTGAGAAAAACTATTCCCGCGATGGAAGGGATATTTTGTGAGAGTTTTATTTGATGCCAAACCAGTAAGAAGATTATATGCGCTTGTGCGGTTAATTCTGCTGTATCCAGCATAGTTTTGTAAAAAAAAGCATGCAAAATATTGGAAGTACGGAATCGGTTTTCTTGCCTTTTTCATAAAAAAGTAAAGCGCAGAACGCCAAAGATCAATTTTTTTTCGCTTTTTAAAACAGAGGTGGTGTCAGCTTATGTTGTACTGTAGGCACGTCTTTTTACCGATTGGGCCTGTTTTTAATGTTTTAACCTGTGGTCGATATCTTCATTTTTGCATTTACAAGAAAGTTCGCTGCAAAGGTTACGCAGATAGATAGATGGGCAGAGCTACGTGTCTAAACATTAAGAATACATACTTTATATATACTCTGAACCTTCTTTCGGGGTATTGCAAAAATCCCGACAAAATGTACGATCATTCGTTGGTTGTGAATTCATGCCCACGGTTTTTATAAACCAAATATTTTCTGTTCACTACTCGCTTGTTAATACTCGCCTAGTACATCTTGCGATAGAAGGGCGGATTAAAAAATAATTTAAATGCGAATTTTTGGATTTATATGAAAACGGAATGAGTGTCGATATGATCTGCGCTTTGTAGTCAAAGACAAAGGAAACTATATTCAGAAAAAAAAAAATGGGAATAAAGCTCGAAGTAGTAATAGCAGGAACATATTTTTAAAGACTAGAACTTTTCGTGATGTGAAAGTTTGGAAAAGGGTTCCAGACATTGCAGTTGTAAAACAATCCTTTTTTGAAAACTTTATTATTTTAATTATTGTGATCTTTTGTTAGGTTAGTTTTCTTATTTTGTTACTAATCTACTAATATGCAAATAAGCGTGAGCTGGCTGAAAGGCTTCCAGTTTTTTGTCAAATTCGGCTTTACTACGGTGTGATACAATCAGTCCGTGATTTCTCTAGCATTTCGATGCTTTGTTATAACACAATTTGTCATGACGATCAGAATACGCTTGAGTTTTCAGAACGATGTTATTGTACGATCTGCACTTTTTGAGATTTACAAATAGACAACAGTCGCTAGAGACCAGTTCTGGATAAAATGTTGAGGGAGGCAGTAATTCGAACTTTGATTCATGCATGCAAAGTTAGCATTGCACCTATAGACTGGTGAGATGGTTTGTTTCTTCTATTACGAGTAAACGCGGCCCCCGTGATGTGCTCGGCTTTCTCATGTTAAATCTTAATACAACATCTGACTTTCTTTGCACATAGCCTCAATTATCTCTCTAAACTTAATTCGATATTACTTCAAGGTCATCTGATGATATTTTCGGCAGTGGCTACACAACTTATGACTGCCCCGAATATTTATCTAAGCTGATGCAGCCACATTTCGATTTCTCTGCTAAAAATTATAACAGGGTGCAGAGTCCTCGCATACAGTATTTGACTCAGTTTTCATTTATTTCAAAGATAAATATTTCATAAGAGCTCGATACTCATTCGGACGCGCCAAAAGGATTGTCACTGGCTATCTATTCGTTGAGTACATCTGAAAGCATGCACAAACATCTTTTCGAATTATGTCAAATTATTGCGAACTGGTGGTTTATGCAATTCTGCCGTCTAGCAGAACTCTTAAAAAGGAATGCCATTTGAATGTTATCCGTTATGTGCATAAAGGTATTCATAAAGGTTATGGGGCACCTCCTGACTTTTAGGATTGGCCTATTCGATCCATTTGACTAAAAAGTCAATTTTTGGAAATGTTCTTTTAACTCCGTTGGGGAAATAAATCTCAATTAAAAAATACTACTTCTTCTGCTGAACATAAACAAACATATCTTAGTATTATTATATGATATATATACTACAGGTATATAGTTACTTAAGATTTGAAGCTCATTTGATTTTCACCCAATTTTTTATTAATTGCAGGTCTTTGAAACCTTTCACAATCCATGAGGGAGACACACGAATCGAAAAAGTTATTTTTGCCATAACCTCAACCAAAATGTAGTTATTTAAGGAGTCGCTACTTGGTTGATTAAAGCCCCTTTTATACAGCATTTCTTGATATTCTTAATCAGTGTGTGTAGTAAATTTTAAAAGGGTATGCTTTGTTCATTGGAACCTATTAAGCTTTCAGCTTTCCTCACAATTTTTATAGTAACAGTAAATCCGGATCATGTGGCTATTCTTACACAAAATCTGTAGATATAATTAGACACATTTATGCCATGCTTCACAACGTTGTCCCTCGCTTTTACGATTTGTGAGAAGACTATCCATAAATGAACTTGCGTACTGCTGCAAAATGTTACGCTCACCACGAACAGGTCCTATGTACTATGTAGCCCTGTTGATATCCCTCTGAATATTGAAAGTATTTCGTAGAACATTCTCCTTTGATGATACGATATAAACGGTGGAAATGTTTTAGTTTATAAGGATCAGTTAAAATATCTGATGGTGTACTGTTTAAAAAATGCGTACACATTCATGCATATAAGAATTATTTACATATTCTTGGCTACGAAAAGAAATGTAAAGCATTTTTTATTTGTTTTGTTGTTAAATTACTTATTACCAGTTTATCGGTGGAATTGGTTTGCCAGCAGTAAACTTACATTTAGGATCTGTAACATCTGGTTATGTGTTGAAAGCTGAATATTTTTTACCTGAGCGTGCTGATCATTTTCATCAAAATATTAAACCGCTAAGTATACATGGACGCAGTATAAATCATCGAATCAGACAAATAGCTAACAATACGGCCGAACATAAAAATATTTACAGTGCTTTGCATGCAGGTGATAATTTTAAAAATCAATATAAACAGAATGTGTTTACCCATCGTTGGATACTGTATGCAGCAATTGAAATGATTTTAGAACGGTTAGTAATCAATCACATAATATATGGAGTAAGTTAAAACCTATTTCAACTTGATGTTTAATTAAAAAACTATTTAGATGGTCGTTAAACGGACGCATATGTTTTTTACGCAGCATTTGCGAGTATGCTGCTGAACCTATAGACGATGAAAGTGGTGATTTGCTATCACAACTTTTGCATATTATCCTAACGTGCGTAACATATTAATTTACATATTTAAGTACGCTTTTGTAATTAAAAATTTTGCAGACCTTCAATGACTCGCAGCAATGATGCAATTTCTCCAGCCGCGTTTATTTACTTGAATGCTGAAACTATAGGGCGAAGAGGTGGACGCTGCGAAGAAATTTATGATAAATGCAAAATTTCATTAATAGATACGATATCAGTCATATTTAGCCATGATAGTTAAAATTATCTCTTTTTTTAATATGCAACACGCAATCACACTTAAGCATCAAACAAATACACTTAAGGATTGTAGTTTTAAAGTAAGTTTAGTAGTCTGTGTAATCGACATGAAATAATTTTGTAGTTTTCTCTTTTATACGGATTAATGGAAATTAGTTGATGGCCTTTCCAAGTATACAGTAAATTATAATTGATAATTTAACCTAATTATAGCTTTAAATGAATTAATGAAAAAAATAAATAAACAAAAAATTTCATCCTTTTAATATTTATTTTTAAAATGATTTGCGTAAAGAACTTTCCTATTTACTTTTATTTTTATTAAATATGTCAACGCCTTTGACATTTCTAATCAGTTTGCAAAATTTCAATGATTTCGACTCGTTCGTTTATATGCATCGGAGGAAAATTAAAAATGTTATGATATAAATTTATTAATACAGAATGGGAAGCATTACGTCAACATGCACGAGAGGTAGCCTAAAAAGTTAATAAAATCCAAATATAAAAATATGAGAAAACTACATGAGATTACAGTGATGGAAAGGATTAAACGCCAGTAATACGGCCCATAACCAGATCGTCTATAATCAACACATATTTTGATATGATTTGGCATTAAAACACCTAAAAAATGAAAATAACCATTTCCGAATAGGACGATGAAGAAGAATACAAGCAAACTTGGGCATGCCGCAACCAACAAACTGAAAAACTACAGTAAATGAAAGATTAATAGCAAAGACTTACACATTTTCACTTACTATCAGAACGAATTGTAGCAACAGTTCACTTAGCCTGACATACTTCTGACTAACGCGAATATCCCGAATCCAATCGCTTAGCTCAACGAACGTTACGTTATGCTGAAAGGGATATGTTAACAACAATGACAAGATTGCAAAGCATTTCACCACTTGACCAGCTCTGGAGATTTTATTAATAATAATAATAAATTTTTAGTTCCTTTTGCCGTATATTGCATATACATACATGGTGTTTGCAGGGACGTGCAATGTTATGCATGGATACACCAAATAATCGAATCGTATAAAACCAAATATGCCCACAAATAAACTTAGTCCAGTTATTGTTATAATGATAGCAAACACGTATCTCGTAAAGCGTATCGTATTTTGCACTTGATTTCTGAACGGCAATATTACATTTATTCCTTCGAATACATAGGTCGCAAGGGCCATCGTAAATGTTATACCCACTACTGAATAACTAAAATATTCGGGTTCGGCTTTGAAATCCGTAAAAACATAAACGGCATAGCAAACAATTAATGATGAAAACTGACAGATGATACCAATTATTGCAAACACATGTAGGTATGTGGACGGTATAAAGCACACAAAAAATAATGCCAATGCCGTTACTACGTTGCATAACCATATATGTATAGATATATCTATTGGATCAGTCTTACTGTAACCGAGTTGAACCAGATGCAATGTTATAATATGCATATAAATGCCGCATATAAGGATCGTATATAAAGTTTGAAAAACTTTTACAATAACTTCTAAAGCCTTATCCCATTCCGCCAGAACCGGGGGACCATTCCTAATTGCTAGGTGGGCCAACTTGCCATACGACAAAATGCTGATATCCTCACGAGCAGCTATAAAATTTGCGCAGCTCAGCAATGTATGAGCACAATATGCAAACAACAAGCCGAAGATTATTAACTGAATGGAACCCCATAATAATCCAGAATATTTAAAGCATAACGGTAATAGGAAAACGTTACAGCCGAACAACGCTTTGAAGCAATTTAAGAGAATTGGAAAGTCCCTGTGTAAAAAAGTATAAAAAAATTTCTATCTACATATATAAATATTGAATAGAAAATAACTCACGAAATTTCACTATTGGGTATGTCGTGACTTCCTCTTGAAGTCATCAGAGAAAATTTTATGTCAAAGCACAATTGATTTAAAAAAAAGGGGATTAATTCTCATTAATATTGTGTAGGGCGACATGTTCCGATCAAAGTTGTATTTATATTATAAAGGTGCTTGCATGTATTTTGATCATTTTTCCATTGAAAAAGGCAGTTATTGAGAAAAAGTGATACAATATATATATCAAGCAAAATCTATTGCATTATTTTCTACAACTTTTTCCTATCTTTCTGGCAACATGGCGATATCGTGTTAAAAGAGCGATATTGGTTTTGGCAACAATCCATCATTTACGCACTTCTTCAGCATCGCTTGCCATCCAGGCCATGCTGCGCCGATCTGAAGAAGTGATAATCAGATGGCGCTGGTCTTGCGAGCATGCTAGGTGTGGCAGAGCTGTAACAATATATCCTTAGCAACTCTAGAAACGTGTGGCCAAACGTTGTCATGCGAGAGGATAAGATTACGTCTTTTATCAGCTGTTGCTGGTATTTGTTGCAACAATACATCGTTCACTTTCTTCAATTGACGTCGGTAGGCATCTGTAGTAACAGCTTCGTTCGGTTTTATTAATTCGTAACACACGACACTTTGCTGATTCTACCATACGTGGAGTGAAACCTTAATGGCCATGAATGTTCGGCTTTAGTGTTGGTGTGGATGTCTCTCCTAGACTAACCCACGACTTTTTGCACTTGGGATTGTTGATCCCTAGATCCATGATTCATCGGCAGTCAGAATACGACACAACAACAACTTTTCTTATTGTAATGGAATTTTCTGTCAACTCATATGGTAGCCATACACCCGCCTTTTGGATCTTTTTCATCGTATGTTAATGCCTAGAAACAGTCCAATTATCAACTGCTGAGCTGTGCGAAAGTTCTTGGAAAGTTTGAGCTGGAGTTTCGTCCGATTGGTCTTGCAATTCATTGTCTTTGAACTTTCTTGGTCCCCCAGGTCGTTCTTTGTCCTTGACATCAAAAGTTGCGCTTTTAAACCGCTGAAAGCAAAACCGACAATTGGGATGCGATGGATTGGGATGGATCACCATAAGGTTCTAAAAGTGTTTGATAGGTTTTGGCAGCAGATCTCTTCAAATCGGACAACCAAAGTAATGAATATCGAAAAGGCGATTTTGTGCGTTCCACGATTAGCGTTTGTGTACACTGATTAACTTAATCGTATTGAATGGAAAACTGTTATCTTATGTGGAAAAAGGTCAAAAACATTGAATTTAACCGTTGTGTGCATTGATACTTCGCATTGCTTAATTATTTCCACCGATAGATGTCGCTGTTCAAAATAATGCAAACACCTACTGACATACACCGTATTATAGTTTATTTGGACTTTGTTTTATTTGCACTTCGATTTTGGATGATTGAAAAAAGTTGAAAAATATTAGGAATGATTTTAATAGGAGGGCAACATTTAGTCGTACATACAGTCGTAATAGCTTTCATTACTTGCGTTAATAAAGAATATTTACACTTCACGAGTATTTCGTATATGATAAATCGAATATATATTTTTTGCTAATGCGGGCATAAATGTATGCAATAAAGACATTAAAGCAATAAGAAAATAAACGCTATAATAATCGAATTTAAGAAAACATTGCTATAATTATTCATTTTAATCTTTAAAATAAATAATTTTAAAATTTAAAGCGAAATAAAGTAAACTTGTATGTTTGCGATCATATCGGCTTATTAAAGATAATTAATTGCAGATAACAGCGAAAATTTGAAGTACAATTCAGTTGAGTTTATATATATATATATGTATATGTATTTATACACATATACATATACATATACATATATACATATATACATATACATATATATATATACATATATATATACACATATACAAAAACATATACATATATACATATGCATATATACATATACATATATACATATACATATATACATATACATATATACATATATACATATACATATACATATATACATATACATATACATATATACATATACATATACATATATACATATATACATATACATATATACATATATACATATACATATATATATATACACATATACACATACATATATATATACACATATACACATACATATATATATACATATATACATATACATATATATATATATATATATAATATTTAGGCTCACGAATGTTTATTCAGAGCAAATTCGCTGCTGACGAGAAATTGCAGAGAAAAACGTATACTTGCCCATGATTTTGTAATCAGTAAACACATTATAGCCATTAATTAATCATCGTATTCGTGTGGTTCGTGTATCATGTGATTCCGATCGATTCGAAAAAATGCATTTGTCGATCCGAAGAAAACTCTATGCTTACATTTACACCATGCGACAGATGACAACGGATGGAAGGAGCTCACTTTCATTTACAACGGAATAATTTGACTTTAGTGCACATCCGAACACTATACATGTGCAAAAGAACCCCAGTGACCGGTATACCTCTCGAAAAAAAAGCGGCCATCAATGGATGACGCCGTTAGATAAATCCGAGTTTACTGCAGCATGCAATGATAAAAGTCCAACTCGTTTAGTTTCGATGAATGTTCACTATCCGTCCCGATCCAATAAAATTATAAGCAAATTATAGGCGATAGCAAACCAACCTATCTGTCTACTAAAATCAGAAAGATAAGAAAAGGAACACAATACTCGTGATCTAAAAGAAGAAGAAGAAGAAGAAGTACTCTTTTTTTTTGTTTTTGTTTTACCCAACGTTTATCTCGAGAAAAAAAAGAAGAAAAACCCCTTTTTTATTTATGGAACAAAGGGCAGAGGAAACTTACGTTCACTTTTACTCGCATATGAAATGAAATCCTTAAAATGTGTTTCCGTTTTTTCTTTTGCGAAATTGCGATATATTAGATAGGGTCTTGTTACTTTTATGCGTTTAAGGTGGTTTTATGCAATTTTTTTTCATTTTTTACTTACGTAGAAATGTGTTTTCTACATAAGTAAAGTGCTATCTTTTGTTATTTAAATAAGAATGCTTAATGCATAGATAAGAAGTCACATAATTAAGCAATCTAATGTTTAATTAACGAGCGTAAATTAACCGCAAAATAAATATGCTGCATAAAATATGCTTTAAGCTAAATGGTAATTGCAAAACGAGTAATTGCCTCGTTCATAAAGTGCACATAGCAGATGTATATATACGTAATCGTAAATATCTGTATATGTATATAACACACACAGAAATTCTAGAAAAGGATATCTTTGTTGCACAGTTTACTCCATTCACCATTAAAATTTGTACGCATTATAAGTTTGACGATGCTTTTGGAATGCACTAAGCAGCGCAGCACTTGAGAACGAAGTATATAAAGAGGTCAGGGTATGATTTTAAATTTGTACAAATTTCTTATGAATGGTAGATGAGCTAGTTCTCGGAAACGAGTGTTAAATATTAACAATGCAGTATTAGGCTGATCCGAATATTTAAAATGAAATTGAATTAAAAATTTTGAAAAAGTTTTCAGTTCTTTAAATTCATTAAAGCCTAGTACCTAGAAACACATGTAAGCGATGGTCGTTAAATTACGTTTTAAGATGCGCACAGTTATCAAAGTGTCAAAGTATTTTTTAATCGCACATACGCCTATTTCAGGTAAACTATTTCGCATTCCGTTTTTTATCTTTAGGTTGGAAACTTAATTTACAAAATGGTAACTGCATGATTTACACTGAAGGCGTATCGTGCGTATGAGCGACTATAATTGCAAGGACCGATAATCTTAACGAGAGAAAACTAATGGTTTTTTTTGTTCTTTTTGCTTAAAAATTCTTTCCGTTTTTTTTCTTTTTTTAGGAAAGTTGATGTAATTTCGATGCTAGAATCACTGTACAACAACAACAGCAAAGAGAAAGGAAAGAAAAAGAAAAGTGTTTTTGCATTTGAAAGCACAATAATTGGCAGGTATAGGTAGGTATCCACGCACTCATACATACAGATTTGCTTGTTAAAACTTGAGCTGAAGGTGATAAATTGAAATTTGAAAGTGCTTTGTAATAAGTTTTCAACTTGTTGATTAGTAGTCAGGAGAAGAGTTCAATTTCTTTTCTCGTTCTTTTCTCATTTTATAAATTACTATTAATAAAATTAAGAGAAAAATTTCTCAACTTATTATTACATTTCCTGCTGAACAGAACTTTTAAATAATTCTTTTGATTGGTATTATTTTTTGCAAGAATTATTTTTACACCTTTTCCAACGCTGGAGCATATCGTATAGCGGAATAAATTTTGTTACACGAAACTTATATACACTAATTATTTCTACGAAGTTTCAGTTCGGACTATGGAAATGGTAATAGTTATCAATCAAATCAATTTAGAAAGTTACTCTTATTTAATATAAGTATAGGGACTTCCTTTGAGAAAATCGTAACATTTTATTCGGATATAATGCCTAAAGTTTTAAGATTAATTCCTGATCGTATCTGCTTTAAGCGCGTCGCTCACGGAACTTCCTTTCAACGTTTCGATTATTTATCCGCTCTGCAGCATGTTGCGTTGCATGTTGTATGGAAATCGTACGTCGTAGATATTCAATTCTTCCAACGAGGCTTTCCGTCGGTTCGCGTTCTCCTGCTCTTGTTTACTTAAAAACGGATAGCGTAGCAAAGTCACTTACGTGAATTATGCAATAAGCAGACGGTTTTTGTATATCATGGAAAGTTTCACGTCGCGTGCTTGAGCCAATGAGCTAACCATTATACTTTCTGAAATCAGTGATCAGTGGATATTACAGATTACTATCTGGTCTCAAAAGTCCAAAGTTACAATTTGTTGCTCATTTCGGGAGCGGGTGACGGCTGTTTTCAAATCAATTTTCTTATATATATTGTGAGGAACCAAAGTCGTACCCTCGTTTTGGCCTCACGGACTCTCCGTCTCTGGGGAGGGGGAGTGCTAAAATAAGAATAGATTAGTAATAGAATAAGTAATAGCGTAGGAATAGATTAGGAATAGAATAAGAAATAGTTTAGGAATAGATTAGGAATAGAATAAGAAATGGTTTAGGAATAGATTAGGGATAGCATAAGATAGAATAAGTATAAGTTACGAGTAGGTTAGAGAGAGTTAGTTTAGTTAGTCGATGCTGGGCTCTCGAGCCGGCAAGTCAGTCGTGAGTGCTGGGCTCTCGAGCCGGCAGGTCAGTCGATGCTAGGCTCTCGAGCCGGCAAGTCGTGGTTTGGCTCTCGAGCCGGCAAGGAGTGGTGGTAGGGCTCTTGAGCCGATAAGTGGTGGTTAGGCTCTCGAGCCGGCGAGTCGAAGTTTGGCTCTCGAACCGGCAGTGAATGAGAGTAAACGATCAGCAACGACAAAGTTAAGATCTCATAATAAGAAACATTCAGTAGTAGTGAAGAGAAATTGAACGGTGAACTATTTCATCGAACTGAAATAATTAAGTGTAGTTGCCTTAAGATTAACCTCCTTATGAAGAAAAGAATGAAATCAAGTGAATTAAATAAAGAACTAAAGTGCCTGCAAAAAAATAAATTTCCTTGTGTTTGTTTTCCTTCCCTGGGCCGCTGAGCTACCCCAGCCAAAGGAAAGGGACGAAACGCCCTCACAATATATATGTAGAATATATACGCCAAATATCAGCTTTAGAGCTTGCGTTATGCGAGCGCGGCCATTCAAGTAATGGGCAATAGACGGAAAGATGGGCGTAAGGGTAAGCAGATTGATATGGTAAATCGATTCAAAAATCTTGCGGTGACTACTTTAAAAATCTTTCAAGACCTCTTACCCAGTATTAGCTATAAAAAGACAAACTTGGTATATCCCTATTCTTGGTGATGAATGTGGGCGTGGAAATCGCAGAGTAAAAATATAAATTTTCGGTCCATTTTAAACATTTACTAATATATATACTTTTGGTGTATCTAATATGTATTTTCTACCTAATATGTATTTTCTAAAACATATTAAAACCTTGCAGCCATGCAGCCACAACCAAGTCAGTGTTCGTGGTTGCGGCTTACTTTTCCTTGATTGTAGACACCTAATAGGCTGCAGCCATCATCTCGCTGTTTTGGTGTGATTGGTCATATTAAACAAGAAAAAAAAAATATTATTTAAAAGTACCATTTAAATTTTACGTTTAAGTTTATTAAATAAAATACATATATAAGATTTAATTAATGTTTAGTATACTCAAGCAAGTAAGTACACTTTAATGTTTAACTTCAATACCAATCAATAATTTAATTTCACGTAGTAAAACCAATGGTTTCCTTCATATTAATCCGATCGCTATCCACAAGTCTGGGTAACGAAAAGCAACTGCGGATGAAAGCCTTGCGAACATCCAAAGGAGATCGTTGAGGGATAGCAGGGACCCTCTCTCCTTACCACCATGTAGTAAGTGACAAAAATAGAAATCACGTAAAGCAAAGCTTAATAAATTGATTATGTCGTAGTTTATTTAAATCGTCAAGGACTTATTTATTAACAGCTAACTTGATTTTTATAACTTCTACCTCTATGTTGCCCTGTGATGTTTTTCCTTATTCGCAGTATGTTTTTCTTCATTTATTGTCAACGATTGCCGTTCTATTGTCAGAATTCAATTATCCCTTTTTTATCCAACATTTTTCAAAATTTCCGAAATTAGGTAATCCTTCTACGCCAATTAATTTTGTCAAATAAGTGGTTTAATAGCGATATTTGATTTTATTTTACTTTTGAACATTAAGTTCGATACCTTTTTTGCTTTCGAGCTAAAATTTGAAATTTTACGCTCGACATTGAACAAACACTTATATGTTAACGAACACCATCAATCCGGTTTCCAGATTCGATATCATATTTGGTCGATAATGAAAACCGTAAATCGACCTTCGGCTTCATTCTTCAAAGTAGTGTTCCCTCAAGGGTGATATAATCAATGCAAAGCTTCTTCAACATTTCAATACCTTTTCTATAGAAGGATTTGTTAAGGCAGTCATGGTTGAGTTCCCGTAGTGATGTTATTTTTGGATTCACTCCGTTTTAGCTGAATTATCCCTTCAAGATTTGCAAATAGAGAATAGCCGTTATGAAGCATATCTGGGAGCAATTTCAGCTTCAATTCTGATTACCATTTCTTTCACTGTGAGTAAGTGCGCTACTCATTTCGAACAATGAGTCCTCATTTCAATTTTCAGGTGAAGTTGAGTGAACAAACCACCTTTGGATACCTTCAAAATGGCAGTTATTGACTCTGACTCCACTTTTCAAATATCGCGGTTAGTTTACAACATTTTTCTGATCTTATCTAACGTAATCACTTCTTTTGGATGTCGACAGCGTTCACTATCACTATTAGTGTTCGCAAGACCTCATTTGAAATCATCAAATCAGTGAGAATTTTTTATGGCGCTACAACCAACATGTTTCAGGCCAATGATGAGTTGAATTGATATTTTTTTCGATTAGAAAACGATGTTTAATTATTGTTAGTATTACTGAACTGAACTGAACACCACTAATCCAAAACTTTTAGTTAACAACTAAAATAAGAAATTCTTCAACTAAATGAAAATGCATCCTTGAAGAGAAAAGAAAAGCAAAAGAAAGTATATAACATAACTCAAATAATTGTTGCAAAACTTTATAATTGAGCAACAATTTTGAACCATTAACTTAGTCTAGAATAATTAAATTCGTTTGAAATGTTTTTTATATATGCTTAACAATTATTAATTAGATAAATTGAAATTGTTTCGCTTTCGAGAACTACAATAAATGATGTTACGAAGTAAAGTAAAAATTTACTAAAGCACAACACAATAAGAATTATTTGAGAGACTAACATAATTCATTTTATATGAAAAGATCTGTAAATGTCACGATTTGCGATAATTCCAAAGCAATGCAAGGGGAAATTCAGTATCGTGCAGCGAAAGTTCTACTCACCCGGGAATGCCGCTCTTGATATGATTTATGGAACACGAGGAGCCATCATACAAATGCTAGTACTCGTTAAAATTAGCACCCGTAACTCTAAACGCATGAAATAATTCGTAATTAGTCCGATAATGAGGCGTCTTTATTAAAACGTAACGAATACTTGTTTGGGATGAAACATTTAATGTTCAATTCATTAAGCAAAAGGGGAGAATTCACTTCACCGTTCAACAGTTTAATAATGAAGGGCATACCTAACTTATGCTTAAGGTGACTTTTATAAAGAGATAAGATTCGTTCAGTATCCCATAATGCAAACCTTACAAGAGACTTCTCAACAGGTTTAACACGATCGATATGAACGTTATAGTTTGGTGGTGGGCAGCATACTTAATGCATCGTACAGCTTTCTTGTAACGTACGCATCAACATATTCCTTAGAGCAATGCTTAACAAACCCAAGAGGAGGTTTACACTTAATTGACACAAAAAAAAAAAAAAATCTGCAAATGGAAATTAAATTTTGGATTTACGGGAAGTCCCAAATCATTGAAAAATTTAATATCTAGTCTATGGCAATCTCTACAGGTTTAAAAAGACGTAGGACTACGCTTGTATCAATTAGATAACTCTTTGGGATTATCTTGGAGTAGCATACTAACTTAAATGAATGAAAAAACTTGACGTAATCAGCGGGCATTAAAGCATTCGAATTTTTTATGCATGAAGCTAAGTAATGAATGAATAATGAAAAAAGAGAAGAAGAGTAAAAGGGTGACCTTGAAGCACCGCCGATATAATATCAATATTACGGGAGGTGTTTCGAAATAACAAGTTTTGTGTTAACTCTGAAAATCATCAAAAGATTCCTACGACGACGCTAGAAACTGTAAAATTGTGACGTGGTAAACTGTAAGATTGCTTCTAGAATTCCAGCAAATAACCTTTTCTAAGGCAATCATTAAAAATAATAGTTAGAGGACAGGATGATATACCCCGGGATAACACCGGTAGAGATGCGAATCATCGTTAATCTTATCACTATAACTACTTTCATAAAAATTCGCGAAGAGATTACATACCTCTGGAACACATAAACGATGCAGAACCCGAAACTCTCCCCTTAGAGTTGACAAATTTATAGAATCTTTGCTGATTCACCATCAACTTATTCTACATTTTATGACCACAGACATCATGAAATCCTTTCTCTAGCGCATTAAATTTATGATGTTAAAGAGAATACGATACGTAATTAGTCGGAAGGTTTCGTTTGATCTCCGTTTAAAAAGCCTATTCCTTCTACTTCTGATCACTTTCATTGCTATTCTTTACCTGGGCACAGCAAAATTTCACATCAACTTGATTTGAAAGTACAGTCGAAAGAGAATCGAGAGAGTTCACTACTGCAATTAGCATCCCATACCCCCAACTATTAATTCTATCTTTCTTGTAGACGTGACAGTCAGCGTAAAAACTCTCCCTGTCTCCGTAAATACAATTGTATGGTCTTTACGATTACCAGTGTTAACTAATGAGGAGGACATTTTTGAATTCATATCAGGACGGGACATTTTGATATAGAATGAAGCCACTTAGCTTTTTGGGCTAGCAACAAGCTGATTAAGAGTTGTTGTCGCTGTAGGACTTTTACAAAGCACAAAATCTCTGACAAAAATCCCTTCAGGCTAAAAGTGCCTAATCGATATAATATTTTAAAGATTGACCGATAAATGTATCTTGAATGATGCGGGAGGGGGTTCACATAATGGTTTTATCACAGGCAAGTTTTCCATATTGGTTAAGTTTCTTCAGATTTCTGATAAGAAACATTAAAAATGGAAAATTCTTCTCAGATGATATTTTTCAAAACACAGTCCCATATGGGGAGCGTTCCAATCCAATTCATTTGTTGTTTGTTCAAAGTTCGTCCTTAGCTTGAAACTTGCCAGCCTAAGCAATTTCATCAAAATATTCGAAAATTCCGACCTGTAAATATGTAACATCGAAGTACATGGGCAGACAGGCAGGCAACTTTAAATGTATACAGAAAATGATCCCATCTTGGTCATCGTATTAAAAGATGGAATTAACTCAAATCTTTTTTGCTGTTGCATACATTCGCACAAACTGAATAAATACTTATCACAACTGGTGTAGAGTGTAATTATCCATCCACATTATTTGAGTCTTTTTACAGACATTTTTTCAAAATCGCGACAGCATAAAGATTGCAGCTTGACTTCAGTGTTCATGTGAATAAAGGAATATGAACAAGCATGTACAAGCAATCGACTGTTACTCTAAAATATTGTAAAATAGATTAAACTCTTAAGTATTGTAAAACAGATATTGCTTAGTGAGTGACAATATTTTATTCAAAGAAAACCAAGAAAAAAAAGACAATTTCGCCGGAAGGTTAACGCAAAGCATATGTGCTTCAAATTCAAATTTAGACCTGCACTTATTAAGATTTTCTATCTATGCATGCAATTTAAATAACTTAACATACATTCAACTCTTTTTTTTACAGGTTTGATAAGTTAGAAAACCGTGGAGAAAAAATCGTGTAAAAAAAAATATGCGTAATTTATGATAAATTTGAGAATATGTTGCACAACTTTAAGAAATCGTGTAAGATGAAAAAGTTCTAAATATTTTCCCACGAAACCGTGTAAAAAAAACTACAAATTCATAATATCGATATACTTGTAAGACAAAAATCATTCAGTTTCATTACAAAAAAAAAAAAAAAAAAAAAATTGGCGTACAGTGACAACTCAGTCCATAAGTACAACATGCAAAGATTTCAATTGACATAAGGAATAGAACTCAATTCGCCAACGCTAACTTAAACATGTCATTAAGCCATGTGTTGGCATAAACCGACTGACTTCTGATCACAGCGTTTTCTTAATTATACTTTGTTGCTGTATACATAAGTTTTTGTGAAAAACTGTCAAAATTAGAATTAAAATAAAAATTTTCTTTTTTAGATTCGTAAAAAAAATGTAGGTGATTTTGCTAATTGGCTAACCGTGTTATTTCAAAATCGTGGAAGAAAAGAGTTGGGTGTATATTATAACATTGTGATCGATAAGGTCATGTCAACCAAAATCGTGCCTTGAATAAACACAATTCACATGTTATACGTTCAAAAGAATAATGGGTGACATAGGGCGCGCGAGAGAGAGAGAGGAAGAGTGAAAGAGATAGAGAAAGAGTGCTTGAAAACTGTATTCTTTACCTAAGAAAAGCATAATAAAATGATATTAAAGCAGGTTTTCTATAAAAAATTGCAATTTTTATGAATTTAAAAAAAAATATCGAAACAGAGGAAATCCTTAAACTAAAAAACTTCCATTTTTCCATATTTGAAATAAATACATAAAAATGGCTACTATTTTTTAAATTAACCGTAAGTATGGCCGCTATGTTTTTTGCAATAACTACTGGTAGTATATTAATAACATAGTGTCAAGGAGTGTTGAAAAGGTTTGTAAGCGATTATTAGGGAAGGAAGACGTTTCAGTTATTGGAAGAGTAAAGAATTCTAACTCCACTCAGGCACTTGAAACAATTAAGCGAAGACGATCGACTGAAACTGGTTAGTTTTTATTCTAGAGTTACAAGTCATCGAAAGAAGGAAGTTTCGGGAGAAGTATTGCGTCTTAATTAACTGAATGCACAAAAAAAGAATACAAGACAGATAAAGAGAATTAAAACAATCTAGGCAATAAGAGCAGACATGATAGGTATTTGTCAAGTAAAAGACATCACCTCCCCCTTGATAGTATTCTACCCATACGACATAGGTGTGATTGGCTGAGAGTGATCATATTGGTCCGAAAATATATTTCAAACCCATAAGGAAAATGCTTAATATATGATTCGATTAATATCTGACATCTCACATTTAACTGCCGTCTATTGTGATTGAAAAATATTGATGAATGCGATAACCAAATAGGGTAATTTTACATCTAATATATCAGCCAATAATTCCGACTCCGATTTCAAATTAATAAGAGAAAAATATTTTTTTTTTGCACAGTCCGAGTTTATCCATCAATATAGTCTCCTTCAAAACTAATATAATCAGTGCAACGCTTCTCTCTCCAACACTTGGAAGGCTTTTTTACAGAATAATTTACGTCAATATTCTCAAAATATGTCTGAGTTTCCGCAATGCCCCATCATTTTATTCAAATATTTTTCCTTGCTATCCTTTTTTGAGGTTTGCAAGCAGGTAATAGGCGCTGACGGCCCAATATGGGAAATGCGGTGACTGTCACAACAATTCAAGGTTAAATTTGCGCAAATTTGGTGCAGGGTGCATTTCTTCCACTGTAAGTTTTTAAAACTGATAATAAAACGAATATTTTACCGAAAACAATAGCTCTCTGTGTCAGTCCCGAAGATTATTGATCGATGTTTATACAAGAAGGTTTACTGATTTATGTTATATAGGTCGGCGAGTCAAAGTGTCTTATTGCGCAGACTTGCACGTTATTCACGAATATTAACACTAAGAAATTGACTGCTAGATGCGCTTATAAGTGTCCGATGAAGGTGTAGCGATATTGATTGGCTGCTATAAGAAAAGTTGAGAGTTATTTTGTTAAATGTATTCTACAACACAATAGCCACTATTTCGCTCATCTTTTATGCAGAATATGAAATAAGTGCGAAAAGGACAACTGGTCTTTTAAGGCTATCCACAAACGACATCATTCTTGGGTATTGTCATAAAAAAGAGAGCCCCGTTCGAACAAACAATCAATTCGTCTTTTCAAACCGGGGTAATTTGAAGAAGAAAATATCTACTGATAACACCGGACATTTCAGGTTAAACCTGCAGACGAGGCTTGCTATATTGTTATATATGTTGGGGGCAGAATTCCTTTATACTGAAAAGATACGATATCATGGCTTCTGAGCTATCGTTCCCGTTTTTCGTCCCAATGGTATCAATTGCTGCTAATAGCTAGCTTTCTCTACTGATCGTTTTATTTGGATTGAACAAACTGTGACGGACCCTGTTCGGTTAACTTCCCGCCATAACCTGGGACCGCCATAGATATTCAGCTTTATTGTCGATATTAATGATTTTCTTACTTTAACAGGAAAAATAAAGTTTGCCGCAAATAGCGTTTTGTTGGTTCAGAGTTACGCCTATTCAAAGCCGCAAGAAATTATGCTGTGTATGCTCGAGTCAAGAGACTCGAATCATAATATTCGACTGGACAACACCAGAAGAAGTATTGTAAATATAAGTTCCTGTAAATAATTTGGGAATAGATCTCCTAAGAATTGTAAATAAAACTATGCTATCCTAAAAATCACAATTCGGTGGTTCACACTTAATTCGAAAAGAAGTCGGACGAAGAGACATTTCATATAAAAATATATTAAGGATAGTGTTTTCAAATGAAGAAGACACAGTTTATTCCACATCCGAGAGGGCGGCGTCATATTCCCATACGCAATACATTGAAATCAATATAATAAATGTGACGACGCAAAAAAGTGAAAAAAGGAACGAATGAATGAAGTTAGTGTTTGTTTTCTAATAGCAAATGTAGCACAAAACCTGTAGAACATTTTTCAAAGTAAACGTACGAAAAAAAAACTGTTCGAACTAATGAGACCGTTTGTATAAGGGGTGATATGCAGAGGAACACCAGAAGTAAAGGGGAAAGGAGGAGTATTACTAGCTTTGTGGATTGAGGTCACCTGCTTCAATTTTGTGGGAGTAATTTTATATGTCCGCCGAGAACAAGGAAATTAACAATTGTCGTATTTCGACAATAATTTAGAAGAAAAATTTTGTTTGTCACATAAAATATCTTACGTAGATTGTATGTCGCATTATAATATTAACCGCACTGAACTAAAATATAATGATTTTCTTATTCTTTTTGCAAGAGTCAGATATATTCACCCGATGCTCCATAAAATGCATACAATACGCACTTGAACAGCGTGAGATTCTGAGACGTTTGGCTATGTGTTGCTGTCCATGTATATGACTTTTCCTGACGTTCCCTACACTTTGTACATGTATGTTTGTTTGACTTCTACATATTAAGCTTGAGAAATGGGAGTGGTCCGTTCATCCACCGCCACACACAGATGTACATTTTCAAATATCTCCATTAATAGCTTTATAAATAATAAATCTAATCTAATATATCGAAAAACCTACGTCACATAATTACATTCTAAATGCAAGAATGATTTCATTTTCTTCATTAGCACGTTTCCAATGAACGAAAATCATTTGCATTTGAATTTGTTTTTGCAAGTTGGGTATTCAAAATTCATTGCAAAATTTAAGTATATCCTTCCTTCTTGTGTGTTTCTAAGCTTATCTGTTGTTACTTTTAGTTGGTTGTGCCATGCGTTTGTTACCTATTACATATATATATATATATATATCTGGTTATGAAGAAAAAATATTTTGTAGCATCAGCAGTCATAAATATGTCAGATATATTTTAGTCTCTGCAGTTGGAGTTTCGCTTAAACATTTCCGTTTGTTCAGCTCAGCATAAAAAACTACTGTCTATTTATTTAAAGAGCACAAAGTTAAAGAAATATTTTAGTTTATAAGTTTTTTTTTCATTTAACATTTCATTTATTCCTCTCCTTTGCTTTGCTTTTCATTTCGTTTGGTTGCGTTGCATTTATGTTATATTTTTGTAGTAGCAGAGGCAATAAAAATAGCAGTAGTAGTAGCAGTAGTTGTAGTCGTAGTAATAATAGTAATAAAAGTAGTTGATGATGGTAAATGCAGTTTGGATTATTGTCGCTGCTACTATATGAAATTTCATTTCGTGTAAATAATTATTCTAGCTGTGACAGTTTTTGCGCGTAAAGTAAATGTAATTATGGTAAGTATTGTATGTGTGTGCATACGTACACATATATATGCAATTTTAAGGTAAAAACTGTCTTTGAAAGGTATTTGTCTTGCTTTAAGGATAATTTATATAAAAAGTCTTCTTTTTTTTTTTCTTTCTTCCTTATCTATTACATTATTTTAGCTCTTAAAGGACAATGCTGCGCCTAGTGAATTAAATTTCATCATAATAGCATATCTTGACTTGACTACTAAATTAACAGATGCATTCGAAATAGTGTACAAAAAGCAAGAGAAATTGTAAAAATTACGAAATATTTCACATCATTTTATTTTATTTCGAATTTTTTTCAAATTTTTGCAACGTTCGGATACCAGTAAAGCTAATCTAGTATTATTATTATTTTACTATTGTAAAACTATTGTTTTTACAATAGTGGATAGTAGGATTGTGTTCTCACATATGTGAAGACATGTTACCTAAATGTGGATAAAGTAGATTTGTTCTGTATGATGAACATCACCAATGTAACAATTGAGGAAAATCATATCCTTAAAATATATCAAATTAATTGCAATTAAAAATTGAACGATAGAAGAAAGTGGCTTAAAAATTCCTTAGGTTTAATAATGTTTGTCATATAAAAATTTTATATTCATTTGTGGGTGTATGTTGAATTGAATTCTAATAGAAGTATAGTGGAGTAAGTGAAAAATTCGTGCTTATTTTAAGGCATTTTTTTAATACGTTACATAAGAAGTTCTTATTGAATGGTTAATTGTGGATACGTTTATTGATTAATCGGGACCACTTGTATTGCATTCTACGTGGCTTTGCACGGTATACTATAGGTTGGAAATTAAATTTTTCAAACTCTACACTACTTGTGATGTAGGTTTATAATAGTTTGGGTATATGTTAAAATAGACCCACCTTTTCTCTCTGCCTGTCTATTGTCTGTCCATGTATTCCCATGTTCAAGTTATGGTTCACAATTTTTGAGATATTTTGCTGACATTTGGTACACTAATCTGTTTCGGCCAAAGGACGAATTCTATTCAAAATGCTTCAGATCGGATAACCTTTTCGACCACTTTCCGTAAAACGCTCTATTTAGAAAAGTTGTAATATGAAAAAAAATTGCAAAAATCGGTGGGTAAATATGGCAAATTTTGGGATGCTCCCCCGCTTAACTATTCCTACGAATATTAAATTACGGTAAAAAGATCTAATTTTCAATATCTTATGGCGAAAATTAGTCCCCAACAGTAATTTGACGCAGAAATTAATCTTTTTGACTTTGGACTACCTAGGTCGACTCTTATATGTCAAGTAGGCCTACTTTTCAATATTTTATGATGATTATAATAGTAATTTAATATGAAAATTAACTGCAATAAATTTCAATCACTTCGGTTAATTTCTTGTATTTGTTTCATATAAGCGGATTCTCGAGCTTCTCATATATAAGTAAGCCCTTATATGTCAACAAAGTTTAATTTGCAGTTTTTAAACGCCGGAAGCAGGGGAAAAATTACAAAATTTGGATTACGTCAATTCACGTTCGGGTCGCTCTGTAGGATAAGGGCTTTCATGAAAATTATGACTATATGGAAATAATTTATAATTTACGGTGTAGTACCGAAAATGGATTAATGATTGTATTAAGGCGAAGGAGAGGAAGGTATTTAATAGTCAATCTTGCTCGAATATAATGTTTTTACCAGTTTATCTATTAATAATGTGAATTTGAGCCGATCTGACCAATTTCAAAGCCACTGATCAGATTTTCTTGTTGTAATAGGCGTAACAATATAGACATTCGGGTGGAAGTGTATTGTGGGCGTATAACTAGGATTACAATTATTCTTGATTTTTACTTAAAGTAAATGTTTTCTTGGTAAACAACAAATGAACAGACAGACAAACGAAATGAAATAAGGCTACAGGGACGAACATAATAGTATTATAGTGGTAAAGAAAATGTTTATATATAAGACTTTTAATTAATCCGAGAAGCGAAATTACAAAACAATTTCAACGAGATAGAGGACAAAAAGCACCAGCACCAGGTTATAAATATTCGAAATTAATAACAGTTTGGAAAAAATATTTCAAATTTTTTCTTACGAACTTATATGGAGACGGAATTGCAAGTGCTTTTAAATGTTCACCTATTTCATTTCAAACCTCTAATGGGGTAAAGAGATTTGCAAAGATTGCTAACGGAGGTAAAGGATAGAGTGACACAGGGAGTGATAGAGTGAATTTTGTCCTTCTCATTGCTTTTTATTTTGAAAGATCGTCAGCATTATGGTTTCGATCAGCATTTGATTCTTTATGAAGACATCAAAAAATTATACAACTTGAGAATTGTCTCAAACTTTAAATTTTTCTTTTGTCGCGGAATACATTTATTGCCCAAAAAGTGGAAAGAGCTGCTGTTAGATCTATAAATAATTTTGAATACCGTGTTTGTGTTATAATTCTAACAACAAAATCCGATAATTGAAAACACTATAGTAGTAGGATACGGCCCACCATTAAATATTCTACACCGCCCAACAAATATTCATATATCGGCTTTTCAGACTAAGGTGTTATCTGGGAAACTGTCTAAAAAGCATGGTCCGGTCGTAAGCATTAATAAAAGCGTTCGTTATTCGGCCAAAGTAGATCGGTGTACAAAATTTTATCAAAACATTTGAAAACTTTCCATCTGTACGTTGAGCATAAAAAAAAGGTGACGGACAGACAGACAGAACGACTTTGAATCGATCGGTATAATAAAAAATCGATCCGTGTAAATAAATGAGTGAAAATAAAACGGATGTAAGCGTAGAATAACAATAAATGATAAGTTAATGGATAGAGATAAACTTGAGCTCAAGTTATTTCTTCTTTTATTTTCTTTCCTTCTCATTTCGATTCGCGAACGATCTGAAATATTTACAATTAATTACTTTTATTGTATAATGTTTTCGTATCTTCTTGTATCGTTTCAAACAGCTAATGGAATATCGGTGCTTTCCTTAGCGATATATGTGTGGTGTGAGAAAAAAAAAAATCAAATAACCATTTTTTTTTTGTTTTGTTCTATTAAATCCCTTAAATATGCTGTCATATTGTGAAAGTCTGTTTAGCATTCACTAGTGTCAAGTTAAGCTGCGCAAATAAATAAAGTGTCACTAAGTGTCACTTGTTTGAATAAATATTTTAGATTACTTTACATTTTTGTTTTGCATCTAATTCCCATACTTTGTCGCGAATAATACATACATATATATATATATATATATATATATATATATATGTATATATATGTATATATGTGTATATATATTGTATGAGAGCGTGTATATGATATAAAAGGAGGAAGTAGAGCATTTTCTGCGTGTCTCTGTTTGTGTTTGTATATATACATATATATGTGCGTTGTGATGTGGTATCTGGTCTTATTTCCCTCTATTTTTCTTTTAGTTAAATCTGTCAAAAACAATACATTTCAATCACATATCACAACCACTAAAACAATATATTTCTATTTAAGTAGTTTTTTCAACTGTTATTCTAGTGATTCTTCTTTTCTTTCGCTCTCTTTTTTGCTTCGTTATTTTCTTCTTTTTCTTTTTATTTATTTTTTTTTTTTATTTTCCTTGAATGTACATTACTTCCGTTTGTTGGTACGCTTTGATGTCACTGGGTGTTACTGCAATTTTTAGTCTGATTATGTGTATAGAGTAAGCTAAGCAAACAAAAAACAAACAGCAAAAATCTAAAACAGCTAAGAAGATATTATTATATATAATAATAAAAACTTTTTCACACACAAATGTATATGTTATCTTTATTTGTATGTGCATGTGTATATGTTATTATGGTAGTTGTAGTGTGTGGCTGTACCATCTTCGCAATGTTTATATTTTGTTGTTAGTAGAATTTTTCACTTCATGTTTAGCGTTTGGTATGCGTTTTGTAAAAATGCTTAAAACGTTCAAGGGGGGAGAGGGAGACAGAGACAGAGAGAGAGAGAAAGAGAGAGACAAATAAACAAGTAGACGGTAAGACAGACGGACAGATATTTGCTGCGGAAGGGGATTTATTTCTGTATTATGCTCGCAATTCACGGAATGTCGTTACCAATGTGTGATGTTATGGTTTCTTTGGATTTCAGTTAATGCAACAAAAAATTTGGCGTTTTTTTCCTACCATTCATTTTTTTTTTTTTTTTGGTTTTTGTATTCTTTTTTTCGCAATAGAAAAACAAAAGTATTACACGCATGTTAAGACAGACATTTGAGTGAATGTAATTGAATTATAATGAGATTTTTCTTTTACGGAGAAAAACGCTCCATATGATATGTCAGCTTTATTCGCATTCTTTTGTTCATGCCTTTATGGCATAAGCAATTGTATTAGATTTCATTGTTTGTTGCTATTATTATTACCGTTACCGTGGTTGCTTTGCAGTCGGGGCATATTAAATTTTTCATGAGTTTTTAATCAGTTTAAAATTTATAAGTTTATCATTTTATTATTGTTATTATTATTATAATAATTATTATTTTATGAAAAGAAATTCATATTTAAGTTTTAAATAAGATAAGATTTTCGGTAGTTTGAAAACAAAAATCGGCACTTGAGCATAACCTCAAGGAAATAAACATAAACATATTGCTACGTAGGTATAGTTTTTTTTTTTTTTTATTTATTATTTTTTACCTATCATCATAGAGTGTATTTACATTGACATAAAGCAAGAAACGTTCACTTACGTTAGCAAGCTTAACAAGTCGGTAAGAAAGTGTTTACGATCTGTTCAAAAGAGAAATAACATTTTTCTCATCTAAATGTCTCTCATTTTGTTCGATGACTTGTCGTCATTGCTTTTTTTTTTTTTTTTTTTTTTTTTTTTTTTTTT
>KK502460.1:491018-512555 GCA_000688735.1 Glossina austeni | reverse complement strand
GTCTTGCAATTCATTGTCTTTGAACTTTCTTGGTCCCCCAGGTCGTTCTTTGTCCTTGACATCAAAAGTTGCGCTTTTAAACCGCTGAAAACAAAACCAACAATTGGGATATGATGGTTGAGCATCACCATAAGGTTCTAAAAGTGTTTGATGGGCTTCGGCAGCAAATTTCTCCAAATCGGACAACCAAAGTAATGATTATCGAAAAGGCGATTTTGTGCGTTCCACGACTAGCTTTTGTGTACACTGATTAACTTAATCTTACTGAATGGAAAATTGTTATCTTATGTGGAGAAAGGTCAAAATCATCGAATGTAACCGTTGTGCGCATTAATACTTCGCATTGCTTTATCACTTTCACCAATAGATGTCGCTGATCAAAATGCATGCAAGCCCCTATTATAATTGTCCTCCTAAGTCCTTGTGTTTCAAAACCAAAAAAAGAAAAATAATAATTGAAGCTACAGTATTTTTTTGCCTTAGTTTTTTATGAAACATAAATTATATCACAACGCTCAAAAGATCTTTGGTCTCGCACATACATGGCAACTCTGTTGACCGACCCATATGATTTATGGGATTCCGACCATTAGTTTACAAGGTATAGTTGTTTAAGTGTGTATGTGTCAGACCGGAGACCGGAGACCGGAGCTAGCTTTATGAGAACGATTTTAATTGGGGTCCAAATCCTCTTTTTCGAGTTTTCCATAGTTGTATTAAGTGAATCGCATTAAGTATATACATTCCCAGGCGATTATGTATGTTTTATGGATTACAAATTTATTTGAGGCAAAGGGTATCCTAGATTCGTTTCAAGGTGTATGTTGTTGTTTTGCTTGCTTTTATCACAGTTTTGATAAATGTTTTTATTTTATTTTCTTCAGTATACATTGTGTATGTAAAAGTTTTGTTCCGAGTGAGAACTCTTATTGTTTTTAAAATCTTTTAATTACTTTACAAATGTAATGCAAATGATTGTTGTTTTAACTTTCATTTCTTTCGGATCTTTTTTCCCATTTTCTTTGTATTATACTTGAGAAAAGAAGAGAAACAAAAAAAAAAAAAATGCATAAAAGTTTGAAACTTAAAGATTTTTATGACACTTTACGTTGTTTCACATGTACACGTTGCATATACGCAAGTGGAATTTTTATGATGTGCATATGTTTAAATGTGAACAAGTATGCTTATCTGTTACTCCTTTTAAAGTTCATATAGAACGCAAATGCTGTGGGGAGCATAGATTAGAAGGCTTTAAGGAGTGCACGAATACTTTAGCAACTTCAAGGCTTATAGCGAACTGTTGCAGATATGTGAAGGCTTTTCTCCATGTACTTACTAAAAGGATCTATAAAATATCATTGTTTGCCTAAAGTATTAGATTAAAAGCGACTTCATTCGTATAAATATACTATAAACTGGCTTAGCGCAGTTATGGCTTCATTTAATCCCCTTGCTATACACACAATCTTGGTTTCCTTTCCCAAATTTCGATTTTAAAATGGACCAGCGGTTGTTCAATTCTAAAATTGCAGGTAATGAAGATGTTTCGATTTATTCGTTGTTAAGAAAATGTATTTCTCACTGTTCTAATGTTAGGTGTAAGTTGTTAGAATTAGAAACCTGTCGCACCCTGCCCGATTGTTTCATCAACAGCATCAAGGCCAGAACTAAACACAAATTAATTGCTTGATTTATATATTAACCGGTTTTAACCGTCCTTGTGAGCACATTATCATAAGTTAATACAGTGGTTTCCAACCTGAGGGGGGCGCGATACTGTTGCAATGGGAGGCATGTAGCTGTTTCCAAAATATCATTTTCAAATACAAACCAAAAAAAGTCAAATAGGTGTCAAAAAAATGAATCGGCAGTATACGTAATCCACAGTCCTCGCCGCGGATTTTTGGTGTACAAATGCTAAAACATCCAATTCATACTCTTCTTTGAATCGAAATATCTCGCTTTCGCGTTTGGAGCCGAGTACCGGTGGGGCGTGGAATCAAATGATAAGCACTTGCAACATCCCGGTTATTCTCGTGCTTACTCGCGTCAAACTTCAGTAAACAGAAGCATCCGATTGTTTTGGTGTTTTTTTTTGTTTTTTAAAGAGGGGCGCATTAATTTTTTTTTTAAAAAGGGGGGCGCCGGTACAAAGAGGTTGGAAACCACTGAGTTAACATAATAAAATTTTCAAATCAGTTTCAAATAAGTCCCCACTTTAAGATCATCCGTTGCCGTTAGTTCATCGGACGTAAAAACTCGACATAAAAAATTGAATTTCGGCAGATATGATGTTGGCTTAAAAACCCCTATGATTTGTCTAAAAAGAGATTTATTTACATTTGCTGGAAAAGTGAACATGATTTCTCTCCGAAAGGAAAGAAAATTTACGATACGAAATAGTTATCAAAGCGGAATTTGATGACACACCCATCATGAATGAAAGAAAAAAGCAATTCATGTCACAGTTAATTGTTGTTGATTTATGATGAATAAAAAATTTCTTTGTTCTTGTCGGGCAATGAAACTCTAAAAAATTGGAAAAGTGGACGTTTAACGCGATCGTGTGTTAGTTGTGTTGGTAGTAGTTCTCTTCCCATTATGTTTCTATATTGCGTAAGGTATGTTAATAAAATAATTAATACATTTTTTTTATGCTCTGCATTCGCTCTATGTAGTAAGTCTTTGAGCACGTTGCCATACTTTATTTGTTAGGAGGTTGAAAGAGCTTCTGCCAATTTTTTTGTAAAAATGAACGTGTACTGCTTAGTAAATTGGCGCGACGAATTGAATATAAAGTAATATCCATCCAGAATATAAAATCCATATAAGAAATGAACAGCCGCTCTTTGGAGGCTAGTCGAATGAGAATTCACTTTTTGGGTACCATCATAGGAATGAAAACTCTACTCGAACAAACACTTTGTCTAACGTTAAACGAAATCGAAAAGAGCAAAGAGTGATGAATAAAGCGGTAAGAGTTGATATTGCTTACGTTTCCCATATTGCCTCCGCTTTTCGGTTCAATTGCATCGGGCCGTTCTTGATAAAATTCCCAAGCAGTAAGCAGCCGGTTAGCTTGGTGAACTTCATAATACATTGTATCGCGCTGATTAGGACTATTTGCCGGCTACTGGACCACCCATAGGAAAGCATGCTTGCAAGCCTCTTTTTTATTGAGCTATTTATTCCAAAGATTTACGTATTTTCAACAGATCTTCCAGAATTTCTGGAGTAGAGAAGTTGTGCTCACTGGCCGAGGACATGACACTTTGGTGTGAAGATTTCTCTTCGGGCATTAAGAACATATGGAAAATAGAATGGAATGGCAATCTACTAAGTGTGAACGGTTCAAACGTAGAAGTGGCTTTGTGTTGAGTAAGCTGAAATATCAGGTGTCCACCCAAAGGACGTCCATTTATCGGGTCCAGATAGCTGAGATTAATGTTGTGACAAGCTTCGTGATGGCTATCGTTGTGCCAAATTCGAGCAGGCATTGAATGTCAAGGTATCAGATAAGGTTTATTTTGTCCAGAGGGGCGAAAATATACCGACAACCTTTTCGTCCTTTTCACGTTGCAAGGGTACAGGGGTCCTCTCATTTCTGCTCATTCGTGGGGCGCCAGCTATTGCTCCGTATTTAGCCCGTGAGCCATGGGGCACCATCGCATTAAACATAAATTAGAGTAAATTAAAGTAATTATCCGCATATGTTCTCACATAAAATCGAAATATTTCTTCCCTTCTTCGCATTTCGTCTTACTACCACGCAATTCTATATATGTATGCCCACAATCGTTTAAAATGTTTTAAAATAAGCGGAAGGTTTGCTCAGCAAAACGGTTTTTATTCCTATACAGCTATTGAAGCTTGCAAAGTTACATCCTTCTGGGATAGAATGTGAACAACTGCAACTTGAGAAGGAAAGAAACAATATCACGACTTAACCTCAGAGGAAACGGACAAAAATGAGATGTCGCTATGGAGAGTTTCTATCTAATACTAAGTAGCTCATTCATTACGTGATATAAATTATTTTGCAATTGTTTTTTGAAGCGTTTTAATATATGCGCTAACTAGTTTTGAAAATTCGTTACTTCCTGAGTTGCATTAGATTACAGCGAGTCGGTATATGTCCCTTTCCGATATTCTCCTTCCATTGCATTTGCAACACAAGCAAGTAAAACCACTATAGTGGGTCAAGATCGACCATTAAATACCCCACACCACCCTATGGTTATTCGGCTTATATTGAAAAGTTGTTACATGGAAAGTCGTCGAACCATATTTAATAGCGGTCGTCCTTGGCTCAAAATACGCCAGTGTCTTATATCTCAAAAATTGAGACTTCTAGGTTCAACAGAGTAAAATAACATGGACAGACGGACAAACGAGCTTAGATCGTTTCAGGAAGTGCTTCTGAATTGATCCGTATAATTAAAGGTGAATCTTTCTCAAGGCCGTCTGGGTGTTGTATACATCCGTACAAGCTTAAATATATCTCTGTGCCACAAGTAGTGTAAGGTATGCAAATGCTGTCACCAACTTATTTAATCTTATAATTTTCTTATATTGAAGTTACATTCAAATGAATTTAATGTGAGCTTAATATTAATAATTATTATTTTAATTATTATTATTAAATTTAATATTAGTATTCAGTCCAAATAATAGTCTTTTGTTAATTATGGTTCAAATAAATTTAAAAAAAGAAAGGAAAACGTGTCTATGTGAAAACCCTAAAAAACTGAACTCAAATTTAAATGTGTTTATGTGCATATGTGCGCGTACGTGTGCGCTACAAATTTTTATGTGCACCGTTCACCTTCAAAAATCTTAAGAATTCCGTGGATTTTTAAACTCACTTACCACCCACTTATAAGTTAAATTTCTACTAAGTCCTTTCATATTACCTTTGTGTAAACCAGAAATAGATTTCGGTGGTACATTAAAATGTATATATTTTTAAATATTAATGTAAAATTTAGGATCTATTTTCGTCTGCCCAGTTGAATAACTGCGCCTGTTCCTCTGAAATGGATTTATTGAATAGGAAAAATTTAAGAGGAAAAATTTTTGAATTAGGCGTGATCTATAGGCACACATTTAAGAAAAATGAGTACCAAGACCTTTAATGGCGGGTATTCAAATTTCGTCTTATGACGCGAAGAACGTATACTTTGCTTGTTTCAACTTCACGAGTTCCTTGCTGGGTCAAAATCAATTTACAGTCTTATCTCTGAGCTTTTGAAGAACAGAGCTTTCGAAGAGAATAAAAGAGACCAAGAGACAGAGAGAGAGAGAGAGAGAGAGAGAGAGAGAAAGAGAAAGAGAGAGAGCTAAGCTAGTGATAAAAATAAAACAATGCAAATGCTCTCAATGAAATTGTAGGAAATACTCTTCCAGTTGCACATTGGAAGGTAAATTTTATTGAGTAAGTTATGAAATGTTTACCGGCATTTTTTTATTCCATCACAAACAGCTTCCATTTGTAAATGTAAACAATGTTGCACAGTAAATAAGTATTTTAGTTGTTATTTGAAACTTGCGTGCAACGGTCACGGATGCGGAATTTTGTCTTGCTCAGTTAGCGGTTAATTGATGCGTAACATAACAGTGTTCAACGGCATAAGCAATTAATTAATAACTTATATATAAAATATAAAAATAAGATAATTTTCAAATTCTTTATATAATAAATCTTTCATCTAAATATTTACTCCCAAATAAATAAATAAATAAATAAAAAAAAAAAAAAAATATATATATATATATATATATATATATATATATATAGATATATGTATATATATAAATAAATATTTATACATATTTTCATATTTATAAATTTAAATATATATATATATATATATATATATATGTAAATCAATGAAAATAAAGATCACTGCTGTCATCACCGCTGATCGTTTTGCAGAATTAAAAAAAATGCCAAATTCATTAGTTTTATTAACCGCTTTGACTCTTTTCTTCTGCTTATGGAATTCGCTTTTAATTGAAACACTAAAGTCATGCCCTTTGGAATGCATTTGCTTGTCACAGACTCAAGTGAGCACCTAGAATATAAAAATGTGAAAATGTTTTTAATTTTATTTTCGCAATTAAATATCATAAATTTGAATTTATTGGTCAACATGACAACCGGTAAAGTTGGGCTAAAAGAGAAATTTATCATTTAACTCAATTACTAATTCCTTGGTAATTATAATTACAGAGAAAAAAAAAAAAAACAAAACAAATAAAACAAATAAGAAGATTGCTAGGTAACCAAAAACGTGTATTTACTAGTTTTTATAAAATATTTTATAAAAAATTTAAGCACATCTTTAAATTTACTATAACTTAGATTTTGTTAGTTTTTATATACCTCTTCCGATACAAGGGTATATTAAGTTTCTGTGTAGGTATGCAACCTACAATCAACTCGCGATAAATACATTTTTTGTTATACCGATCTAAGCTTGTCTATCCGTCTGTTCATCTAACTGGCTTTGTGTCTTGGTTTTCTATGTTCAACTTACAGGTCGTAATTTTTGACATATTTTGATGAAATTTGATACGCTGACGTTTTGGCACAATGAAGAATGCTATTGAAAATGGTTCGCATTAGAACACGTTTTCGATCACTTCTCGTATACAGGTTTATTTTGAAACGTCTTTATATGAATAACTGTAGGGTTGTGGAGGGCCGTGTTTCTGCTTCGGTAAAATGCTTCTTATGTAAATCCCAAATTTTGCTTGAAAACAAAATGTGGTAGATCGCGAAATATTTTTAAGGTTTTAATTACTCGAAGGAAGCTTCCGCAATCAATTGCATTAGAGAAAAGTTCATTTCTTTTTCTAAATGTTATCATAAGCTTCTGAGGTGGTAGAGCAGTAGTGCTAACCGAAACGGTCAGGAATAATTAATTTTCTTTTTAATGCTTTAAAAAAAGGATTTGTAGAATATTGTTGACTACTGGAAAAAGTGAATTTGTCAATTATGTACGGCTTTGTGCGAGTCGGTGCATCATTGACGAAGATTTTAGGAAAATTGGACATAGAACCTTTGTGTATACTGTGAGTTAGGAGTTGTATATGTATATATATATATACACGAATGTGTGTGTAAATATTGTTGAAATTTTCTACATTTCTTTGTTACTTGTGACGGTGTTATTTTACTAATTAAATCCATCCTATCAAATAGTGTTTATACACAATCGTTATAAGTACTTGTACGAAATTTCATGGTTTTTTCCCGAAGTAAGTGTCGCACTTTTGTGGAAATGTCTGTGTGCATGTCTTAATTAATGCGTTCTTAGCAGACGAGGTGAGAATAGGTAAATGAACTCATAAATTCGCAGATCAATCGAATGAATACACATATCTAGATCGATTCATAATCTCACGCGAATATTTTTGCAATTACCTATAACTAGTGTACTTTGATCTGCCGGTGATAAAGCTACACAAAAATACAATTCTGAATTGGTTTACTATCATATCCGCAGAGAAAAGAAAAACTGACTTGAATATCGATGGATTCTGATCGATTGTCAATTTGGACGCAATCAATTTGGATATTGAGCTCAATAATAAAACATAGATATGTTCAATCAATAACATGAGTATATGAATTTTGAAATCCTTAACGTGTTAGTCGCAAAATATCTATTGAATCCTTTCCCTTTTCTTTTTTAAATCTACCATCTCTTATAGGCCATTATTAACGTACCTCGCCATTTCAATTTCAGTTTCCTGCGATAATTATGGCTGCTTGGCATCGCACGTGATTTTTTTGTTTTTTATGCAATCATGATTGTAAACGGACTGTCCTAAATTTCACTTATGTAAATATCTGCTATTAAGACCTTGAACCATCCTTCGGATGACATATACGAAAATTTAATTCCGAAATATTTTTTATGCAATGTTTTAAACAGCATGTATGTGTGATAATATAGCTTGATAAATGTGTGTGTTAATTGGTCACACATCGTGTGAAGAGAACCTCAAATTTATTTTCCTGCATCATACCAAATCAAAGACACTTAAAAGAATATCGGATATCCATGCGAATTCGTCAGTTTTTGATAAATGGCAACAGTAACTGCAGATCAATCATTTCTATATATCATGAATACACTTTCATGTCTTCAATTATCGAATTAAAGCGTTTCAATTGTTTATTCTAGATTAGGTTAAAGAAAGCCATAGTTCAAAAATAGGTATACGTTAAAGATCGGCAAAAAAATTTTCTGTCTTTCTTTTAAATTTGCTTCCAAAGCTCTCTTCGTGTTTCCTTCACATTCTTAGTTTTTGCTTTGTCCAAATCATGCCTATATACGTAGAAATCTATAAAATCATCCCAAACGTATATAATGCAGAGAAAGACGCATTTCGTCGGACCTTACCTTTTATATATATATTACATTCTTAATCGTCATCGTGAAACGTATTTCTTTGCCTATCAGTTAAAGTCGGAATTGTGAATATTGCCAAAGCATTTCCAAATTAGTTTTTATTCTCACTTCGTCAACTTTCATTTTGTCGGAAAATATATTTCTTTACTGTAAGAAAATTTTTTTGTTTATATAAAGTGGAATTTACCACTCAACCACTTTTTAGATTCACCTTTTTAGCGATTTAGCTTAAACTACTTATATGTAAAAAATCAATCAGATTGAAGTTAAAAGTTGAAGATAAAAAATTTTCATAAAAAATTTCGAAAAATTATTATTACTTACCCTTTGTCGAGTTGCTATTCTTCATACTATTCAAAGTAAGTTCCTATCGATGGAAATTTGTGGAAAATTGCCAAGACGTTTACTTCAATCAGGTAGTGTAAAAATTATTGATTAATTTATTTAAATTATATAATTACTCCCAGATTTGTGGCTTGTTGATGTTTCCTTTATTACCAGGGTTCACATTTTCTAGATTAGCTTTATTACTTTCCTTGAATTTTGAATCATAAATATATATATATATACACATATATCATCAATCATATATATTTATATATATATATATATGTATATACATACACACAACATGAATAGATATCCGTTCTAATGTACATCTAAGCCATTTTCATGTTGCAACTTTTTTATATCCAAAGTGATAGTTTCACTTTAGTGCAAATTTTAGAATTTCCTCAAGCAAATACTTGTCGACAATTAGAGAAAGAAGTCTTATTGCTCAAGTTGACAACATAAGCTCACACACGTTAGCAATAAAAAAATGTTGGCTCCAGAGGTTTATTGCATTTGCAGACAAAATGTATTATAAGTAATTACAAAATGTGATTTAATATTTTTTCGACACTCTATCATATGAAAAAATTTTCAAGCTTTTTGATAATTGCGCCCGCGTCGCTAAGTCTCTTGACATTTTGACTATAATATTTTAAAATTATCGCTCCAGAGTATATTGTTCTTGAGGAGCTTTCTCGCGCGTGATTATTCCTGAATGTTATTTGTAGAATAATTAAGCTGGTAAAGAAGCATTGATTTGCTGGTCGATATGATAAATACTAGATCTGTATATATATATATATGTATATATATAAATATACATATGTGTCCACGTTGTGTATAAAAGGTTTGTTTTAAGATCATGTATGAAAATTTTATAGCTTTTCTCAGCTAATTTAGTTGAACTTTAATAAATATGCACAATATTTACTGATAAAATATCTTCTTTCTTATCTATTTACGAGTGTTGTCGCCCAGTGGATACACTCATCAATTTGGCGTAATGGCATCGAATAGAGTTTTAGCAAAAATTCCATTTGCATAAATTAAAATTTATGTTTTAACGACTTTCATTCACACGCACACGCACACACACACACACACACACGCACAGGAAAATATATTTATATATATATATATATATATATATATATATATATATATATGTATAAATATAAATATATTTTTGATAATTTTGTTGTTATCAAAATTTCTCTTTTGCCTTTACTCTCTCCATGTCTATGTCTGCCTGTCTGTATTGGCATGGGTGCCGGCATGTTTTTATATTTATTTGTTTAGGTTCTCTGCAATACTGGCGGCTTGCATCATATACCATTGCGTCATTTACCAGCCAACGTTGAGCATTTATCATTGACCAAAAATCATTTTCCCATCATCAAAACCGATGCTTTTGCCGGTTTACGTGCTTTGAAAAAGCTCTCGCTCGATGGTAATAATATAACAAAAATTAAACAATTTGCATTTCGTGGCCTGCCCAGGCTCAAAGAGCTATCGATACAATATACACCGTTAAAAGCAATAGCACGTTTTGCATTTGCCGGCCTGCAGAATCTCTCGACAATATTGCTGACACACAATCAAATCGCCACAATTGAAGCTTATGCGTTTGCTGGCACATCGAATGTCAAATTGATATTGCTTACCAATAATCCATTGTTACGCATTGAAAGTTTCGCCTTCTCCAGTCTCACACAAGTGGGTCATTTGCTGCTACCGGCCGGTATACGCGTTATCGAACCAGATACATTTTATGGCATGTTCACAGTGGGCTTACTCAAATTAGCTTATATGGATCTCGAGCATATAAAAGCGTTCACGTTTCGTGGCCTCTCGCATGTGCTACTGCTTACCATACAAGAATCCGATTTGGGAGTGATAAACAGCGAAGCATTCGCCGGTCTAACGCATGTGGAAACATTGCAATTATTCAACAATAAGATTGATATCATCGAGGCTTTGGATTTTAATGAGACAGCTGCTATTAAGTATTTGAAATTTCACGGTAATCATTTTTTGCAAACACCTCCGTCGGAGGCTATATCTTTAGATGGTGTTTATCATTTGGAATTAGTAGACAATTACTTTCCATGCGGCTGTCAACTTCAATATTTACTTGAAAGTCCATTCGCAACGAAATCATTCAATTCTACACGCAATCTGCTGGAGAAAAACTATTGTATATCGCCAATTGAATTAAACGGCCATTTGATGGCCGATGTAGAATATAATGTACCATGTCAGGAGCATTTATTGCAAGGCACTCTAGAATCAACGGCAGCATTACGCTGTGACAGAACAATAAAAACAATACCAGCAGTCATAGCTTGCATATCAATAAAGTTTTTGCATTTAACTATTAAATTTTCATAGCATATATAGGGAAAGCACAAGTCTCATACAAGTAATTATTATTTTATTTAAATGTGCTCTCATGTTAATCCTTATTATCATTCCACAATTTTGCATATATATATATATATATATATATTATATATATATATATATATTTACATATATATACCATTAAATTTGTGTCGTCTTTTGATGTGTTTAAATCATAATTTTTTTAATTTCGCAAGGCTTATAATAAATAAAAGAAAATCTAATTAAAATATATCCGAGTGTTCTCTTTTAATTAGCATAAAACAAATAAAAGACAGGTAAGGGTATCATCATCATCCAGCTATAAGTGTTGTCGGACTTCAATGCAAGCGGCTGGCAGCAATCAAAAAGAAGAAGAAGAAGAAAATTGAACGACTCTTTTTCTAAATCCTTTTTTTTTTTTTTTTTCTATTTATTTCAAGATGAAATTTGTTGAAGCGTTTGTAACGTAAACACATGAATGGGCCATCAACCCATTGCATCGCTAATATCGGCCCATTTTTGTATCCATCGCCGCAGGAAAAGGCAAATTGAAATACCCTATAAAATAAATGTATTCCTAATCAGCGTCAAATTTAGCGATTCAGCGAATCGATTTAGCGATGTCTGTCCTTTTTTTATCTATATGTGTGTTGTTCACACAAACCTGCTTTCAAAAATTATAATAACGTCTTCCAATTTAACAGACGGATTGGAAGCTCTTACACGTAGTCTGATATTGGAAATGGAAAAACATCGATCAACGGGCACGTCCGTAGGTAAATCGTGAACTGAAAATAGATCTGTTTCTCTAAGCAAAAAAGTGTGGACTTTTGCGTATTGCTCATAAAAGATACAAAGCTGAAATTTCCTAAATTTATTTTACGAAGAATCCAACCAAAAACGTAGTGTGTACTTAAAATGTATTCAGAATTCAGGCCCAGCCGGATGTACCTTTCTTCCTTGTTGAAATTTTATAACTTACGATTATGTTATTGAAAAGCACAATTTTGATAATGAATTTTCTTCTTTTTTTTTTTGCCTTGTTAGAAATGATTGGAGGTCTGTTACCTTGACTCTTATATCTCCAGGAATTTGTAAATTTCTTCTCTTTCTCATCCTTTACTATACCCAACACTAGTACATACACGGGCAAAAATCGACCGGAATTTCAACCCGCAGGACAAAGGACACTTTTTCTTTTCTTTTTTTTTTGGTTCTCAAAATCCTTCCTGTCCGGATAGTAACACATATATATGGGGTAACGTCGCCTTACACTCTTCCCTGCTATAAAATTATTCTTCCACCTAACATTACTCCTCACCATAAATTGCACATACAAATAAAGACACAGGCACGTAACCCTCTGCAAATAATTCTCAACATTGATTTATGCGTAAGGTTCTCTACGCTGTGCATTTACCATCCAAGAAAAAAAAACGTGTGCGTAACGGGGGACTGTTGCTCTTTCCCCCTAAAATAACCAAACAACAAAACGTATAACTAAACGCATATGCAATAAAAAAATTTAAAAACCAACTCAATTTTTTTAGAAAAAGGGTTGGCTTGCAAGAAAGTATGAACCATCACAAGCGTATCTTTGTCCTCATATTACGTTTAAGAAAATGTCCTTCAAAGGATCCTTTTTTTTTTTTGTTTGTTAATTAGGATATATGTACTAAAAAGGCAATTCTTTCAAGGACATAAATTGTTTATGGTGCAAACAAGCACTAAACACGAACATAGACGAGCATAGACATACATAGAGAAATTTGCGGGAAAAAAAAAATAAAGTCAACTCTACGTGATGGGATTATTTGCATTTATTGCACATATTGCACTTCAAAAACACTCAAATGTTTTATAATCCTTTCTAATTTGTATTTTTATTATTAACATTTGCATTCGTATAAATATCAGGTTGAAGGTGGAAAAACAATCACGTGTTATGGCGCGAAAAACACTCCAAAACTTTATTTTGTTTATCACTTTATGACCGTACTTTCTCCTTTTTTTCTCTTTTAATGCGACAAATCATTCAGGGGATGTCCTCTATCCGTGTAACACATTGATGGTCAGACAGAAATTGGCTTAATAGACACTGAACTTATCTATTTCGCCGCTCACCCTGGACATGAGCAATTAGTGTCCTGAGTAATTAACGAAAAAATCAGAAAACAGAGGCCTTTTCAGTTACTATTGCACTGTAGATATATCCCCTGACCTATTTACACCATTTTCAATACCAATTCGCATACAAGAAATTTCAACGTGTTTTGTCAAAATTGCAGAGGCGCGATATCATCATAACTTTTGCGGATGGAAGAATGTTTAGCAGCAACACCACGCAACTGGTGTACGCAAACGAACTGCGAACATAATACTGACCAAGGATGGGCGGGAAAGCCTTGTCGTAATTTACTACTTGTCATACCATGTTTATTACTTGTCATGTCAAGGCAGCTAAGGTCAAATACCTAATGTGGCGCCTTATTACTAAGCTAACCTGTCACCGCATAAAGAGGTCTACTTTTATTTCCCTTCATTAGTTAGTTGGGAAGCGCAGAGTCAATAAAATGATAGTGAAGTAGGTCCACTTGAGACATGACATTTGGTATGAATTCCAGAAAAGATGCAATGCATCAATGGCTTGTAAAAACCTATGTGACGCATTGAGAAGTGAAGTTGTAAGTGTCGGGCCTCCCAGAGATGATTTGTCTTATTTCGTTTCGGAGATTCCAGTCTCAAAGAAGATAATAATATTTTGCGGTTCATGTTGAAGAGTGACCCACATCTACCGGCTTGGAAATTGCAAAGAAATTCAGCCAGCATTCGATTGCTAAGGAACACATCAAACATATTCAAGTTCACACCGCACTTTCCGGGCTATATTGGTTGTCTCTCAAGATTTTCTGGATATTACAAATGTTTTGGCAAAAAAATGCATCTTTAATTCTCTATAATAATGAATAGGCGTGGCCGATTTTTCCACATTTATACATATTTTTAATAAAAATTTTGGTAAAAAACTCTACTTATTTGCTTTTGAAAACAGAAGTCTTCTCAGTCGACGTTGTAGTGTAGACGTCTTTTTTGATTGATTGGGCGTACATTCAATACCAAGTTGTTTGAAAGATCTTTCGACGATTTTGATAATTTTGAGGCCGCCAGCAGCATGTTTACCAATTACTTTGCGTAGGCTGACAGAGGAACGGACGGCCAAGCTTAGATTCGATTTAGAGTTTGTTACTGATCTGGAACTTGCATACTTTAGGGAGCCTTTGAAGCGTCCTTCTAAGTGTAGTAAGCGTCTTGACAAAATAAGTATAACCGATACTTGGGTGACGCGTGTAGAAACTTAAAAAAAACTTTTATATGTTGTTGTTAGCAACTTACGATATGCAGCTGATATTAATCTAAAGTTCTTGGCAAATTTTCTCTACATCTTCTGTAGAGAGATAGCAAAATTGCTTTTAATTGGCGTTTGAATCACAGAAGAGCTCTCATTACGTAAGTTTACTATTTTTGATATTCAAGTTGTAACGTTCGTTTGGCATATTTGCGGAATTGCATCTAATCTTGCATTCTATAGGGCAGCCTTTAGGAATTACTTAAGCGATATGTATAGTGTCGTCTACGTCTGGACCTAAACCTTACAAAATCTGTTTTTTTCACACTCCTACAAAAAAAGACTTTTGGGGGCACATTATCTTTATCCAATATTTCACACTAAATTCTAAATGCTAAACGCTCGTCATTAGGTAACAACGTTTCAATTATTAAAATTAAAAAAAAAAAATCTTTACCGCAAAAAGCATTTAATTTAAAGTATTGTCCATCGCTAGTCGGTGTGTTAATCGAAAGAACCATTGCCTGAGGAGTATGGAGTATGGTATGGAGTAGGGGCGTTAGCACGTTCCTATTCAGTACGGCTAACGTTTACTGAATAAGTCTTAGAATATAAGGCTGCGCGACCGGGTGACAGTTTTTCCTTTGAAGATCGTTTTTCTTACAATTGCATCGGACGTTTTCCGTAGCGGTCCCTCGATGATGGTTTTGCTGATTTGAACCAAGTGAGTACTAAAAATATCCGCCATTACACTCGCTATTAATAGCTTCCATATATTACATTGCGCCCATGTTTCATCACTCCGCTCGATTCAGTAGCACTTTTATTTAAATTAACTCAGAAAAAGCGATTCTTCCCTACTTTAAAACCTTTTGGCACAAAATTCAAAGTCTTCGAAAATTAGAAAATCTGATGCACATTTGTTTTCAGTTGATGAGGGCTTTCTTACTTTCATTTCCATCTGTCTACATTCCACAAATGTTTACGCTTATGAAAATTGCGTCCAAATAGCGGATCTGCCCGCCGAACATTCTTCATTTGCTTGGTATGACGAATAGTCAAAATTTTACTTAATGCCGTTGTTCTATATCTATATGTATATGCATCGCAAACATTGAATACATTTTATACACAAAACACCTGGTGAGTAAATTTTGAGGTTAAGTCTGATCTCTATTGTGGTTGAGGGTCGTCGCAAAGTATTCAATTCTTGATTTCATCGATAAAACTAATGATAATGAAGAAGAGCGTAAACTTTTGACTCAAAACTTCAGATGTGTTGCGATACCCAGTTTCATTTACGATTCACGGAGCACCATGTATCGATCTTTATGCGAGCAAAGAATGCAGAAATGCCCGTTTTCTTATCGCAGTATAATTGCACTTCGTATACGGCATGCATTGAGATAAAAGCTTTTTAAAACGCTGAGCCAAACTTCGGTTTCCACCTAATGTACAGCGCAGTATATTATTGACACAACCGAACTCAAACCGAAACTACGAAGAATGTCTGTCTGCTTAATTGTGCGTAAGTCTAATAACTTTCATTTTTGTTGTATTCTATAAGTTTATCTATCATCCATGTTTTGATATCTGCGTTAGCTTATCGCTATTTTTGTAGTAATCGTTTTGTATTTAAGTGTAATTTCAAAGGAGAGCAACTGATTATTTGCATTGCTTACTATATATATATATATCATACATTATTGATCAGAGGTTATACCATTCATTCGAGATATAGTTGCGATGTGGATATCAATGGCAAAAAAAAGTTTCATTTTAATTCAATATTTGTGAATTTAAGCTTGAAGATTTTGGTGAGTTTTCGAAACGTATGATTTGCATTTGAAGATTTATTCAATATATCTAAAAAATAGTTTAAGGCACATTGGTTGGCTTGTATACGGTTTAATTTAGCATTACGAGAAACGCATTATGTGTTGAACATATTTGTTACCATCATTTCATTGACACGTACCCTAACTAGAATTTTATGCTTCATTGAATACAAAAAGGACAAGACTTGCAATTCTTTTCCTCATTGCATAGATATGCATAGACGTATCTTTACACTTACATATGTACATTTTGTAGTATTTAGATGTTGGTGCATTAAAAAGGAACGGGACTGTGTCCTTACTTTTTGGATTTTATCATTTGTTTCCGTTCCCCTCTTTTTTTTCGTGTTTTTCAACAAGAACCATCATAAGGATCGAAAGCATCTGTTATATGCATACATACATAAATATATATATATGCGCATCTGCTTTCATATACACATAGAAAACTTATGTATATATATATATATATATCTCGATTTGTGTATGTTTATGCATATATATAGAGAGAGAGAGACATTCAGTACATTTGGCATCAAAACGTAACGTTATATTTATATATGAATGCATATAGATATATATGTATATATATATATATATATATATATATATATATGTATGTATTTATGTTTACTTGTATTTATACATACACGTATCGTACAAGTGAGCATCAAATGCGCTCACAAACTGGTAGTAAAAGTTCTCTAAAGATTTTTTTCACTTCAATAGGTTCGATTGAGGAAGGTTGTCGAAATATATCCAATGCAATATACTTGCGTGTGTATGTGTTTAAAATACTTATAACGTAATCTGTATATGCATTAGATTGGCTCTAAAAAAAAAAAAAAAAAAAAGAGAGAAAGAGAAAGAGAAAGAATATAATTCGGGACTGAGAAATCTTATGAATCTCATATCTTTCTGAATTAAAATATGATGAATATTTATAATTTACAAAAATAAAATAAAGTGGAAAAGAGAAACTATATTTGAGAATGAGTCTTATATGGTTACGTAAGTGTGTGCGTATTCATATATCAATAGTTGCGTTTTGTCTCACTAAAATAACACGTGTTTCCGAATATGTACAATTTAAAGTTGAACGCGCAAAGGATTCCCCCCCGCCCCCATAGTTACTTTCCTCAAGCGTCTCCTCTATCGTTTTTGTTTTCTGACTATAAACCCATAAGAAATATAACTGCATAACTAAAGCGTCGTAAAAGGATAACAGGCATCTAACCACTAAAGCGTACTAACCATACTCAAGTACTTGTTTGTAGTTATGTACGCCCGTTCCTTTTGGTTGCTTATGTAGGAGCATCAAATAAAAGTTTGTCACACCACTTGTTAGAATGTAAGTATGTATTCATCCATATATATATATATATATATACATGTTATACATATTAGAATATTCGAATCATTTGTATGGATAACTAGACCAACTTTTCAAGTTGCTTTTATTGTTTAAAACAGCAGAGGCAGAGTAAAAAGAGCGACAAATAATGGTACCATCTCGGCACTATAAAGGACTTTTGCAGGATTTATGTATATTGTGGTGGTATGCTTTTGTATATTTAGGTGGTCTCAAACAACCAACTATGCATATATGTTAGTGTATACATATGCAAATCAAACCGCTGTTATTCCATACATATACGTACATATGTACATAATCAAGTGTTATATACTGAATCCCGTTGTTAAGTTATAATTTAAAGTCAGATATTAGTTTTTATAAAGCAAGTTCTTTTTCGGTATTTTTATTCAAATTCAAATCCCTAAAGGAAAACGTTACATGTCCATGTTGTATCATATCTTAAAGTCGACTATATCTTTTTTTTTTTTTTTTTTTTTTTTTTTTTTTTTTTTTTATTTTTTCAAAAACTTTACCATAATACGAGAAGTTTAAATTTCTAATGGTGGAGTGAGAAAGAAAGATAATCTTCTCGTAAACTATGTTTCATAATTTGATTGCTTTTTTTCAACCGACAATTTTATTTACATTCACTCATTCATTTATTTTAAATAATTTTCTCTTATTAATATCCGTGATTTAATTTTAACAGTTCCTTTAAGTCGACATTTTGTAAAAATAAAAAGTTGTATTATTTATTGTCCGAGAAACTATGATTTGTGGTGGTACAAAATGAATCCTTTAGAGTAACAGCATTGTGCGTCAACAATCAATAGGTTTTTAAATCTATCTTTAGAGCTCCTTTGACTCAATAAAAGTTTATATTAGCTTGGGGAAAAAGAAATCCATTATTTTTTCGGTAGATGGCTGCACTAGTAGATTTCTCGTAAAGTAACGATCAAACAATTTCAGATTTATGCTCGTTGGAAAGGTGACATTTCGCAGTAAAAATAATTCTTTTGTTGTTTTTTGTTTGGTGCATTGTGCAGTTGTGAGTGACAGCGTGTTAAAAATGGAAGTGAACAAAGAGAAAATTCGGTACATTTTACAGTTTTTCTTTGACAAAGGCGAAAATGCAAGCCAGGCGGCTAAAATTGTGAAAATTGTGTGTGTGGTGTTTATGGTTCCGATACTGTAACAGCCAATTATGTGCAATTTTGGTTTCGTAGATTCCGTTCAGGAATTTTTGATGTTAAAGATGCACCTCGCACAGGTAGGCCGGTCGTCGAAAATGTCGATAAAATCGGAGAAATGATCGGTGTTAGCAGTCGTAACATCGCCCAGGAGCTAAAAATCGACCATAAAACAATTTTAAACCATTTACACAAAGCTGGATTCAAAAACAAGCAAAAGAAGAAGAAGAAATAATGGATTTCTTTTTCCCCAACCTAATATATGCGTTTTTTGTTTTTTTTTCTTATGTTGTCCTAAAATGTGAGTTATCTTTGCAATTGCATTAATGCAATTAATTGCAATATGTATGTTTAGACGTTGTGTTAAACAAGGGGGCGTTTTCCAAATTTCCGATTAAAAATTCGATTTTTACGTGCTCAATGGTGTTGTTGCTTTCGAACATTTTACACGTTACAATTCGAAATTGATAGGGACAGAGAGAGAGACAGAGAGACAGAGAGGCAGTTCTTCGATCAATAGTGAGAAATAGTTATATACGGGGTAAAGTTAGGCGTATGACGACAATTTAGATAATTTACTTTCGCTTGATCAAGTAAGCGTTGTAGAGCCTTATCTGCTTAAAAGCGCCAAAGGAGGGCAGGCCTTCGAATATCGATAACGCCAGACTAAATGCGAACGAATCAATCAATGATGATTGACTATCTTTGCTATTGACTATGCTGCCGTATGCTAAAATGTAAGAACTGTTATAACCTCCTGTATTAACCTCGAAATCTGTAGCAATCGTGTCAATAGTACTTTTATTGATTTTCGCCTCTCTTATGTATGTAGGAGACAATTCATTTAACATTTACTCTAATATGTTATGTTTTATATGCTTTGTCTATAAAAAGTGCTCGTCGATTTGCTATCATCGAATCACTTTTATTGCATACATGTAAACAAACCGGTGTTCAATTTAGGCGATGATTATTTTAAGGTAATAGCGAAAAGTATTCAAGGCAGAGTTACTTTCTTTGATATCAATATTTTTTACGACATATATATCATATCTGCTAAATGATTCTCATTTTTTGTTTGTAAGATTCGAAGGGAAAGACAAAAAATAGACAAGTTTTGTAATAAGTTTTATTTACTTGCATAAAATGCTTCTTTATCTTTTCGTTCTTGATTTTACATTCAATATATAGAAAATCCTTCCCATTAATAGCACTTACTTATGGACCTATAGGCTTTCGTATTTTTTTTTTTTGCTCTTTTAAATGCAATTGTTTTTATTACCTTACGGAAAAGTTAACATTGATTGAAATTTTATGATAAAAAACTCTTTCATATCTACAATAAAAAGTGTATTAAATTTGTCATACACTTGTAACTCGTAGCAATTTTTGTGTTAAACGTATGTTCGTCTGTCTCTTAACCCAACAAATACGGTATCAAAAGTTGCCTTTGTGCTCTACGGGGGAACTAAAACAATCAATTGGTTCGTATTTCAATCAAAAAATAATTTCAAAATGTTCACTTTTTTGCATGTTCCTATCAAAATATAGAGATACGGATCGAAGATTACTTTTGCTTGTCAAGGTTTAAAGTGTATAGAAGTTCTTCAAATTTTAGTCTTAACTTAAATATTTTGCTAAATCGATTTTCGAATAAGTTCGATTAACATTCAATAAAATTTTTAAGTATATATATATATATATATACATATATATATATTTGTATGTTATCGCTTATGCTCTTTTTCAGAACAATATCACTCTTCGGTTACATGTTACGAATCAGTTAGGTCATTTTTAGTGTGTGTGTGTGTGTGTTTGCGTGCTAAAATTATTGTAGGTTAGAGTTATAATAGACATATTTATGAAGGCATGTTATCGTATATGTTATATTGCAGATTCTTAACTATATTACCTATGGAGTACCGTAATTGTTAAGAAGCAACATATTCGGCCTAACTGGACAAAAATTCTTCATAGTATCTTTTTTGCTACATTGTGTGAATGTATAGTCAATCAGTTATAGATTTTCACATTTCCTTAGCAGATGAAAACAGGATGACCTTCGGTAGCGGGACCCTTTAAGCTTTAAGCTTAAGCTTAAGTTACGGCACAATTTTCCGATTTAAACCGAAAGGTAGAGGCAGTTAATGCGATACTTAACGGCATTTAAGAAGGAAAGCGTATAGATAGATATAGGAAAGTTATTGGTGCAAGGGATGTCTTTTCCTTATGCTAAGCTACTATGAAACGGTTTAGTTATATTTCTGCATAATACATTCGGATCAACGGGAACGATTACAAATGGTTAATACTCGTGAAGAAAAATAAGTTTATATCCATTATGGGGATCATGAATTTTATATGTGTTTGCTTAAAAAAGGCTTTATTGTGTAATAATTTTTTTCCTTCTGTTATTATCTTTATAGTTATTGTTTGTAATCCATTCTATTATTTTCTTTTTTCTTTTCAGCTCAGATCACGAACACATAGATTTTCATAAATACGTATTTTACTATAATATTGGAACTGTTGATATATATTTGTTGGCATTTGTAGTCCTTCGCTTTGGATTTTTATGTTTATGCAAACAGTAAAGCCTGCATTTGTATGTACAATCGAAGAAAATAAAAAATAATAATGAAAAAAAAAAAAAAAAAAA
>KK502460.1:435150-487014 GCA_000688735.1 Glossina austeni | reverse complement strand
ATATATATATATATATATATATATATATATATATATATATATGTATATATGTATATATGTATGTATGTATATATGTATGCATGTATATATATGTATGTATGTATATATATATATATATATACATCGTGTGAAAAGTCAAAATTAGTCAGTCCCACGCTACTTTTTGTTGTTGAAAAAAATTCCCGCATCGAAACTTGTTAGTCAAGTTCTTATAATCCTTACAAGGGAACTAAAGCCCTGATAATTATAAATTGTCATAATTAATGAAAGTGTGGCTCACAAGCTTACAACCTACTCTAAGGCAAATTAAACAAATTTAGAGAATGAAATCAATCGATTAAAAAATAAAATGAATATTCTACGTCATCGTACTTTATCACAAAACACTTCTTCATTACTCCCACAAATATGAAGAATGGGATCTTTGCATCACCACTAAAGTGTTTCGTTATTAATTGTTGATAAATTCAGTACGTAAAAAATGAATTTTGCTAACACTCGTGTTATTATCAAGACGTTAATAAAAATGGTTTCGCATGCCTCGGCGGATATTCCAGCTTAATCAGCATCCAAATCTCACTAATGGTGAGTCTCCTATGTTGACGAACAGTTTGTTTTAATTTCTTTTCTATATTGTCTGATTATGAACACACTAGGATGCTCTAACCGTTCACTAAACTTGGAATTTTCCAATCCTTATGAAAAAAATGTTCATATTATTCATAACCTTGTGGCTATAACATAGTATTATCACCAAAGTGGTCTCTTAGAGCTTCAATGACTATACACAAAAATCGGAATAACAGCGTTTATAAACCTCATTTACTTACCCGATATATGTTAGACCTTGGCATTGCTTGTAAGTTGCCACTTAGATTGTTGCCAATCACGCCAACATATACAGCAGAGATGAACAACATGTAGCGAAGGCATGATGAGAGCACATATAGCCCTTTCGAGAATTGTAAGCAAAATGAAACAATCATTTTCTCCCTTTTGATGATGAGTATGTAAATAGGTTTTTGAATGCAGATAACAAATGCTAAAAATTCACTTTTATTTCAAATACAGTTTTCTCATTTAATTCTGCATACTCTAGTTCAAGTTAAAAGCCATAAAACTTATTCGTAGTTTTGCATAAAGTTTTCAGACATTTTCTTCTTCTTCTTGTTGTTTGTTGAGACTGATATCTAAAAGGAAGTCAGGTTGACATGTATATGGTAACTTAGTTAAAATCTCAATCACATTTCGTTATTTTATGAACTGTTCTGTAAGTGTATACGTCTATGTGTATATAAAAATACCTTTTTCCTGCATTTTGTATTTTTGAGCATAGAAGCGATCTTTTAAAAGATGTTTTTGCAAAGCTAAACAGTGAAAATATTAGATGTGCAAATAAGTTCTGTAACTGTTTTTCGTGACATCTAACTCTACTCAAAATATATACTTATTACAAAGCGTATTAATCAAAATGTGCATCCTCACTACTTACGGTGTTTAGCCTCTTATCGGGCCCTTAAGGTAGAAACTTTGTGGTTCCGAGATGAAATGGTTTGCATTTCTTCCCACACGATCCGTCTTCACCATTGCAGAGTCGCTGATCTGTCAAATATGGGCGTCTAAAGAATCGAAGGTCAATTCCTGGGTTGCCTTTGCGGGAGACGAACGGACATATACGAATTTTCATCGTTTTGTACACTAAAATTCTTTTGGCGTCCGCTAACCACTTCCTAACTATTTCATAGCGCACTACATTTTCACCCTTAGCCAAGTTAATCGTTTTCGTAGCGTCAGCGGAATTTTTCTTCAGTTTAATTTCGTTTAAAACAGGAAACAAACGCAGTGACATTCATTTCTTTAAACTTTGGTATACAGTAAACAACTGAACGTCCAAGTTTCCTATATTCAATATTTTCGAAAAAAATGGACGCGTTATGTGCGTTTTATGAACCCGCGAATTTTAATTTACAAAATTCGTTTGTGTTAATAATCATCAGGAATGTGCGACTTTTAGTAGATGTCGGCCGGACAAAAATATGACAAAAATTAATTAAAATTGCTTTAACAGCTTACGTAAAACGGGATTAACTCGATCGGTTAACGTTCATGGTTGACATAATGTAAGCTGGAATTAATCCGAAGCTTCTATTTGTTAAGTTTACCACATTCTACTGTCTATCTATTCTAACTTACTTCTATTGTTAAGTTTCTATTTGTTAAGTTTATCTTCGATTCATCAGATGTTTGGAAGGCATACCCCCCCAAGGCATGCTGTGCTTAAAATTTTGATTGTATTGGAATATTGGAACATTTTACCTCAAATTAAAAAGAAAGCGAAATTTTACATCAAAAGATCACAAGTCAGTTAAAACGCTCGACAGTTACTGTATAAGTAGTAAAAAGTTAATTATTTTTTCCTTTATTTATAATAAAGTTGTTGTTTAGAGCGTTTAACTTAATGTAAAATTCACTTTTGTTAGATTTTTGCTTGACCAACTCGGAAATCAATTAAGCTCTGGCTTATCTAAAAAAATCAAAAAGTCATTAATAACGGAATCGTAGTACTTAAGGGTGGTTTTTTTATTCAAGTCATCTGGTGAACTATTTATGAGAATGCGACATAATTATATATTTGTATTAACTTATATATGTATGCGGAAGTACTTTTGCAATCCTTTTTAAAAATATTAATGTGTGTGTGTATTAATACACTATGACATGATGACCTGACCTGTGTCGATAAGTGAAAAATGAAAGAAATTCAAGTCGTAAATCTGGTGCGTTTTATTCATGGAAATATCGCAATCTTCCAGACCATTAGATATTAACACATTGCTGACCGCTCGGGGAAATCTCCCCATTTTTTAAAGTGTCAGTGCACGACCGATTAGGGAAATTTCCCCGTTTCACAATTTATATTTATTGCATATAATTTGATGCCCGCTTTTCTTCGTTGATTCCTATAGTTTTTAAATAATAAAGAGAATTTAAAAGAGAATAACAGTAATAGTGATGGGGACATTATCAGACCAGGAAATAGATGTCGTCGAATAATTTCAAACGGAAACGGATTCGGAAAGTGATGAGGACGAGTGGTCAGAAAATGATAAGGATATATGTTTAGAAGAATATCAACGAACTTCAGGTGTAAACATTATACCAAAAAATAAAGAAAGTGTTATGGATGTAATGCAATTGTTTCTTGGAAATGATTTGTTCGAATTATTCACAACAGAAACTTCACACAAATATAAGGAATATAAAATTGCTAAATGGACTGACGTGACAATACAAGAAATGAAAAAATTTATAGATTTACTTATTTTGATGGGACAAGTGCGTAAAGGAACTTTGTATGATTATTGGTCAATTTCGCCATACATTGAAACTCCGATATTTTTGTAATAATGATATGATGATTGATAAATCAGATAGGTTGTGTAAAATTAGAAATGTTATAAACTATATGGAAAATAAATTTCAAATTAATTATTTCTATTAACACTATTTTACTATTTTATTTCTTTCAATATTTATAAATAAGTAATTTTTGTCTACATATATTTGAGAACTTCACTAGTTATCACGCGTAAAAAATGCCTGGTGTGGTAGCATATATTGAGGTGCAATTTGTGCGGTCGGCAATGTGTTAATACATGCGCGTTGATGTCTGCTGACTTGAGGAAAATTGACAAGAAGCACTCAGGCAACAGCGTTGCAAAAATTCAATTCATGATCGCCGCTTATGCTTTTTATCTCCGCCAATAAATCTAACATTTTAGTTTAACAATTCCATCCTCAGACGGGACATTGTTTACCGTATTAACAGACTAATGTTTAACTATACGAGATGCAATGATCAGCAGAGCCACTCCACGCTTCGCAAATTGTCTATATGTGGTCTTCATAATAGCAAAGTTCTCGACATTTTGCACTCACGCAATTGGGGCGCTCACACCACGAATCCTTTCTTTTTTTAAAGCTTCTCATCAGAACATATAAATGTTCAAACTATGCAAACTATAAATCATTTCAGCTCTTTCATAAGGCGTCTGTCCATGCATATTAGTAATCCATCGCATCTCGCACTACGAAATTCACTTTGCGCTGTTTTATCTCGAAAACAATTTGAAAATCACTAAAATCTCAAAACACACATCACATCAAAAATCGGGAAAACAATATTGTAAGGAAGCGTTTTGCTTCCTTACTATGAAACGAGTCAGTCCGCACAATTGATAAGATTACTTTGTTTTCATATACACACTTACACACACATACATACAAACACATATTTAATATATATACTTTATATCTAAATATATATATAATTTATTTGATCATTGAACAGAGTATCATTGTACCTACGGAGAGTAAACATACATACATATAAACGTATATTTAATATATAAACATATATTTAAACACATACGTAAACATATATTTAATAATATTTTCAATCATTGAATAGAGTACTAGCGTATTAGACTTTATAAAAACATCTGCTAGATAACTGTAAATAGGCAAAGCTAGTTAAGTATGCGTTAAACTGCATGAAGTATACCTAGCGGTTAACATAGAGTAAGTAGAATGTAAACATATATTCCATAACTGAAAATAGGCAAAGCTAGTTAAGTATACATCAAACTGCATGAAATATACCGAACGGTTAACATAGAATAAGTAGAATATAAACACGCATAGCATAGCGGATAAGAAAGCAGGTAGATGTAAATATTACGAAGGAAAACAAACATGTTCGACCAAACAAGTATGATCGAACTTAAGCTGACACATGCACGAGTAGATAGTATTTGTATAACGGAATAGTTTGGTGGCCAGCACTATAAAAGAGCGTATCGCAATACGCTCAGTCTTTTATTGTGTCATAGCCGCCGTCGAGGTAAGTAAAGCAAAGACATACTACAAGCTGACTTTGACTATTAGGGTTTTTTTGTTTGACTTTACGGATAGGGGATGAGCTGGTTTAGCTTTAATCGCCATCCCTGAAGGACTGAAAGGACTACTGACTTTACGGATAGGGGATGCGCTGGTTTAGCTTTAATCGCCATCCCTGAGGGACTGGTGAACATCTTTTCTTGTGACAAGGAACAGTTAGGAAGGGACCCACGGCTGCTATGACTCACGCGAAGTATTCGTTTCTTTATAGCAACCCGTGATTACGGAATTAAAATAGAGCACACGCGTGCAAACAGAATCAAGCAACGAGAAAAGTCGAGGCCACCAAGCTGGTTTTTTTCCCGCCTACCGCTCTAAAATAAATAAGAAAAACCATTTGTAATCCTCCACGAAAATTAAATAGAATAAAATAAAGAACTAAACTAAAGTACGAACAACCCAAAGGTCCAATCAATAATAAATTGTCTTGGAAACGGACTCTGGATTGGCTGAGATCTACCTAATCCAAGAAAGTACCGTTACAATATAAAACAAGAAATTAGATGAAACTTTGGGTAACTCACTTCCCGCAAAATGATTATAGCTACGTGGGGGACGTTACAATACATTGATTGATACACTGATTCATACATTGATGATACATACATATGTATGAGTTGAGTAAAAATGGTAAAATAGTGTTTGTAAAATCGAAACCAAAAAAAAAAAAAAAATTGGGCGAAATTGCCGCCAAAAACTAGTGATAAAGCAGCTAAGAAGGCGGGAAAAGCTCAGAAGAATATTACCAAAAAAGACAAAAGAAAAGAAGCGTAGAACGAAGGAAAGTTACGCCATCTATACTTAAAAAGTGTTGAAACAAGTCCATCCTGATACTGGCATTTCAACAAAGGCGATCAGTATAATGCATAATTTCGTTAACGACATTTTTGAACCTATAGCTGCCAGAGCATCGCGTTTAATTCATTATAATAAAGGGTTCAACTATTACAAGTCGGGAAATTCGAACTGCCGTTCGTTTTTTATTGCCAGGCGAATTGGCCAAACATGCTGTCAGTGGCGGAACAAAATCAATTATCAAATACACCGGCTCGAAATAAATAATTGAGGAGAAATTTACAATTGAGAAGAAAATAAAAATGTCTACCATTTTTATCGTCTATTGTTGATTTGCTGACTCTACGAAGCAGAAGAAATAAACGTTCATTTTTCTAATATACACACTGAAAGTTATACTTGTTTCTGAATTACCCCTCTTAATATAAACTAATTTTTTTTTTTTGCCTTCGACTATAATCTCGTCAGTCAGATTAATTGTCATGATCAAAGATTCCTCTAAGATTTCAATAAACACAATTAGGGAGATTCAGATGCGATAAATGGTAGGAGTGTGTTTAAAGAATAACAAAATGATCGCAAAAATGAAGCGCATACGCACGTCGAGTCAACACATTCTATGTTTACTTGTCCTGAACATAGTGAGGAAATTAAGTCTTTCCTGCAGTGGAGCGTGATTGTGTTGTTATAACTCGATTTGTATATTGCACCCTTTGAGTGACTGTAGTGTAACTGCGTCTCAGCAGCAATAGCTTAATTTTTTGGTTATGTGATCAGCAAAGACGCAAATCTAAAATGTGTGCACTACTTTGATGGACTTTCTTCACTTCGGTGAACACGCGCATTGCAGTAATATGTTTGTATATAATTGTAATAAATTTTTTTAAATTATAATACAGATAAGTTGTTGTCTTTCCCATGAATAATAGACATTAGTTTTGCACGCTAAGATGGAAATATCTCAAGTGGTGATGACATCGTTTGCGAAAATGCTTAACGAAAGGTATTTAGAGGTGTGTGTATTCTTTTAATGAACTTATTTGTGCCTTTGTTACCTGCTGAATATTGGCGAAGTTGATATTATAACAATTGTTTATTGTTGCTGCTATTGCAATTCTAAGGAGATGATAACGATGTTTTGAAAATTTCAACTGTACATGTAAAGAGTAAGTGCATGAATATTTGTATACTTCTATATAGCTATATATATATATATGGTATACATGTACGCATATCTAAAAGCTTGGCTATATGCTGCAAAGTAGATGAGTTTTACAATGCAACCAATTTGCAGTAAACAAAAACAGCTACAATAGCTTCAAGGGAATCGGAGAATGAAAAAAAAAAAAGAAAACAAACAACAAGCAACGACGTTATATCGTGAATTTTTAATATCCTCTACATGCTGGTGATAGCCGAACCTAAAAATATTAGACAACTTTAAAAATCTCGGGATGAGTATTACCCGGTCGGATAGCGTCACTTCATCACTTTAGTTTAAAGTCAACTGAATACAAAATGGATGAACGTCTATGTCAACCAATTAAGGATGAGAGAAATGATCCAGAAATGAGAAGAGATTCACATTATCAGGTAAATTCGATTTATTGCCAGAAAAGTGTTTATATTTTTGTCACTAACGGTTATGAAAAGTCAATCATAAGCGTTGAAAGATTCGGTTTAAGTCCCCGTCCATTTTATCATTACCAGCGAATATTCACGTCTTCAATTAATGATAGGTTTGGTTAGATCGCTTGGGTATAGTCTAACCAACCAAGAGCGAAGGCCACATAAACAAATAATAACAGCAATCGAGAAGGAAGTTAAAGGTATACTTCAGTTAACTTGATATCCCAAAATATTTGGATATCCTAAATATTTCAGTACGAGATTGTTTAGCGAAGAGATCACGGAAAGAGCCCAATTTTATTCCTATAAGTTTTTTTCGCGTCCAACTCACTGTGTAGACACAGTCAACGCTAATAGTTCGTTCTTTCAACCGAAGCAAAGCAATCCAGTTAATCAGGTCCTCCATCTTTCTGGAAGCATTCAGACGCAGTACGATCACGGGACTGGGTCGATGATGAGTTGTGAAATAAACAATGTTTCGGTTAGCAATGCAGATGCTATTACAACTATGCACTTCTGCTGATCTATATATATATACTTATATAAGTATAAAAAATACGAGCACGCAGATTTAACCAAACCTATATAGTTATATGTATGCATCGATTTAAAATCCTTTGAAGTCATATAAGCAAATAAGCGAATAACGGCAGCAACATGTGTAGGTATGTACACAAGTTACGCGCAACTATAATCAAGCGCAGTTCCCTTTAACATTGTGTCGGAGTTAATTTCCTCTCTAAGCGTTTACAAGTATGTGTAATGTACAAATATGTAATATATATGTATATAGGTGTACATATATACATATATGAATGCATATGTTTTTGTTTGGTCTTGTAGGTAAGAATGAACGTTTTTATAGGTGAAACAACATTATCATCTGCCATAAGAATAACAACTACACCAACCAAAACGTCTCCGTAACAAGCAGGCTTTTGATGGCAAGCAACAGAGCACAACTCGCAAGCGAAGCACTGTAAAACACTTAAAATATTTTCGTAAATTTTTATTACACCGGGAAAACATTGCACTTAAGGTAGAAGATTTTAAATGATTCTTTTCTCCCCATAATATCATCTACAAACATACATAGCTGAGTGTATCCTTGCGTATACGTCCGTGAGGTAATTTCTACATCGAAACAGCGTAATGTACATTTCAACAAATGGTAGAGAATTATTGTTTTTAAAAGCATTTTTTACTTTTCCGGAAATACTGGAAAACGAGGAATAAGCAAATTTGGTCTAAGCACTCAGTGCTAAAAAGTAATAAGACCTTTATGATTACCTATTAGACTTTTGTAAGTATTATTACCATATTTTTCCCCGATTCGGGCTTCAAATATTTAATTATAATAGTGAACAGTGTAAAATATTTTCTTTATGGACTAGTTCCCCTACTTGAAGCGCCAGGGTATGCATATCGCAGCTGCTGAGATCGAATAACATATCATAAATGGCGTTTAAAACTTGTGTACGGACAAGACGTATTGGAGTTCGGAGTTCGGAGTTCGGAGTTCGGAGTTCGTACGAGCTGAAACATTGTGGGCACCTTCGTGGGCGGAGATATATCAGGCGATAAAAAGGACGTGTGAAGGAAGTGTAATCGGCGGGAGATGAATTTTAAAATGGTTCGACAAAGCGATTCTAAATTGATTGCTATAATGAAAAGAAAATCTATGTCAATTCGCTTTGCTTATTGGGTAAATTCGGATAATCGTAATACATCCTCATAGCACATTTCGCTTGGAATGTGGAATCCTTTAAATGCTATTTTACCGGTCTTTGTTTAGATATGGGGGAAAAATCAAATTCCGTGAAATAAGAAGATATATGTGTTTGCCTATCCAAGATTGGCTGACGTACTGTAAATTTGGTGGTATGTCCACTGCGACTGTTCATTAATTGATTGATTATCAACGCTCTGGATTGGCGTTGCCAGTTATGTATGTTATTGGTATATATATAAATATACGAGGTTAACTTGTAGACTTCAGTTGTAAAGCATTTACAGTACATATGTGTGAGACAAATTAGTCCGCCTTGTTTGATCGTCACAACTGTTTCATTTGCTTCATTTGCTTCGCTTGCAGGGATATTAAAAGCGAGTATTTTAGTGACGGAGAAAAAAAGTTGAGGAGTACTTAGTGATTACTTTTGTTGGACTCATTTTTTGGAATAATTCGAGGTATTTTTTATACCTCGCATATCACTTATGGTACAAGAATGTGTTAAGTTTGTGCGAGTGTACACAACACTTCGAAGGATATGAGATAAAGCAAGCGGTTCAGAATCATTTTCGTCATCGGGCCGTCTTGCTTTTTTGTGTTCAAAATACAGGTGGCGATTTTTGCGATATCATGAAAACTGATGTACTGACGTATTTTGGCCCAAGGGCGAACGCTGCTGAAAATGATTCGAATCGGGATACTTTTTCAAGAACTTCCCGCATAGCACTTTGTTTTGCAAAGTCGTTACATGACAACAACTTTACTAAGCGAAGTAATGTATGTTATTTAAGGGTAGGGCGTGGTTCGCTGCAATATTTCTACTTGTTTTGATCAAAAATTTATTTTTTATAATGACTGAATCCGATGTGCGAACGTGACCTCTAGTCTCCACGTTATGCAGTACACACTAAGTTATCGTATTCATTATTAGTTGAAGCATTGATGCTTATGAGTTTTACTGTCAGCAGTATTTGTGTGCGATGAAAAGTTATTTCAATGTCGAATGTTTGATTTTTTGTATCCTTCATCGAAATGTTTTGCTATCATTTGTACTTTATAGCATTTCGTTGGTAGAGTTGCATAAGTATACACAAACACTCTATCGAAAAAGAGAGAATTGAAGAGTGTGACCAGCTGGTGGGAGTCTCATTATAGTCTCAAAATTGTTTCGTATTAGGAAGTTCTTTAATCGCAAGTCTGTAATATAATGTTCACCGTATTGACATAATTTTTCTCTTATCGGTCCCAGGAAGACGCAGAAGTTATTTAATGGTTTCTCTTTGCCCTCATTCTCGTCTGTTTATTTATCCGATTAGTGATTCGATTTCAAAAGGTAGCATGCAAAAATGGCTCCCTACAATTGGTCGGTAAAAGATGAGGACTAGCTCTAAGGTAATACTTTATTTGCACCTTCTTTGCACGCAAATGTTTAGGTATAAAGTGGATACGGCTGCGAACGGTAGCTGTTGTAAAGTGTTAGTATGCTCTCATTTTAGACATTTTTCACGTTTTCTATAAATGTTGTAGTGTCATCGGAAGCTTTGTGTTACTGCCCTTTATATTTGGCTCGATTGATTTGGACATTTTAGTACATTTTGCATACACTCATTCCTTTTTAATCAGTTGAGTCATTTTGCTTATGCAGCTAGTCAATAAAGTAGTCGGCCTGCTGGATATACGTCGACTAGTCAGTCAGACAGATAACCATCAAGTCAGTACAATAAACGAGTTGACATAGTTAAGTTACAGGAAATTGATTTCTTGTGAATATTTTATTAAATTGTCCCTTTTTTGCTTTATCCTTCAATTTGTTTCATCTCGTTCTTTTGTTCCTTTTTGTTTATTACATTCATTACCGGAGCATAAAAGTAAACTAATTTCACAATGTTGTTAGTAACTTTCAAAACTACACATCAGACATCATACAACGTATCAACATATCTGATTACCGGACATTCGGACTCATTTTAATTGTGTCACTCTGTTATCGAACTAAATTGCAACAGAGAAATAAAACTTCTGCATACATCCGAATGGATTCGATTTGAAAATAAATCGAATTGACCCGCATAAATATAAATGATAGTTAAGAGATAAGAAAGAAAAAAAACGAAACATTTCAAAATAGTTTCAATAATTTTATAACACAATCAGATGACGATTCGAGTTTGTTTTTGCACAAACACAATCTGAGAACCTTGCATATTAGATACTTTCTGATTAAGGGATTCTCATATGTGTGCCTTGAATGTTGCGTACCCATGATTCGTTTTAAAGCAAAAACTCCTTTTTTAGTTTGCTGAGCTTACGTCTGCTTTGAACAGTTTGACTGTTGCTTGTTTTTGCGAATGGTCTGCCTGATGATTTTTGGTTTCATTTACGTTATTTGTGGTCCTCGAAAATATTTCATAAATAATAAAATGCAATTCAATAATTTATTTGATTTCTTCTGTTTTTCTGTTTGTATCTGTTCTTGTTTTTTTTTTTTTTCGCTGCTACTGTGAAACAAGAAAAATAAAATGTAAATATATGTATATTTATAAATAAATAAATGTATATATGTATATCAATATATTTAATAGGTATTTGCATGTATTTTGATCATTATTTCACTTGAAAAAAGCACTTATTGAGAAAAATTGTAACAGTACAGATATTAATAAAAATATTTTCAATCACTTTCTATAACTTTGTCCAATCGTCCTGCGAACGTGACGATACCATGTCGAAAGAACGACATTGGTTTGTCAGCGATCCAATCATCGACCCATTTTCGCATTTCTTTACTATTTCGAAATGGTGTGCCTGCCAAGTCATGCTGCATTGATCGGAACAAGTGGTAATAACAAGGCGCTATGTCTGATGAGTACGTTGCTTGTAGAAGAATTTCCAATTTCTCAATGCGTAGCCGATCGTTACTGTACAAGAGGATGACTTTGCGTCTGCTAAACGCTATTGCTGATCTTCTTTGCAACTATACATCGTTCAATTTGATCAATTGGCGTTGGTGGACATCTGCAGTAACAGTTTCGTTCCGTTTTAGTGGCTCGTAATACACTAGACCTTGTTGATCGCGTCATGTGCATAGCAAACCTTTATGGTCACGAACATTGCGCTTCGTTGTCGATGTGGATGGCTCTACTGGGTTAACTTGCTTGAGATTGTCGTAATGGAATCAATTTTCATCACCAGTCACAATATGTTAAACAAAACTCTTTTTTTGGCAGGCAAATGTGTAAAACAGTTGAAACTGCTAAACTGCTCGAAAGTTCATTAAGGGTTTGAGCTTGATTTTGGTCCTCCAGGCTGTTCCTTGTTTTTGTCCTTCACATCAAATGATGCAGTTTTAAACCGCTGAACCAAAACCGACAATTGGGATATAATTGAGCAGCATCACCATAAGCTCACCATAAGCAGATTTCTTCAAATCAAACAACAAAAATAATGAATTTCGAAAATGCGATATTCAAGGTTTCATGATTAGCGTCTGTATACACTGAATAACTTAATAATATTAAATGGAAAACTGTTATCTTATGTGAAGAAAGGTGAAAATCATCGAATTTAACCGTTGTGTGTATTGATACCTTCGCATTACTTTATCGTTTTCAGCAATAGATGTAGCTGATCAAAATACATGCAAGCGCCTAATAAATAAAAATTCCATATATGAATATTTCATTACTTATCAGTGAAATGAGTTTTCACTTCAGAGTTTGTCCGTCTAACTGTATTCATGTGTTAAGGCTATAAATAAAGACAGAATTTCTATTAGAAGTCATTTTGTCGGCAAAAGTTGAAATTTATTTAAAAAATATTTTCAACTTACAAATCACTAACAGAAATCATGAAAGAAATCATGAAAAAAATCTATGTTCGGCTTGAAACAAATCTTTTCACATCCTATGTCTTATCGGGTTTTCTAAATTGTAGTAAACAGACTTCGAGACTATGTTAAATTCGGTTTTTTTTTTTTATGTTATACAACATTCGTTTTATCTGCTATCTACACATTTCACCCTTGACGATCTAATTAAAAGTTATTATGTCTCTAAGTAAAAAGACATAAAGCCAAAGAGGCGTTCATCAAAAATATTTACCCTTTAAACAATCGCAAGAGTGTTAGTAATTTATATGTAACACTCGGAATGTAGAAAGTTTAATAAATTAATTGCAAGAAATTTTTTCAGAAGCTAACGTTGGTAAACTGCGTTAATTCCTTATGAATGCAAAATTTTTCATAATTATTTATATAAGTTATTCTGTCGGGAACTATTACTTCGTTAGACTATAGTTTACTCAAGGAGTATGGCAAGAGAGGCTCTATAGCGGGCAACCTATACTATAGACAACAAATTTATTGGAAAGGCCCTGAAAATTTTCCCGTCTTTTTACAAGGTTTTGTATGGTTTTTGTATGTACGGATGGTCGGACAAATGGCGAATATAATAATTGATGCGGTCTGTCTTTATGGATATCGCAAATGAAAGGAGAAATTTACTATACTCTTATTCTTTGCTGCTAGGTATAGGAACATATAATTTTTGCAAGTCCTTTTTCTTTTCTTTAAAAATTGTTGCCTTCATTTATGTTACATTAGCCAAAGGTTGTTTGTTTCATTTGGAAAAGTTTTTTCAAATGACAAAAGCTCTTTGGGATCTGCACATGAAACGTATATATATTGTATGTAATTAGTATTAATCGCTGTGATATTGTTGCGAAAACCATACATTGGATAAAATCTGTCTGCGATTTTCTATGAAACAAAATTTTCCACATCGTAAAACCAAATACAAATTCATGATATTTTACCTGTCGACGCGAAAAAGTGAAGTAACTTTATGCAGCTGGCATTACCAACAATTTGCAAGAAGAGCAATTAATATGAAAATGTCACAGCAAAATTTTGTATTAATAATTTGTTTAATATATAAGGAAATAAAAGCTGAATATTTGTGGAAGGCAAAGACACGAGGCCAAGAGTGGCTCAAACGTTGTAAATGCATATATAAGTTCCCGCAAATGATTGATTCGTAAATAGATCTTCGAAGAATTTCAAATAAATGCTTAATTGCATAGACTCGATTATATTAAAAAAAAATATTTTTGCTTATATATACCTTAAGATTTTCTGAATCGTCGAATAAAATAGCTGTACAAATTGTTATTTTTTTTTTTTTTTTTATATACGTTTTATAGCAGTTGAAGTAAATCATCGATTACCCTTAAAAGCCATTTCTTAGAAATGCAAGTTAGCCAAACTAAAGTGGCCGTGGAATGAATCTTGCCAATTTGCCCTATCACAAAGTCAATAGCCAGTAGGCCGGTTAACACTACATGTCGACATCTACTATAAATATATATATATATATATACTCCTATTAAATATTATTATAATTGATTTTTGGAAAATATTAAACGACTTTTCGCGTTATTTAATATGAAAAGAATATTTGCGCGAATATAGTACGCGCGTTCTTAAGCTTTACCCTTGCATTCGATTCAGGCTTTGCATTTTATTTTGCGAATTTAAGAACTTCAACAACAAATGGAACTTAAACATATTCATTCAGTGGATGAAGCACTAAAAATTAATCTAATGTACAGTGACTAATAAAACAGACAATCTCGTCCACAAATAAAAAAAATGTGAAGCGAATCGCTTACCTGTTATCTTCTTTCGGAACGAGGTAGAACACTGAAATTGAACATAAGTACATTCTTTATTAATGGTTACATTAAAGGTCTAGTTTCAAGATGCGTGAAGAAAATTGCAATTTAAAGCCCATAGAATTTCAGTTCCATAGATTTTAGTTTACAATTTCGAGCAATTATTTGACAGATCGCTTTAAACGTTGACAACATTGATTAAGAATATTGTTAACTTACGTGAGTCAATCAATCAAACTTATGAGTAATCTTCTTAAAGCCTATTTATAGGTTGGGCGTTAAAAAGTTCCGATCGACCAAATATTATGCTTTTCTTACTTGTTTGTTATAATTTTATTATTAATTTTTCATGCTTTTTAATTAAATTTATTTTAAAATAGTTTTAATTATGCTAATGAATTTCGAGTAGTTTTTTATACTCACAATCATCGAAAACATGACGGTATGTTTATATCGTCAAAAGGTTTGCGACATCCAGATGGAAGTTTCAGAGATCCTATAAGATCCTCGATTGCTATCAAATTGACCTAAACCTTACCATGTCTATGGTAAATAGTTTCTCGGCCGCCCATTTTTGTTAAACGTGTCAAAGCATACGTTTAAATTATAACACAAAGGGAGAGAGTACTTGTATTTTTTTGGTAAAAAAGAGAAAAGAAATTATGACTTTTCCTTATTAGTAAGAGGTCCACATGCCCATACATTCTTCGGGCGATCCTACAATATTTTATACAATAATGCAAAAAATCGACCACGTATATCCAATATTCTGGTTTATCGAAATTTTATATTTTTCGTTACTTTCATAAATGTGCTGAGTGCAAAAGATTCGGCTTAAGTTGAATTTAATTCTCTTACTTGTTTTTATGTAATAATAACTTTGCATGGGTGAAAGCAAACATATATCCACATATATATGTAAATATGCGTATATATAATACATATGTAAATACATATGCACAATATGTATATATACATATATGTAAGCACGCGAAAACATATACATATATATATATATATGTATATATATATATATATATATACATATATATTTATATATGTGAATACATTCGTTGATGAAAATGTAAAAAATTTAATGCGAACATTTGTTAGTGCAAAATCTATAATAGATTTTTCGCAGTTAAAGCAATCAGTAAATAAACAACAAGTACACGTAAAAGGGAACTATTTTCCATACCAGGTCAAATTGTCGACATTCAACAGTAAAATGCAGAAACCTTTATGGATCAGTTTAACTTTTTATTAAATACTATAATTTCCTGCGGTGTTTTTTATTCTTTTTTGTTAAAAAAGGAGCATATGTGAAAGTACAGTTTATTCAAAATATTGCCTGTTGCTGGCCGCAAATTTTCATTAATATGATAATACATGTAATAATCAGACAAGAAACGAGTGATTGTTTTCGACGATCTAAGATTTCTTGATATCTTCAAAATAATTGAAGAGATGGCGAAGTGAAGATAGTTCACATTGGAAAGACCAATAAAATAAGTAGTAAATGAAACTTTTAATTATGATCACAAAACCAAAACACTAAATTATTGCTACTAACTCTCATACATCGTTACAGTGAAATCATTGAAACAGTGCAATGTACAAATTGTGCTATAACAACTTTCCAAGATATAACGCTACTCCAGTTGATCCTGAAAAATCTCATATTTGCCATTTATTAGCTAGGCGTACGAGTAAGCTTGGGTTTTACATTCGTCTTGATAGTTTGTCACTTGCCTTAGCAAAGACAAAAATTTGGGCTACACACGTTGGGCTAACTTCCTGCCAGCAAAGAGATATATGATAATCACAACCGATTTTTCAGCGTTGTTTTTGATTCGATTACATGTTAGGGAACTTCCGCATAATTATTTATCATCGAAACATTTCATGAATAATCAATGTCGATTTTGATTAACTGAGATGACTTAAAATTACATATATATAATTTGCGAACAGATAGAGATATAGTTGAATAGAAACAAAAAAACAAGTCAGAAAATTAAATTCGGTCGGAATCGAATCTTTTATACCCATCACCGTGGAGTGGGCGCAGCTGATTTTTTCTATTTTCAAAAAAAAGATTTTTGTCGTGTTGGCATGTGGGCGTTATAGGCGTGTCCTTTGAAAAGTTTAGGTCAATTCAGAATTCTTCTACAAATTTGTAGACGATATCTTCATTTTAGCTAACGGGCGTTTCAAATTTGAAACTGGCCAAGAATTTATATACTTTATAAGATTCTTGAAGTTTGTTTCTGCGCCTTATAAAGGGATTGAAAAAGCAATTAAATTTTCATACTCTTTAATATTGGGTAGGCGTGGTCAATTTTTTCCACTTTAGTATGCAAATGCTACATCATCGTCCATAGAGCATGCGTTGAAATTTTTGGGCATTTATTTGTTATAGTTTGTGGGTAATGATCAAAAAAACCAATTTTTCATTGCTTTTGAAAAACCGAACTGTTCTTAGTTTACTTTCAATACCAACCTGCGTGCAAGAACTTCCAATGTTTCGGCCAAATTTAAAGTCGATAGCTTCATTTTTGCGGCCAGGACAATGTTTACAACAGACATTACACAGACAGACAGGCGGACAGACGGACATGCTTATCAAGAATACATATATGCTTTGTGAGGTCTCTGGTGCTTCCTTTTGAGCGTTGCAAACGTTTTCACAGATTGGATATATCCCTCATTCTTCGGTCATAGATATAAAAATAACAAAAAAAAAAAAAATTAAAAAAAAAAGTGTGCTTTGAATAATAAGCATCGGAAATAATTAACCGATGTAATCGTTGTGTCAATAGACTCTTTTGTTTGATAAAATTCACTTAAGACATGCTTCTTACAAACCTTAATAATGCATATATTTACAAGCATTGTTTACAATTTTTTTGGCTTTTATCGGGTAGCTTATCTATGCGCTCACGCTGGAACCTCCGTGATTTCAAGCTGAAATAATCATGGAACAGCTTCAACTTTTCAACCGTTCTGCTGCATCAATTGATTGCATTAATGTGAACAAGTGGTAATCGAAAGGAGCCACTGCTGGAGTATAATTCGCAATCGGACGAACTCCCTAGCTCAAGTTGAAGTTCACGTCGTGGATTGATTTTGCTGCAGATGGATAGACATTGCCATCAAATTGCCATCAATTGTTATGTTGTCGCTTAATCAGTGAATGTCAAAGAGGAAAAGTAGAGTTCTAAGAACAAACGAATATGTGTGGACGGACAGCGCTATATAAGCCCGGTTCTTAATCTAAGTTAATCAATTTCATGTTATTTTTATTAAATATTTCTGAGTGTTAAAAATGAAATGATTTGAAGTTGTTGCACCTTAATTGACTATGCGATGGCTTAAGTGAATGGTAATCCTTTATTCCACTACTTCAATGCACTTTTATTATTAAATAAATGTATTAAGTGCAAAATTAAAATGAGAAAATATTCAAATAAATTACATATAAATAATGGAAATGTGCTCATATAAAAACGCAAAACGTTGTACGCAGACTTAATATTAGCTAAACACATGACTTAAAAAAATCATGCAACAAATTTGAAAGATATTTATGTTATTGCTATTGTCTGTAATCCCATGTAGAACATTATAATGACAATAAATCTACTTTGTTAATGAGAATACACACAACATCAAGCCAGGTGTATAAGTGTAAGTGCAATATCAACATGTCTATAACAACACAATTAATTGCCATGTTAAGGAGACAGTTGCTGATGTAATATGCCCGTTATAACTATAAATGTATACTGTGTTTATATATATATATGTATATGTACGATGACTGGATATTTTCGCATCGCAAAGGGCAAACTTTTACTTAGGTTTGTATATTAGTTAACACATATGTAAGAGATATATAGGGTATACGACACAGGAGTTGGATACTGAACGTTAAGCAACAATCTGTTGGCTTACGAATAAAGTTCAACTTTTGTTTTAAGTATGTATTTAGAGGTGCGCCTGTCCCATTATGACGGGATCTTTTTAGGTATAAATGGTCGATACATTTTCGCAATGTATATGCAAGTGACGACACGTTAAACATTATTGAAATTATTTTTATTTGCAAGTGTAATGTATGCGTGCGTACGCTGACGTTTACTGCTACATAATGTTTCTTGGTTTAGTCATCGAAAGCCGTTAGAGAGCCATTCTTTTTTATTAATATTGTCGAAATATATATTACGTGCAATATATTATTCAGCATTGAAAGGCCCGGAGGACTTGATTAAAGTGGCTAATCATTTAAAAATTCTAACAACAACAAATTTTATGCTGAAGAAGAAGTATTTTAAGTTTCTCAAATTTTGTCAACATACAAAATTACATTAGCGATGGTTTGTCTTACAATATTGTTTCTATTAAACGATTTTGATATCGTTGCGTAGTGATTTTCGCCTCTTTTTCTACGTGGCTAATATGGAGTATTGGGACCAACTTTTCGTGTTGATTTGTTCGACTTAACCACGTCGTTTATTTAGGCTCCTGATTAGAAACTACGTCGAATTATCCAAACTGAGGCATATCGTTCATTATTCCGTCCGTAACGTATACATCGGAGAAACAGCGACCTTTCACATAATTAGATCTACTTATCCGTTGGCTCCTTTTTTAAACTAACCTTTTGAGCAACACATCCTTGAGTTATCCATGGCTATGTTGACGAAATATCATTTTATTTAAAAATTTGCCTTTTTTGGCATTCAGTTAATGAAATGCTTTTATATTCAAAACTGATAATAGACTTTTTTTTTTATCAGATTTTGAGTTCAATTCACTTTGTGGCTAGTTGTCACAGTCCAAATACAAATTAACATCTACCGTAGCTACAAAATGACGTTTGCATTTTATTTCGGACTTTCGCAAAAGACCTGAATCTTGACTAGAAATCTTTTTTGATGAACGTTGTATACGTAAATGCTATTCATCTTGCTATTAATTTTATTAAGTTCGCATTAACTTCCACTTACGCGAAACACTCCTTTAACTAGTAAATTTGGCATAATTAATTTTACTACTGCTTATATCAATATTGTTGAAAACATTGCTTCGGGCATCATTTTGTGAGACCTAACTTCTTCAAACTCTTCTTCGAACCTAAGTTCTACTTAACCTGTCGCTGCTGGCAGCAATGCGGGCCTGTTAGCTATAATTGCGCCCTCGATGAGACGTCTCAGTTGACCCTGCCTCAAGTATTACATGGGCGCGTTCCCCCCCTTCTGTTATCAGGAATGGTTTATGTCTATGCCATTGAAAAAGGCGGTTTGTCTTTCAAGACCTGCTCCAGATACGGAGATAGAAAACATCAAGTTTCACGTCTCCACACATATGCCGAGTGTTGATTCTAACAGAACATAAATCTGCAAAGTGAAAGCAACCCAACAGAGCAATATTGCATCTTTGAAAATGCTACTGCCCATTGAACAACTGGCTACTATGCTTGATGACACCTTTTGGCCAGAGGGAATCCGAATCAAACAATTTACCCGTACGATAGGTGCCCCCAGGAGGAATCCGGTTGGTGATTGTGCCACCGGTGTCTTTGTAAATTACTTGGTGAGTTTCTGATGTCATACAGCCTTAAAAAACTGATTATTTACTTCTCTATTATATATCAAAACGTTAGGGGACAAAACTCTAAGAACCAGCAATTATATCTTAATAGTTTAAGTTGTGATTCTTTCATTAACAGAAATCTGTCTTCAGAACGAAACGAATTTTTTTGAGTTCTTTTTTGGTAATGAACATCTATATAGAAATGATAGACTTCATAAGATCGGTGGAGGTGTTTTTATAGCTGCATCTTCTGACTTCGCATCCTGTCTCGTCCAATCTGTAGCTCCTTTGGATGCCGAATTCATGGTAGTCCGCTTGATTGTCTCCCAGAGTACCATAACTTGCTCATATATATAGTTCCTAATGCGGATAGTCGCGGTTTATAAAAAAACATGCGTGTCTGATTCTTAAAGTTGTTGAATAGTTATGCTTGGCGATCTTAATTTGCCAAATATTTCTTCACACTTTAATGCTGATACCGGTTTGTTTATCCCCATCGGATCATCAGATAGATCGGGCGACATCCTAGAGGACATTTGTAACCTAAACCTTCTCTAGCGCAACGACATCTCTACTATCAATAATGGATTCTTAGATTAAATCTTTTCGAACGAACTTAATCCCTCAATTAGCTCCTTATCTGTCATTCGTCTGACCAGAAGATCATCATCACACGTCATATCAAGGCAATTCAGTAAGCCCGGCAAACCTAGCTCACTTAACCCTAATCTCAACCGGTCACGATTGGCTATAACACGACCGACTTCGCTTTATATATAAGACTTTTAGTAAACGTTACTCTAAATCAATGATTGTTAGCATACACGTCTTTCCTCCCTTTGCGGATTAAAATCGTCAAAGAGCGATTGAATGGGATCTTATCTTCTATTCTTAAAAACTGTACAGTTGGACTTCGCAGCCCCATAGCTTTTATTTTTAACCATTTTCCTCGAAACCGGCACATGTTGTTAGGCAAGCTTTGTTTTCCCACTTTATAAGGATAGTTACAGGCACCTCGTTGAAAACTATAGAGGCATTACAAAACTTAGTGCATTGCCCAACCTATTTGAGCTCATTTTAACGTCTCGGAACAGCGATACTACGAAATGAATTATTACTCCAGGCGACATGCACTCTTGAAGCGTAAATCAAACACCATATGGAAACTATTCCGCTTAGGCTTTCCTCGCTACTTAGTCAAGTGGTTTTTCTTACGCCTTCAAGGAAAATCTATGAAGGTAGTCTTCAATTCATTTAATTTAACGAGATTTCAGTCAGTTCAGGAGTCCCTCAAGGCAGTCACTTCTGACCGATGAATTTGGCTTCACGGCACATATTGAACATAGTGTGAACAAAGCTAGATCAGTATTAGGTTTTATTAAACGCTGGGCGAGCGAATTTGATGAATTTTATGTTCCGAAATGACTATATATAAGTTTAGTGTGACCTGTACTGGAATTTGCCTCGATCGTTAGATCATCTTCTTATCATGTTGATTCAATTCAATTCGTACAAAAGCTATTCCTGTTCGTTGTGCTCCGAAACTTCGGTGCCCATCTTCCACCGTACAAAAATAACTTACTACTTATATCCTTACCTTCACTTGAGAAACGTAGGTTTGTCTTAGGCATTATTATGTAATATAAGACAATAATTAACTAAAAGAAATATATCATTATATTATCATAAAATTGATTTTGGAAAGCCCAGAGTTTGAAGAAGTGTTCAGGTCTTTCATGAGCAGAGATTAATTGATCTACCCTTTTAAAGACTAATTATTTTGAAACAGCAGACAACGTTAATTAATTTAATTAATTTAATTTAATTAATATAATTAAATTAAATTATAATAAATAATAAATTAATTAAATTAAAACTATTTTCCTATAAATTTTTATTACTTTAAAATTTTTTTTTTAAGGATTTAATCACCGCACAATTTTCACTTTTTTGCATTTCAAAGAAACGCCATAACAGATAAGTCGACTTAAAACTTAAAATTTCACATTTGTTCACGTGCAGAACAAATTGATTGTATGTTATATACTGATTTATGAAAAATTCACAGAAATGGATGCCTTAGAATTTAGGTGAAAGGAGGGGAAATCATTTTTCTTTCAAGACTATCGGAGTTGCATTGCTTACAATTTTATGGGTATCATTTTGTAATGGATGGGTATGACAGTTTCGTGAGATGGTTACTTTTGTGAATATAAAACTTTGAACCGTCCTTCGCTCTACTTATTTTTACGTAGCTGAGTAATGGGCTAGTTGAGGTGTATACCGAACTTTATTTTTTTAAAGATATAGAGAAAATGTCGTTAAACGCATATTAAACACATATAGAGTGTAGAAGTTTCCTGGTACGTAATAGCTTCGTTTATGAAATTAAAAATTTGTATGCTTAAATAAGTTTATTTATGTGGTATTGTTTTTCTTTGTTATTTCTTGTGTCGTTGCTGTTAAATAAGAGGTTTTATTATACCTTTTAATATAAGGATATTAATTGATTTTCAATGTTTCCGACACGGGTTGGCTTTATTGGGGAAAACAGTAGGAAGTCGTTATGTGCACATATCTACTAACTGCTCTGCTGTATGAAAGCGTACTATGCATTAATCTACAATATTGTTTAACGTTGTTGTGAACGTATTGTAGAATATCTCACCAAAGGCTCTTTTTTTGTTTTGTTCGTAATTTAAACCAACAAATCGACATCTAAAGTTATTTAGCCACAAAAACCTCGAAGCAAAAACCGCTTTTTTTTATTTCAATTTTCAATTTTCAATTTCATTTTTTTTTTTTTTTTTTCTTTACTGACACTAAACGAACTGATGTATATTTATGCACGTGTGCTTATTTACATACATACAAACACACGAGAGTTAAGGTCTTTCAAAAAGATCAACGTGCAAATAATAAAAAAAAAGAAAAAAAAAAAAAAGATTGTGCTCACAAAACACACTCTGTTGATATTAACATCAACTGATTGATGACTAACGATACGAAAACGAACTTTTTAGCAAAAATTCACAACTTTTGAACGCAAACTTTGAGTAGAATCTTAGATACCCGCTACTTTTTAATTGTGCCTCAGCCAGTTGGTAGTCTAAGACCAATTTTACAGAGAACAGTTTTATACGATCTCGGTAAATATTGCATAGTATCCAAAAAAAAAAAAAAAGAAGCGAAGCTTTGCTTTACCTTTTTTTGCATTGTTAAGGCGTGCTTTTGAGCGAATAAAACTATAATATTAATAAATATTATTGGCCAAGTTGAACTACAATAACAAGCTAAATTATAAATTTCTATGTCACTTATTGTCAATTATTGGGTACTGTCAAGGACAAGTTGGAAGAGAGATAAACGAATGGTCAGAGGGACGGCTACACGGTCAAACGAACAGACTGGAGAACAACTGATGACACGTCTGAGTATGAGCAGATAGGTATAAACAAACGAGACAGTTGATTAGACGGACGTGACAAACAGACAAACTGTTTTCAATTGACCACTGAATCAATTGACCAGTACACAGATAGAAGGAGGCACGGACAAAGCGACAGATACATCTTTTGTTCATCCAAACAGTACATGCTTCTACGCTTTACTTCTTCGTTACATTAGCTGTTACAAACGAACTGCAAAATTTAATATATCTTCATAATATGTGGTGGTGGGTATAAAACAGTTGCAAAATTCCAGATTGGTTTTGCACAATCCGGCATTAAGCTGTTCAAGTCCATTAAATTGCGTTCTCATATGATGAAGAGCGAGTGTTGAAAGATGCATTTGTCTAACGCTGTTAAAATATTTATATAATATTGTGAAGTTTGTTGTGAAATTATTCATCTGTTCAATTAATGAAAATAATAAAAGATAAAAACCAACTATATTATAAGAAGTAGAGGAGCTGTACGCCCTTTGGCTCCAATTTTTAGTATTCTCCATTGCAAACTTGTAAAGCATGTTATTAATTATCGTTACGCCCGTTGACCGATCGGACCTTTTTGCCCGGTCATCTTACAACGGATCTAGAATTACTTAAATCTCGTTTGCCCGTCATATGTTAAAAGTTTTACGTACCGAAACTTTTGTTGTTGTTGTAACCGTTACGTTCACCAAAAATATATATATGCTATGACGGCTTTCACTTTTTTGTAGTAGGACTGCACTACAGTTTCTTCCTATTGGTAATTAGCTTATGACGTCCTATATATTAGGTTGGGGAAAAAGAAATCCATTATTTTTTCGATAGATGGCTGCACTGGTAGATTTCTCGTAAAGTAACGATCAAACAATTTCAGATTTATGCTCGTTGGAAAGGTGACATTTCGCAGTAAAAAAAATTCTTTTGGTGTTTATGGTTGCGATACTGTAATAGCCAATTATATGCAATTTTGGTTTCGTAGATTCCGTTCAGGAATTTTTGATGTTAAAGATGCACCTCGCACAGGTAGGCCGGTCGTCGAAAATGTCGATAAAATCGGAGAAATGATCGGTGTTAGCAGTCGTAACATCGCCCAGGAGCTAAAAATCGACCATAAAACAATTTTAACCCATTTACACAAAGCTGGATTCAAAAAGAAGCAAAAGAAGAAGAAGAAATAATGGATTTCTTTTTCCCCCACCTAATATATGCATGTTACGGCTTAGGCAACATTTCTTTGCGCGAATAAATATTTCATTACACTTGCGGGGATGCTTTTCATTTTGCACTATCTGAGAATTTTGGCAGATTTAAGTTTTGAATTAAGTTAATGAGTTTAATGAGTTTAAAATATTCCAGTCTATCTTTTGAATTTGCTTTAGGTTTTCATCTATTACGGGCGCATAATGAAATCTTTTCTGGTTATTTATTTCAGTTCTTGTAAGTAAACATATAATAAGCGATAAATACCAAACATGATTAAATTAGTGCAGAGCTCAAACTGCAGTTTCTCGTATTTCTGTGAACGGAATGAAATGGAAAATAAGGCCAAATCTCTGCTTTGTTAAGGGGGGGAACAAAAAAAAAAAAAATGTAGAATTGAAAATTGTTGAAGCACTTTCTTTGTAATGAACAATTACAACTCATCTAAGGCTCTTATGAATCAATTTTACTTCCGTTTATCTTTAATTTTGATTTCTGTTACATCCTTCATGTTTACATCATCGACATAATAACATATCGTTCCAATACGACACCATAGTAATAGTGCCCTTGATAGTAATGTAAACGTTTAATCTTGTTTACTGTTGTAATCGTTGCTGTTGTTGTTGTTGTTGTTACTGCTGTTATTATTATTGTTGTTGTTGTTGCCCTTGTTGTTCCTGTTGTTTATGATGATGTAATTCTTGTTGCGGTTCTTGTTGTTATTGTAATTGACATTAAGTGTTGACTCCATTTGTTTTACTGTATAACTCACATGAAAACGCACATATGATTTTGCTGTGAATTTACTTGTGCAAGCACATTTAGTTGGTTGATCGTTCGCATACATAAATTAAAAATTAAAGAAAAACATGCAATACCAGACAGTTTGTATTTCTGTCAAATTAATTATACGGTTAAGGTATGTTTTCTTTTTTTCTTTTTTATCCATCACCACAGAGACTATTTTCGTTTTATCAAACCAAGCTCAATGTGCACAGAGGAATGCTCATTCACTCGGCTTGTCTGCGTATGTGCGCAGAGAAATCTTAAATCCTATCGGGTGTTACATACATCGACAAATACTTAATATATCCTTGTACAACAATCGGTGTAAGGGATAAAAAAAACAACGCCGACTTGATTTGCATTTATACCCCAAGACAGACAGACAGGCTTAAAAAGTAAGAAAATGATCGATCAATCGATTAGTATAGTAAAAGGTGGATACACCCTAAATCCTTCTGGGTATTTCAACGAACTTATTACATTATGTACTCCAAGTTGTGTAGGGTATACAGTAAATTGATATAGATGTCAATCTTACCAAATTCGGAACACGTAGGTTCATTTTTTGAACACCACCGTTTATACGCCAAAAAGGCTTAATTGTTAATGCTTAACGGCGATCACGTACAGAAGAATAATTTGATATAAAAATGAAGTGGACTACATTTTAATCGCATGGGTCTATTTCTTAGCCTCCACTCCATATCAGATTTTCCATGAGCTCCATTAGCTCTTCAGGAAAAGGTTTAACTTGCAATATTTTATGATGAAAATCGGTCCATAGTAGCAACTCAGCAACTAAATTAATAGTCGAAGTGGTGTAAGATATCTGGTCAACGGCCTTGCCCTCCTATGATGTTCTTGTCTGTTTTACGTGCTAGCTTTTGTGTGTTAGCGTTTGCAAAACAATCGTCCTTCTTTGTTATATCGGACCTTGCATCATTTTTTCTTAGCTAGTGTCGATAATTTCATTTTAACCTCTTCTTCTTGGACTTTGTTCTTTACATTTCTAAGGGATACACGATAATAAATATTACTTTGTCCTTCCTTTTTGTGACAGCGAGTTTTTCTATACATTGTTTTCGCATATTTTTCGCACTTTTCATCACGCGTCATCGATGGAGTAATAAATCGCGTTCACTATCATCTTTGTGAGTGGTCGTTGTGAAGAATTGTTTCGCATCGACTTTTCCAAGTGAATTTAAAGAGCGTTCCATAGAATCTCGTGAAATGTTCCTGTTGTTTTGTAAATGACTGCCGATTATTAGAAGCATCGGCAGCATCCGTTTCTCGATCTATTTTTTTGTCGACTTGCGTACGTCTCGTAACTGGCGAGTCGTAACTCCCTCAACTGCCTCCTAAAAAATATTGTTAACTCAGATACCTATTCATGCTGATTCTGTGAACGGAGCGGAGGAAACGTTCCATCGCATCCTGTGCGAACGCTCCATCATCTGCAATCTCAGATACCAGGAGAGATACCACCGAGAGTGTACATTAGATTTCGCTCATCACTTTACATTACATTGCATTATGTGTTTGTTTTTATTTTCACCAGCCACTCAGAGGTCCGTTACAAGTGTGGGTACGCTGGTGGCCTGGAAGGATTATGGGTAGGGAGAGACGAACGAGGGGACGGCAAAAAGCTTAAGTTCGACTTGAAAGTAGAAAATCTGGAGCGGTGGTGAAGACAACTGCTTGCAACTTGTTCCAAAAATGAGCAGTGCACTTGAAGAACTACGAGTCGTGGTAGAATGTCGCAGACGGGTACGTTTAAGAGTATGGAGAGTTTTGGACGCACCTTCATCGCTTATAAGTATGTCAGCCCTTCGCTACATGTAGTCGGGAACGTTCATACAAATTGCGGCGTATGCTTTAATGTATGCATATAATAATAAGCGCGCCCTTTGAAAGTGAACGTTTTTTGACGTAACTCAGTTTTATTCAAAAAACATAACATGTCACTTAATATGTTGGCGGTATGACATACCGATGTCGCCAATGTTGCCAAATCCATATCGCTTTGTGATTGTATCAACTTTCGAACGAAATGTGTGAAAATTTCGTAGTATTCTTACCATTAGTTATAAGCTGCAGTTGTTTTACTGGCGCTACTTTTTTGGTCGCTTTGAACGGCTTTTGTCAGTTCCTGTCCACTCGGCTAACTGCCGAATGAAGAATCAAATTTTGTGTAACGAGAAATCCGTGCTTCATTTATTGTCAAATATCGCATGAAAAATCCTTGCAGTTCGCCTAAATCGCGCGGAAAAATGCTCTAAATCGTCATAATGTTGTTGTTAAAATTGAGTAAACGCAACTCTCGCCTCGTACAGACTTATCTAATGAATGAATGTTCAATCAAAATGGTTGATGGTCTGTCTTTTGATATCATTAGGATGTCAGCTATTTCACGTAACTTCCATTTTAGCTCTTCCACGGTAATGATGTTAAGAGGTTTTTATGTTTTTTTCTTCAGGACTTGTTTAAAACTGGCAAGCCATCGACAAATTGTTGTTTTCGACGGAGAAGAGATCTTCGTAACACTTTTTAAGCCAATGATGAGCTTGAACGTCCGAACGAGGAAAAGCAGATTTTTCCTTTATTTTGAGAGTTCAAAAAGGGGCATCATTAAAACAGCTGCAACTATGTAAAGTAATTGTCGGAATGTCAAGAAATTTTGATTCGTATCATTTGAAGGTTGGCGCTATCCAGAAATCAAAGGGAACTGTTAACAGGGTTGCCAGATTATATCAGAGCGGAGAGATATTGACTGATGTGTTACTGGTTACCAAAGTTAGTAATGGAAAAACTAGAAATTTTGTGTTTTCAAGATGAAATACTCATCGACTCATTTTCGTACCTCTTCAACTTTACAGACCAAGCGCAAAGATTCAAGGCTGGGTTGCTTTGGCTGGGGACGGACGCATGTATGTAAATGCCGAGGTTTTTAGGACTACAATTTTTTGCCCGGAATCTCGTATACGACTTTCTAAGCACTACGTGGCTTACTGCATTTTCACTTCAAATCAAACGAACCATTTCTCTAGCCATCCACGTACCAAATTTCTAACCCACCAACTCCAAGTTGTCATCCCGTTTATGGAAATGCAAACCACGGAAAGTATTTAACCCAAATTTTGCTTGATTTTGATTTCCGTTAATACTCATTCATTGTTACATACATATCTGCGTTGCAAGAAGCGCAGAATTGGACGAGTAGTACTATTTTTATTTATTTATTTTCTATATATTTTGCAAATAAATTTACAAAATGTGCATTCAAAGGCTGCTGGATAGCTTAGATAATGTGCTTGCGTATATTGAAAACTCTACGAGATTTGAGACTTCAACCGGCGAACATTGAGTTGTTAATCGAATAGTATTAGTGCGAGATTATATGGCAATATAGGGAACTTTGCCAATTTGGCCGTCCGAATTTAGAAAAATTCTATTCTAAATATTCCTAATAACTGCCTCCGTGATTTGTTTCCAACCACACTATGTGTTACCTTTCTACTGATATCGCTTTCTACCGATCCCTTTATATGATAAGGCTCGAAGAATTAAGTAGACAGGTTTTAAAATATGTGTACAACTGAATGTGTTAAAGCAAATGAGATAAATTTTGTGAAAGTAAATAAATAAATTTATGAATTCGGTGAATTTTCTCGTTAAAATAAAACCGCAGATGTAAGCAAAAGTCAACTCTGAAAAATGACAACTTTGATCTTTAAGATCTAAGGTAAAGTGCTGTGACGTCATATGACTGTTCATAGATTAGTTTTTAATATTATTACTAATTAAAAGGTATCCAGTACTATTCTTGAAGGCAGGTAAAATAAAAATACTTGCAATCGTAGAAATCGATACGCTTTAATGCGGTTGCTTACGTCAGAAATTGAACAGATTACATGGAATGCATTATTAATAATTTTATATTTCACGCCTACGATATTATATTTATTTCAAGCATACAAATTGCTTTGCTACTTTTTATTCATTTGAATTTAATAAATAAATTTAATAATTCATTCCGAAAAATGGGAAAAAGCAAAAACAAGTTAAACTTAAATATTTGCAATCTGGTCAAAGCCTAGGCAGTATTTGTCTTTCTATTCACGACGTATAATACTTGATGTTCAATTGTTGAACTATTATCACAGCTCTGTGAATTTCATATTTTTATTCCCTCAGGCATGGCAGTCTGCTGGTTAGTTTACTGTCTGCTGTATAGAAGTCTCTACATCTATGTGTTTGTGTAAATATTTCGGACCGATGGTTTGCTTGCTTGGTTGACTGATTGGCTTGCTGGGTTGACTTTTCGTTGCTAGTTGAATATTGCCTGCAATATGTTCTTTATTTTGTACTTATTTTTTTTTTTTTTTTTTTTTTTTTAACTATATTTATGCTCTTAGGTATACCGACAATATCACAGTAGAAATAAATATCCATATAGAAAATGTACAAAAAACTTTGTTGCAACATGTTGTTTAGAATTTGAAAAGGTATAAAGAAAAAAAAAAAAAAAAAAAAATGGTTTGACTCCGTCTGATTATGGTTAAAAGAATAAAATTGAAGCAGCTGGAAAATAAATTATTGTATCCAAAAAATCATAATAACATGTGGTTTTCTGTTTCACTAAATTGGATCTGATTAAGAAATTTAAAAATCTTATGCAATAATGCAATAATAGCAGTCAACAAGATATCTAAGTATTTAAGGAGTGATTGATGGCAGAAAACGTCTGATTCAAATGAGACGAATATTTGATACAAGACGCACTTACTCATTGGACATTGCTTTTATTATTCGACTAAGGTGAACAACAACAAAAAAAAAAACAGCTTATTTTCACGAAAAAAACTCGATATTAAATCAATCGGCAGCTCATTGTTACAAAAGCAACGAACGAAAGATTTATATGAATTTTCTCATGTCGTTAGCACAAAATGAAGCCTTTGTCCATTTGGTTATCTTTCTGTGTGGCGATCATTATTGTCTCGTTTCAAATTCAGTATAGTTTTCTTATTTGTCTCTAATAATTTCACATGCAAGTGAATAATTTCACATGCACAAAAACAAAAAACAAACACTTTCAATAATAGTATTGGTGTGCCTTTTAATAGAAATAATTGTTTGCGGCATCTGAGAAGATGATTTAATTTTATTAGTCTAATTAAAATCTTATAAGAGAATTTTTCTATTCGTTACATTGCATCGATGTAACGAAAATATTTTGCTAATATTGAGTATATAGAGATACATATAAGTGATCACTTAAAAATTGATAATAAAGTATTCCCCTAATTATAGCGTATATTCATACTTTTTCAATTTTCATTTTGAATTTATACTTTAAATGGTGCCTGCATTTCATAAGGATCTAACATTTACTGTAACCGCAAATTTGTAGTTTGTTTCGTTCTTTGTGAACAAAATTTTTTTATCTTTGCTTATATCCTGCTTAATTGGTGTCTTTCTCTTAGGTGAGCAAATCATGCATAGATACTACGTTACGGGCAAATGCTTGCTTACATGCACGCATGTGTGTATTTAGCAGTAACATAATTAAAATTGGTAACAACACTTTAAAGCAGCAATACCAGCACAACTCCAATAATAACAACAGCAACAAAAACAACCATTGGGTACAATGAGAAAGGAATGGAATTTCATTTGAAAGGTGTGCAACAATGTAATCGTAACGTATGCAAAATGTGAAATGAACAAATACATATATCAAACAGATGAATGAACGATAAGAGTTCTGTGTTGCTTGTATTAAAAATACTTCAAGAGCGTTGCATGCTGGTATGTTCATGTATATGTTTATATGAGCATAAGTGTGTATGATGTAATTGCATGCATGTATTATATATGTGTATATATATAAAGTATATGTAGAGTATATTGACTAACCGAACAAAAATTTATGTATATACTTATGCGTATACAGATACATATAACATATATATACGTATACTTGCATACACATCACATTGTTAAGTATTGTATGTTACCTTTAACATGGTGTAATATTTTTGAACTAAAAACGTGCCTTCAACAATTAATGTTTGCCTTTACTCATATACATGCAAAAAAAAAAAAACGAACGAAATTTTGTACAAATTGAGTTCGTTTTCATTTCTCACGTAGAACTACATATATGTATACATACATATATATATATATATATATATATAGATGTTTATAAATATGTATGTAGCAGCATACATTTAGAGTTGTACAGGTGACTATTTATAAGTAGACAAACATATGCTGTTGACGTGCAGGAGAAATGAGAAATAATGGCATGAAAATTTTAAAAAATAAGGAACGAAACTGATAACGCATACATATGTATAAATTGTATTTGCCTGCTATGTACAGTCAGAAAAATTATACCCGTAATACTACGTCAGGAATAGGATCGTTACGGGTAGCAAGTTGCGCAAATCGCATATAAGTGGAGATATAAAGTGCAGAAAGGTTGTTTATTGATTCCTTGGCCTTAAGGAGTCTAAGCAATTTACAGAAAAAATTTCCTTTTTTTATTAAAAAAAAAAGAAAAGTGTAATAAGAAAGAATAGTGAAGTTTAAATGTCTATCTAGGAGTGTATACCATATTCTACGCTATATACGCGAAATATTTTCCAGAAACTTAGAAATATTTTTGAGCAACCGAAAACTCTGTACCTTAACGTGCTGGACACGCTGTGTCCATGTGACCATCTGGTCATATGTGCAGCTGTTCGCTTGACAGTGTTGGGTAAGCCTTCATGTTCACAATAACTAAGATGGAAAGTTGAACTTTAAGTTTCATGGGCCCTTCGTTTAGATCCGCAAATCATGTTTGAGAATCCGAGTGATTTACTATAACCAAGGTAGGCTGTCGTTCAGGATTTATAGCATACATCTTCGTCAGTTAATTCTTTTTATAAAAGTATTCTTCCTTACGGCCAATTGATAAACCAAATACTTTGCAACGTTTACATTGGATGGAAGAAAGTACATAACTTTCTTATTTGAATACTCAAGAAAGTGCTGCGTTTTTGGCAAAAGTGAGCGCGAGATGCTCTCTAAGGCATTAAATAAAACTTCCACTTCTTGATCTAAAACTATTGTCTTTAAATTTTGTCCAACAATAAGGGGTATACCGCTGAAGGGTACACCAGTTAGTTTTTAGAGTTTAGTTTAGTTTTTAGTTTAGGTTGAGTGCTAGAGTGTGCTAGATGAGCACAATTTACAGAAAGCGTAGCGCTTTCTACTCAATTCGAAAGACAATCTTGCAGAATTATGACGATGGGTAATAAGCAATGGACGCTCTACGATATCCAAATGCAAGTAACTATGATGCAGGCGTTGTTGTCATCCAGGACGTTCTGATTTATGACTATAGTGTGGTATGAGTTGTTCCAATACTCATGTATTTTTGCGTCAAAATGGTCGCATTACGTTGGAAACTATAACATTATAATACTTCATCTCAACGACATCCGTTGCGATATGGGAGACTTCGCTCAGGACCGTTAGTAGCACTCAACTGTAAATTCTATCCTTTTCTTTGTATTTACCATAAGTTGTTAGTTGTGACTGATATTGCCTTCAATTTATATGTTATTAGATTTCATTCCTATAATGACATCCAAGGATCCGGCCCGGAAATCACTTATCCTTTTTCCTCGCAATATATCGGGAGCAGAGTGAAATGGAAAGTCTTGTGTCATTTATTTTATGATAAATATTTTATTAAATATAATAATAACCAGAAGATAAATCGCACTCGCTTTCAATGTATTTTAGTCACGCGCTGCGGCCGCATCAACGCAATGGCCTGTAAATTAAAGCGTTTTTCTTGATCCGGAATAAAAAAGTTTATCGGAATAAAATTATTTGTATGATCATATTATTAATTTTTTAGTTAGAGAAATAGATTCTGAAACAAAAGTTTTAAAGCACTGACGTTATTGAAAACTCTGCCGCACTAGTGATTTGAATCCACGACCATCTACCTACTCGGTCATTTTTTTTTTTAAATTAATTTTTATTATATAAAACAATATATGTATGGTATGGTATGTTAGGAATTGGATACATGCTCATATAAGATAAAGTGTAGATGTTCAAAATTGAGCGAAAGATATGTGAAACTTGAGAAATATTTAATAAAAATTTAAGTTGTTATTACTGTGAGAAATTTTGAGTGTACACCTGATGATCTTATATCTTGTATGAGATTAAAAGTTGAATTATTCAGTCAATCACAGTTATTGTAAAATACTTATATTAATGTATTTGTAAATATTAATGCATATAGAGATACACAAGTATGTTATTTAACGTTTAATTGACAAACACTTTTTTTTATTACCCAAATAAAAATTAATCTAATACTTATTTGCATTATATTTCATCATACGAGTAGAAGGCAAATAATTTTTGTTTTTAGCTTTAGGGCATGATAATGGAATATTTCTCTTACTCTCGTTTAATCGATTTATAAGTCGGTTTTGGTAATTCAATGAGCTTAATGTTATTTAATTTATTTCTATTTTTAAGAGATTATCATGCATGAGGGATTTATTTTTTAAGGTATTGTAATTGTTTTCGTAAAACTATTCAAATACTTCGATTTGATCTTCGATTATTATCATAACATATTGTTTTTAACCATTAGCAAATCGATTAAAAATCATATATTGATTAGATTTAATAACATAATGTCGAGGTGTTATGTTTTTCAGTTATTACGAAAATAAGACGATTGCCTTTTAAGTTTAAAGAATTTATGAATTCTTTCTTTTGCTACAATTAATGAATTTTTCAGTCTGTACTTAACAGTAAATACAACGTGAAGTGATCAAAAATGATTCAAAACCTATAGGAGTTGTTTAACGTATCTTAGATAACGATTTTTGGCAATTTTCGGCGATACAATAAATAGGCTTGTAAGGACTACTCTTGTACAGAGCATGTATCTGAAGTTAATGCAACTATTCGAACAAAATTGTATTTGTGTGCCTATTATCCTTACGTTTGAGGACAGATCCTATCCAGCCATTGGGCAAACATGGATTAGAAAGCTGAGCTTAGGTAACGTGAGTTTAGTTTAGATTGTTCGCACTATGTTAAAACTACTAATTACCGGCAGACTGACGCTTACTAAATCAGTTCAGAATTTTCCTTACTTGATAATGGAGACCTGAATACGATAAAAGGGCAACGAAATCAACATATTTGAGAACTTCATTCCACCGTGTCGAACAAAAAACAACAAGACGAAAAAAAAAAAAAATAAAAGGGAAAACAAATGCGTGAACGTGCATTGCAAACGCATTCATTCATTAATGCTTTATTGCGAGGGCGACATAATGTGTTTTGTTAATTGAATTATTCGCTTGTATATTCATATTGAATGCATACACACTTAAGTGTGCATACGCGTGTATACTTACATGATTGTTTTCGTTTTGTTCAATATGTTATGCATATGCTGTTTTGTGTTTTACGTCACCCTTGAGAGGATTTATTTTGACCAACGACTTAACAGGCATTTTCAATTAAATTGCAATTAACTTGAGATGTGTAGACGTGTATCGAATCATTGATGGTATTTTGTATCCTATATATACGTTTGTATGTAATATGTTTCGCTGCATGTACACATGTATATTCCGTTCAACATGCATGCGTGTGTACGTGTGTTGTTGTGTAAAAATCAATTTTAAAAGTATCAATTTATTAAAAGCAAATTTAATTAAAAAACAAAAAAAACAAAAAAAACAAAAAAAGGAAAAGGAAAAGCAAGAAGGAAAAGGAAAGACTGCAGAGAGATTGAGATTTGGTTTTAAATCTACATACAGATTATGGCATACAGAGATTTATAAAACCAACAAACATCCATCTATTCATTTATTTATTTGTTTACTTGCTTAAGACTGCTAGCTATGAAAGAAAGAAAGAATTTGTTAAAACAACTATCGTAAATTTGTTTTTGTTTACATATGATTACGGATTTTTTCTATTTTTCTTTTTTTTAAATTATTTATTTACATTAACGACGTAAGTTATAATTCGATTAACAGGTGATCATGGAATAAAATGTTTAGTTGGTGCCAGTTATTATAACAAATTCCTACAGAATCCAACATTCAATGCATGCAATGCATGTGTAAGTGTATCGCTTCAGTTTTTTCTTTTTTTTTTTTTTGTTGATTTTTGATCGGAGCATACTGAACACTTGATGATAAAAATTGGGGAATTGGTGTTCCATGCACTGATTTTATAACTCGAATCAAGTAGACTTTAATGCATTTTTATTCCATTTCCATTTTGGACCCTGTAAACCAGATACAGTTGAATTGGATGCATAGTTAGAGTATTAATTATTTTCCCATCCCAATTAAATCCTAACTAGAATTTTTGTACTCAAAGCAATTATTCACTCATTTTCTTGACAATACATCAAAAATTAAACATCATTTTTATGTAGAGGCATACTGTCATGAAAGCTCGGACCAAAGCACCTTATTTTGAAAAATTGTTATATGAAAAAAATTTTAAGAATTTGGCGGCCAAAATTACTGAGTATCAATCTACTTGGTGAAAACTTCCAATCGAATGGGACAATTCTTTGATCCCCTTGCCCTGTAATCATTTCTACAGACATTGAATTTTTATATAATTTTCATTTAACAATATAACCAATCACACAGTAATGTCCTTTATTCTTGTGGCTCGGCGAATGTTAGAAAGAAGGGAGTTGGGCAGGGGAATGGTGGCCGCAGCCTAGTAGATGTGCACCCAATCGAAATGCCTTTAATGTCTGAGTACTTACCACAGCTAAGACCAGAAAAACTTTTCCTCACTTGAGATTTGACCCTTTGGCATGGTAAAAAAAAGCTAATTTTCATTGTAATAATAATTTAACACAAAAAAATAAACTTTACCGAATTTAGGCTGCGTCGGTCTATTTTTTGGATTTTATCACGTATAAGGCTTGTAATCAAAAATCAAATTTTATTCTTCTCTTAATGGATCAGTTGCAAATTCACAAAATGATACCGATTTGGCTGGTGTAATAGAAAAGTGTATTTCAAGTCTTTGGACTATTGCCAACTACTTAGAAACTACTAGTAGAAAGTTATATGAGTAGCGATCGCATTTAACGCATTTTAAATAGCGTTAACTCTTTGTCCAAAATATTTCAGTGTGAGATTGAGCAAGTCGACGGACCGACATGGTTGGATTGAAATAATGAAAAACGGGTCTCTCTCATGCCCTTCAGGGTGTTGTATACGGCAGTGTCGCTACTACCTTGTTCTTTGTTGTCTTTGATAACCGTACTGTTACCGTACTTACGGGCATTGAATTAAACATATTCGTATTTTATTGGCCTTTGTAGAGTAGTTTTCCGTCACAACTAATACGTTCTTGTTCCTCTTTGTTGTGTCAATTAGAAATCATGCTAAAAAGCGAAAGCTCGCGAAGAGGGCTGGGAAAGACGGTGGGATTTTCGTTAAGCCTCTACTAAGCAATCAGAAGCATTACATTCCATACTTGGTCCGTTTCGGGTGGCGCATTTTTTGGCGATAACATTTCTAATAAATGATATTAGCGTTTAATTAATCCAAGATCATGCCGTATGCCATTGCCTTGCCTACTCAAATACTCCTCAAATACTTTGTCTTTTTTTTTTCATTTAACATATAAGTATATGTTCTTAAGGTAAAATAATAAGCTCATAGGGATGCTATTAATAGGTCTCTGTGGAAAAATGATTTCCTAATATTCGATATTGAAATTTCTGACTTTAATAAATACGCAATAATGAAAGCATCAATACTAACAGTGTGTCTAAAATTGAAGAATTTAATAATTTTGAATTTCATTTATTTATTTACTCTTGAATGTGTTTGTATGGGTAGGAGATGATACAGAACTGTATACGTGTGCGTGTGTTTGAGTTTGTGGATGCGAAGGTACGTATAAATATATTATTTGTCTGTCATGTTGCCAATTTGTATTATCCAAATAAATGCATGCGTGTACGTGTCAATATGCTTTCATAACGTGAGATGAATTTAATTTGTGTTTATTTTTGTGTTTTGTGCTCCCTTTGCATTGTCTATCGGACTACTACTACTCTCTCTCTCTCTCTCTCTCTCTCTATAATACTCGTTCTCTTTTTCGTCTCTCTCCGATCTGTTCCTTCCCCAACGCAGTTTATAGCATATTAATTTATGAAAATAATTTACAATTACAATAAACAGTGTCAACAACATTTATCAAACACGCACAATAATTTCTTCATACATTTATTTATAGATCTCTGTATATAGTTTTATTTATTTATTTTTTTTTTTATTTGTATTCATTTCGATGTGATTCTGGCTTACAATTCTGTATAGAGAAAACTAAACGTTAATTACAATATTAATGAAATTTTTAGAAATGAATTCATTCATTGACATTAACTTTTCACGTGCTTCTGTTTTTCAATGAGTTGTAGGCTTTGTAATTATTACGAAATATTTATTAATTTATTATTGCCGCAAGCATAATTCCGCAACGAAATTCCAAATGATTTCGCAGTTGCTCCTCCGTTAGCGCATATATGTATCAAATAAGGGAAGTGACGTGTGTTAGGTGATATGCAATAAAGTCTACACATTCCCCGAGATCCTCAACGTACACAAAGCATGGCTACATTTTGGGTAAATGCTGCTGCATGCAGTCGTCTCGTTTCTAAAAAAAGGAATACATGCAGCAAATCCTCATAACTATTTATGTATCATGTATGAAAAGAATACCATAAACGGATACGCACTTTGGAAGTCGTTTTAGATTTTTTGGAGAATTGTGCTTAGATTTCCGAGATACTTCCATGCTGGGTGTTAATTAAAGATTAATTAAATTACGAATTTAGTGAAAACCTCAATACTGACCAATCAACTGTTTCGAGACATTTGCTATCAAATATAAAAACTTTGGGCTTAATACACAGCGCCCGAACATCAGTTTAGCTGTAGCCATAAGACTAAAAAATGGCATTGAATTGTTGTAAAAAAAGGAAGCATTGGGTTAGAAAATAAGCAGCATTTCATGTTCAGAAGTTTTTGAACGTGAACATAAAGCAAGCTTTTAATAGAGTTGCCAGGCATGCAAGACTCTTTTGTTTAAATTGGGGAAGAAGCTTTCTGCGCGATTCTATCTAATTCTTCTCCTGTTTTGTTAAAGTAAGTAAAGAAATATTGATCGTCTGTCGAATCAATGTGTAAAGTGTATTAGGCCCTGTGCTCTACATTATTTTCTCCTCGAATACGTGGGTGGCTGAAGACATCCCTGTCGCCACACATGCGGATGATATGGTATTAATTGCAAGCAGCGAACGTTAAACCGAAGCTGCAATCATTGTTCAAGCATACCGTAATAAGCTCTTCATATGGCTAACGAAATGCAACACACACGTCAATGCTGAAAAATGTACGGACGTTGAATTTGCTTTAAACAACGGCGTTTGCCCTTCCGTATCTCTTAATGGCGTGTCAAATCTGGATTCGAATTGTATTAGGCATTAGATGGAAAATTGACGTGGAAAAGTCACATCAAGGCAAAAAAACAAAAAAAGAAAAATGCACGTGGAAATAACTACAAAACGTCTATATTGACTGATTGGTCAAAAATCAAAGTTAAGTTTGGAAAATAAATTGCTGTTACGAAAAGCAATTCTGAAAACCATTTGAACATATGGTGTACAAGCTTGGGGTACTGCGATCAACGCCAGCATTGAAATTCTTCAGCGCTACCAAAGTTGACGATTATGCACAGGAGCCCCATGATCTATAATAAGCAACATAACATATTCATAAGGATTTAGGCATGCCCTCAATAAAAGAAGAAATTCTCAACTTCAGTTTTCGATATCTTGATCGGTTTAGCCATCATTCAATCCAGCGCGCAATAGGTTCACTAGACGATAGTGAAGGGACAAATGGACTGAAAAGATACCATATCTTAGAACTGCCATTTACAAAATGAGTGGAAGTATACACGTATGCAAATATGTATAAATTGTTAAATCATTATAAGATTAAAATAAGTTCCAATTGGAAATAAAAATATGTAAACATATTGTAAAGTCTTATTCCCAATGGAGAATCAAGGTAAAGCAAAATTAGAATTAGCTCATTTGCTCATTACTTTCAACGTAGATTGGCTATAGGAAAAAAACCAAAAAAAAAAATATTAAAATACCTATACGGTTTTTGAGACAAACTTATTTAGAAACGTAACAATTGCCGGTCGATTTTCCAGAAGTTAATGTTTGTCCTTTTCAGTAACCCCCTTTATTTTCTTTGCTCATACTTCACCCTTAAATAAGTTAATTAAATTTTATTAATATAATAACAGAGATTACACAGAGGTTTTTGCGTTTAGGAACACTACTCACCAAAGTTTGTTCGAGATATCGAATTCCTTCAAAATGCCTTAAAAATGCACCGCAAACCATTCGAAATGGTATTTATTTTCTGAGAATAATCCTCAAGTTGGAATGATGCTATGCATCACCGAAGCAATGCTTAAGGCTTTCCATCTCGTCCTTGCCAAGAGACTTAGTAATCCGAATCCTGAATGGTACCCTCATTTTTCTTTTCAAAATAAAATGTTGCACTGAAAGTAGTCAAAGAAATGATCGTTTCGCGATCGCACCAAAACATGTCGGTGTACCAGATTCCATCATAATATCTCAAAAATTGCGGTCTGTAGGTTGAGCACAAGAAAACGAGACGGACAAACGGACAGATAAGCTTAGATGGATTCAGAAAGTGATTAAAAAGTGGGACTATCTAAGTCCTTCTGTACTGAATACGCACACACTTAGTATACCCCGTGCCACAAGGGGTACACGATATAATAATGAACGTAACGAAATATTGGTTTCGCGACGCGCGATGACTGCCGCGAACGTGGACACCACTTGCTGGACCTTGCGTTATGAATATTACTATTGAGAATGAAAGCTTCTTAGTGTTTTCTACATTTAGTTGCATAAAATTTAGTGGGCACCATATACCCATGCAACCATGTTATCTAGATTGGGTCGAAGGAAGTACAAGTGCGATTCCAAGGTGAAGAAAGGAAACTGTTTAGCAGCGTACAGTTACATAAGGCTGAAATTAATCACCGAAGGGAGTTCATTCATGTATAGGACGACCAGAAAAATCGGAAATGGTCGTCGTGAGGGACAGCTGATGTCACGGGCAATTGATCAATGGTGATGGAGTTATGGAACTCTCAGCGATCTGTTCAACAGATAAGAGCTTTTCCAATTTAGTTAGTGTAAAGGGAAGCCAGAGGCCTGGAGTGTCGACGATCAATAATTTTGCTTAACTAAGTTAACTAAAGGCTTTACTAATATCAAATTATACGACATCCGTGTGAGAGCCACTAGTAAAAGTGTTGAAAACATGACAAGTAAACTCTAAGAGGTTTGTAACGGTTCATCTTCATTTCAGGAAGCCATGCTGAAATGGAGAAATAAAAGACTTGATGGCGAAAGTTGGGTAACAATGCGTTCAAACAGTTTAAGTGAAACGCTCAACTTGGCAATGTCTCTATATGTGAAATGGTTTAAGGAAACTAACTACTCTTCCTATACAAAGGAAAACACCTGTTTTCAAAGAATAGTGAGCTTACACCACCTATCTCCTCAGAGCATGATTTGAGTATACATGATGAAATGCCATCAGGCCTACGCGCACGGCTATAATGTAGTGATCTTAAACCGTCTAATACGTCATTTTTCGAAAGGACCTAATTTGGAGTTGAAATGGAGTTGTTGGTTTGGGGTGAGTAATTATCGGTTAAATCGGAATCGGCGATAGAAAAATTTCGACGGAGATATTTAACAAAGAAATTCGAAATTTCGATATCACTAGGGGAGTCGGAGCTATTAAAAGGGATGGAAAATAGATGGAAAACTTTCCCTAGTTGTGTCTGAAAAGAAATTTAATTTCTGAGGAAACTAAAAAGATTAAAAATTAGCCGAACTTGATGTTTAAGGGTCTTCGTCAATTGCTTACTGTGCGATACGATATATATATATCGATATATATATATATATATATATATACAAACAAAGTCGGCATCTTGTTTCCGCCATTTTTTTTTAATGGCGCAGGGCATTTGTGGAGAGAATCTTTGCGATGATAATCATTTCCTTAAAGGATTTAAAATTGTTTAGTTATCAGAACATTTGTATTAAACGGATATTTTGCAGATAGGACCCGCAAAATTTTCATGATTGAACACAAATTTCAAAAAAATAGATATTGTAACACAAAAACATTCTTAAGTTGTTTCACAATTAAACGGTCGATTTTGACAACTTTAAATGTTAAAAGGCCTCCAAACAAAAAAATATGCCATCTCTCTGAAAACACACTTGACAACAGCCATTGATGAATGTAAATAATATGCTCGGGATTTAATTTTGGATATAAGTTTCACCCGTTTTGATTGAATTCCAGCAAATAAAACAAAACGCAAGAAAAATTGAAAATACGTTGAACAAAAATTTCAAAACTGTTTTTATACCCACTACCGAGAGAAAGAGCTCATTTTGTCAAAATGTGTGTTCAACATCCAAAAGGAAGCTTCAGAAATCGTATAAAGTGAACTTGTTCATGATCAGCACGAAATTTTAAATCGATTAAGTCATGCTTATCCGTCTGTCCACCTGTGCGGTGTATGATGTTGATACTTTCCCGATCGCAAAAATGAAGATATCGGCTGCAAATTTGACAGAAACATTGGAAGTTTTTGCGCACAGTTAGGTATTCAAAAACGGCCAAATGCGTCGGAGCACAAACCCGTAGCAAAGCATAAAATTAACTTTAAATAAAGTCCCTTTTTCTAAACAAAAATACAAATACTCACAAATTATGAAAGATGGAAGGCGGAAATTTTCCACATTTACTTCACAGAAAATTCTATTATTTATGGAAAAAGAAAAATGGAAAAAAATCGGCCGTGTCCACACACACTTGTAAGTAATTAAATTAAATTTTTTTTCTTCCCACTTTTTCGAGGTTTTACGCTTATTAACCATAAGATAAAGAAGATGGAAAGTTTAAAATTATTTTACGTGTTCCTCAAATGAAAATGTGTGCATTATCTGCCTAAAAATGTGTTCATTCTAATCACGTCTTGATGAATTAGTTTTCTCTTAATAATACCTTCGATATGGGTATCAAATAAAAGGGCTTGGAGAATATAATGAGACAACCTAAGTACATTCATTCGAAATCCATTGTGGTGCACGTGACGACATGGTGAATAAATTTTTTTTAAAAATATTGTTCATATCGCCACCAATTGAAAAGGATTCGAGAGTAGAATGCAACAAGCATTCTTAACAAATAACAAGTTTTCTTAATAAACCACTTCAGTGAACTAATAGGTTAAAGATAAAACTTATCCCATTCACTTTTTTATGACCATAAATACACGCACGGAGCGCTTAAGATTTCAATGCTGGTGGGTATGCAAGATTCGCTCCCAGCCGAGTATAACTTGATTACTTACTTCTTTTTGTTTGTCGATTTTGCTTAAACCGCAAAACGATTGCTTTTTTAAGGTCTCCTTTGTTCATGTTACGGAGCACACAGTTTTGCAATATCATCAGCATTTTTATTTCAAATAAGTAAGTAATGCCATCCATTAAGCAAAACATAGTCTTTGCCAGTGATTATGCTTTTCGTTAAAAAGTTCATTCTTGACTTTATGTGAATATATTTTCTCTTAATTGCTGAAACTTTTCATACGTATCACTAGTGGCTAAAGGCACAATAGATTTTCCTATGCAGATTGAATAATGACATATTGATAATGTATATGTATGCTTGGAAATTTCATAAATTATATATATTTTAAATTAATGCAAGATGTTTATCCGACTTAGCTACGTAGATAGACCGGTTGGTTCTAATTGTGCCTTTGTTTTCAGGTTTATAAAAATTTGAAGAAACACTTAGCAATTTTAAGATATATTTTTAGATATCGTCAATTGATACAAGAGGTCATGTGACGAAAATCAAAAACGATACAATCATCTTTTGTGTGGATGGTAACAATACAAAATTTTACACTTGATTTTCAGCAAAATTCATATGCTATTGAGTACTCTCAACAAATTACCGGTTAAAAGTTGCCTGATAAAATTGAAATTGTTTAGCCTGCTTTGAAAGACATGTTATGTTGCTGATCAACAAAAAAAAAAAAAAAAACAAAATAAAAAAATAAAACCACAATATATGTCATAGTTAGCACATATAATACTTATCTACTTAAATTTCATCACAAGTCAACAGTTTGATGTGAGTACCGCTAGTTTAAAATTTTTGAAAATTTTGTGATACCTGAGTAATGAAAAAATGTGGAGCGAAAACATTTAAGTAAAAATCATTAAAACTTACAAAATTAGACTTAAAGTAGATCATATTCACAGAGTACACTTGCTTACAGAATTCGCCTCCATTTTAATACGGGTTCGTTTGTCTATTTTCTTTCCCCTAAAACCCTTTTTGAATAGAAAAAAGAGAAAAAAATCTGAAGAGATGACTAAGGCATTGGTATATACATATGACTCCATATGTGATGATTTTCCGTTTCTTGGCTTTGCATCCTAGAGCTTATATGCGGAGAAAACACTAACTACTTTGTGTGCGTACGTAGTCGTAGCACATGAATTTGTGTGCATTAGTTTATATTGCATCGCATGTAGGTGAGAGATAAATTGAATCTATCCGCTCGAAAACTGTAAACCCAGATAATGGTTGCATTTTCTTTTCAATTACAAACATTTAGACTTTGGATATCCAAAAGTACATAAACACAAACGCACAAAACATGCGTTTGTACAACGTACTGTAGTTGCTCGATTTTGTTTTTTCTCTTTCATAGTCTTTTGAAAGTGATTTTGACAAGTTTTACGGTCTCCCTATCAATCAGTTTCTTCTTTATGATTTAGTCTCAGTGTTTACTGATGCATAAAGTTCAGATTATGGGTTAAACAACAACACCAAAAAAAAAAAAAACGAAAAAAAATTGTCATAAGACAGCTATATAGCTCTTAGGACGAATCTTGGATACCCAGCAGCTGTGCGTAATAAATAAAATATCATTAGTTATGTTTGCTACGTGACGCATAAGTAAATCTGGGTAAAAGTTGAAATGCGTGGTTGTTGATTGGTTGGTTTCTCTCCATAGTATATAGATTTTTCATTTATCGGTCTCGCGGTTTCCGCAAGGTAACAGCCTGCGATGATTATAATAAAAGGAATTAAGTGAAACGGGAAAACTGTATAAAGGTCAAAGAGTATTCAAATGCAAAATGTTCTAAAACAGTTTAATCTACGATTGATATGCGATTCAATCATCAACCATCCACTTAATCGCTAAATGTGAGGAGAGCATTTTGGACAACACATTGTTACGAATCGCTTCAACTATTAATTCTTACGTAAGCTTGCTTGCTTTTCTTTTTTCGAAAATAAATGACTGAAATATATTGAAAATATACTTTTCGTTCTTTGATCGGTGTATCGGTCTCGTTGAGTACTTTTTAGAATATCGGCAAGCATTCCATTTCACGCTCTGAATAGTAGTCAGTCGCACTGGAAAATTTATTACTCTTTTTAGGATATTCTTGTCATATAAAACGCGAGCACAAAACTGCCGTGTTTCGGTTGGAGAGGTTGTTCTCTTTGGGTTTACAGGGCCGTAGATGCTTGTAATTTAGGATGTTTAAGTACTTGTTAGGCAGATGAAAATGAGGTTCATCGATTCTTGGATTAACTTTGTTTAAGAAATCATAATCTTGTTCATGCATTTTCGTTCGCAAACGTTATAGCAATGACTGCTGCATGTTGACAGCTTAAAAATGACACGAAATTTAACGTGACATCACTTGTTGAAAAACCTTATACATAATGCAGTAATATTTAGAGGCAGTTGAATTGTTTAGTCAAGTATAGTTAGGTGATGTTGAATGTATTTTGGTAAAAAGAAATGCTCTCCTTGCAACCAAAACATCTTGCGGTAAAGTTCGATTTTTTGTTATTTTCGAAAATATTATTTACGTTTAAAATTTGCATTTTATGTACGGCCAAGTCGACAAGGGACAGGGTAACTGCCTATATTAGGAAATCACTTTACAATCGATTGGAATTGTCTGAATAGCAAGAGAGGGTAAGTTACTTGGCAAAAAGATTTTTCAATTATAACATTATGTTGATCCTGTGCTTTATTTTCCTCTCGAGATTATGCTAATCTTTGTTGAATTTTCACATTTTATAAAAATAATAAATACTTGAACTTAGTTTATTTATATGACAATAAAATTATTTCTGATTTTGAATGAGTTGTAAAACCAATGTCATTGGCTATGAGAGTAGGAGATTTGCTGTTAAATTTAAATAATATTCTGAGAAGAAGATACTTTCAGTTACCGAGTTATATGAAATGCTAACCGATGTCATTCATTAATAAATCTTTCGATTACATTGCGTATAAATTCATGAAAATTTTGAGAAGATACGAGAAGATTTTAAACCAATCAGTGTGTGCCAAACAGAGCTTTTTCAAACGTGTTAATGGTTTTGTGTCTTTGCAAATGACGATTATGATTAAATTGATTCGGCATTTTTTTTTTATAACAAACCGTGTAACGTACTTCACGTAACCGCACACGTATATAAGATCAAACATAATAAGAAAAGTAAAATTCTTAAGTAAGTCAAATGTAAAAGAACGTTTACACGTGCATGCTTACGAAACAAGTTTAGGATACGCGTATCCACAATTCGCAGTTGAGTGATATCGAGGCTGCATTGTTCTCTTCGCAAGAACAACAAAATTTCAAGCTTGAAGTTAATAAGATTCATTGAAAATGTACCTTTGTCCGTCTGACTTTGTTCGACTCACTCGCTTCACTCGCTTAATGTCAGGAAAAGGAGAAAAGGAGGTCGCTTATGCATCAACAATCTCGCAATATTTGAAAAACTGAAACGATTTAAAATGTTTTTTTTTTTCGAAAATTTTCAACGAACTTCCATAAACACGTTTGTTTAAAGTGATGGGTATTCAAGAATCGATTTAAGGCCCATATAAATTTCTTAATTTGCTTGCATTATTATATTTTTTTTTATTGTTGATATCTTTTCCGTTGATTGCCCGCATAGAAAAATGAAATTCGGTTCATTTCATTATAATTTACCTTATTTGCGGGTGATGTGTATGCATTACAGCGTGTGTGTACTTTTTATTTTATGACATGTACACTTATAATTTTTCACACATCAATTATAAACCACAAAACCCATAAGCACTTTATCAGATTTTCTACTTCATTTACTGTCGAATAGATATAATTATGGTTTACATATAAATATTTATATGTATTCCACAAATAAATAGTTTCTACGGATAAATAAGTGTTTAAATAAAATTACATTTTAAAATATTCTACTCTTAAATACTTACACTTACACACACACAATGAAAACACAATTCTAGCATACACTGATTGAACGACCAGTGAATTTCAAGTCTTCTTTCCGTTCGTTCCTAATATAATAATTTTCTTTAAAACATATTATTTTGCCTCAGAGAGTTACTATAGATCTCTTAAAGTCATTTAAGTATCATTTGTGTTATCTTTTTGTTTAGCTGATTGTTTTTCCTTTTCTTAATCCTTCGTCATTATATTTCATATTGTTTGTCCTACAGGGTATATGAAGTTCGAGTGAAGGTAGGGAATATCCGGACGAACTTAAGATAACAAACCCATTCATTACTACGCCGATGGATTTCGAACCAAATTCAAAATTTTGTTTTATTTTTTTAAGTTTAGCTGCTTACTCGCCTCCCGATCGCAATTCCTGAGATATTTTCACAAAATTTGTTATATTCACCCAAAGGCGTAATGTAGGGACGAACCTTATTGAAAACGGATTAGATCGGAGCACTTTCGCTATCATTCCGCAAATAAAGATTTATTTGGAGAACGTCATCGTAAAGAAACAAACCAAATAATTATATTCGGCTGTGACCGAATCTTTTACACCCCACACCGTTATCCTAAAAAAGACAAAAAAAAAAAAAAAAATAAATAAATAAAAGAATTAAATTTTCATGCTCCATAATATGGAGTGCGCGGCTGATCTTTTCTATTTTCAAAACAAAAATTTTTGTCGCAGAGCCGTGTCCTTTAAAACGTTTAGGTCATTTCCACATTCTTTCGTAAATTTGTAGGCGATATCTTAATTTTCGCTAACGGTAGAGTCTCTACCGCAGACACTGCACAGTTGGACAAACGGAGAGATGGACAGACGAATGAGCGGACATGTTTAGGTACATTCATAATTTAAAACTGGCCAAGCATTGATATACTTTGCATTTTTATACCAATCACCGAAGGATGAGGGGTATATTCATTTTGTCAAAATGCTTACAAAGCCCAAAAGGAAGTAGCAGAGATCCCACAAAGCATATATATGCTCGATTTCGTGCATTCGATTTAAGCATGTCCGTTTAACCGTTTGTGCAATGTTTGTCGTAAACATTCTCCCGAATTTATCGACTTTAAATTTTCCAGAAACATTGGAAGTTTTTGCATGCAGATTGACATTGAAAATGGGTCAAATCGGTCGACACGTGAACTGACAACATCTCTGGTTTCCCAAAGAAATGAAAAATTGTTTTTTTGCGCATTACTCATAAACCCTAGCAAATAAAAGTACAGACATTGGAATGCATATTTTGTGGGCGATGCTGTAGCGCCTGTACTAAAATGGAAAAAATTGACCACGCCTACAAACATTACAGTATAAAATAATTTCATTTTTTCTCAAAAGCCCAGAAATAAGCGCAGAAATAAGCTACAAAAACTCCATAAAGTATATAAATTCTTAGCTAGTTTCAAATTTATAATGCACCTAAATACGTCTGTATATCTGTCTGTCCGCGTACCTATGTCGCATTTTTGGTAAACCTTCTCCCGTCAGCGAAAATGAAGATATCGCCTACAAATTTGTAAAGAAATTTGGAATTGACTTAAACTTTCCCAAGGACACGCCTACAACGCCTACACGACTATGCGACAAAAACTTTTATTTTGAAAATATAAAAAATCAGCTGCGCCTACTCCCTATTATGAAGCATGAAAATTTGGTAATTTTACTTGTTTTTATTATTGTTAGGATAATGATGAAGGGTATAAAAGATTCGGTCATAACCGAATTGAATTTTAGAAAACGTTTTCTTATAGAAATTTAGTCATAGATTACGTAACAAATAACTTTAAACATTCAATAATAATATTTTAGTATTTATTTTCTCAGAAAGTGGTACACTTTTGGCAACAATATGCATTTATTATTACAATTTTTGAAGATTTAGCCAAATGGTCATATTATTTTTTCTTTATTTATTACTTAAGGAAGTTTATATTATTTGTTAATGTAGGAATTTTCATATTATTCATGAATGAAATTCATCGCAAAGCAATTGCGATAATGGTTGTGACACAGAGCAATATTGCATATGATGCATTTAATGCAAGTCCGTCAAAATCCTTTGCAACCTGGAAGTTTGCATTTATTTCTTCATCACGGCCTATACCATCAGTTCGTATATCTTTTGCCTGGACAAGATTGGTGGGATCTTGATGTTTTTTGGCTCCTATTTGTGTATTTCAAGTAGAAGAGAAACAAAAGCAAGCATAATTTGAATTTTGAAAAGACGACTAAAATCGATATTTATCCGCCTGAGTTCTCGAGTAGGCAAACGATCTCGACTAAAGATCCAATGATCGTGGGTTCATATATCAAGTGCCGTAGAGTCTTCAATAAAGCCGACAGCCTTAGGTGCTTAGATGCTTTACGACTTTAATCTTAGAATTTATTTCTCTGGTTAAATTAATTAGTTAATAATAATTGTAATAAAAGTGGTGCGTGTTCCCATGTGATTTGGTGAAAAGACTTATTATCACTTTTTAATAAAAATAGGGCTAAGCTGCGAACCTGCGCCCTGAATAACGTTAAAATTATTCTAGACTTTAGAGACATAAAAATTTTACATTTTTTGTCGTGAAAGGACCAGCGTTACATTTTCTGTCCCGCTATATACAAATATGGTGAATCGAATTACTCGGATAAGAGTAAGTTAGTTACGTCATTTCGTTTGTAATACTCAAAAATATGCATTGCTTTTGATCAGCATGATTAAATCTATTTACGGAATTGTTTATTATTTAGTAAATTTTTACTTAAATTTTACTAATCGAACTTCAAAATAGATACAATGAGTCCATAAAGCGGCCGAAAATTGACAAAAATTGAAAGCATAAGGTAACATGGATGAATCGACCCAAATCCCAAGTTTTTCAATTTACCTGGTGAGGGCAAAACATAACTGTATCGCCAATTTTTTTTTTTTTTTTGCTTTATGTATATTACTACAAAATTTGATGAAAATATTATTCGTTTCGATTTTTATTTGTCTGAAACATATACAAAAACTACCATACGTATGCTCTATAAATTTTTGAATTATTTTATACGCTATTAATTTTTCAATTGTTTACAGTTTGGTGCATCTTTTGTTAATAAAAAAAAAAAAAAAAATACAAAAAAAAAAAAAAAAAGAAAAAACTCATCAAAATTTCAACAAGGAATAAAGCGCGATAAGTGAATTATGCGTTGACATAAACATTTAAATAGATTACAATTAAATATATATATTTATATACACATACATATTTGTATATATGTACACACATATATACATTCCTATCTATGCGCATCTACGTATTCGTAGGCAGGGGAATAGTTACAATTTTCCGCGACTAGTTGGAAATTTATAGCATTCGGTTTAATTCTTTCCTCTACCTGTGCATATTCCCGATAGCAATCAAAAGTGTATTTAAGTTCTTACAACGTTTGCAACTTAACAATATAACGATCGAATTTAGCGAATTTGAAAGAAATCGAATTAAGGACGAATTTTTTGATAAGCGTAAACGACGCTTCACCCATGGACCATAAAACTGAATCAAAGTTAAACTGTATGCTGCAATCAGTTGCTCCGAATCCCCCGAACTGTCGATTGAAATGTATTTTGGACTGTTCAAGCCAGTATTTAGCGAGTATAAAAAATTTGTTCAGACCAATAATAGAAATGAGAGACGGGTGAAAGACATACGACAGATCGATGAGATTCGAAGTCCAGTATACAAGAGCGTGATTTGATAAGCACATTAAATTCATCGATAGATCAAGAATATCAACACATCACAATAGAGATGTACGAATACATATATAATATGGTGGGAGGGTAAATATTTTTAGCATCACGTAATAATGATGAGGTATTTTCTTTTATTTTTCTATAAGTTTTCCACTTTTTTATTAGAAAAAATGTTTATATATGTTTTGATACGGTATATATATCTGATATTCGGTTTTATCCTTTTATAGTCTTCTTAATTGTTGCTTTTTCCGTTTTACTTTTTAATTGTCATGAAGTAACTGTCTCTCTATATAATTTTAATTTATAATCAATACAATGTGCATGTGTGAGTGGGAAGACTGAGTAGTGTGGAATAGACAGCGGGTTATACGGTGACTTAGTGTGGGGAAGTTGCGCGTAGGAGACGTTGAGACCGCTGAATATGTTTGTCATATTGCAATTGGTGCAGCCATTAATTATTTCGAGCCTGCGATAATGCAATTTTATCCAACTTAATTTATGGACACTTTGATTATCAATACTTGGAAACTGTTTATATAGCTGGCATATGCATATCTATGAGCGAGTGTGCGTGCATCCATGTTCGTGTGTGAGTATGTTAAATATGGCTTTGTAGCCATAAAATGCAATTTGTTGCTTTTACGATATAGGCATAAAAACACATAAACACACACACGCACATACATACATACACAGAAACACACATTTATTTACATATATATATATATATATATATATATATATA
>KK502460.1:425049-435125 GCA_000688735.1 Glossina austeni | reverse complement strand
TATGTATGTATATGTATATACATATGCCTGAGTGTCTATGATTAAAATTCCATTGACAAAGTACCGATGGCCATGTTTGTAATTTACGATCAAATTGTATAGAAAGCATAATTTTAAGCATTTTTTTTTTTTTCGCCTTTTCGTATATAATCGGAGATATTTTAAAATTTACGTTGACAATGGAATTTATATGTTACACGAATACAAACAATATTGAATTTTCTGGTGAGTGTGACAGCCTTACAGGTCACTCATTGAAAAGGCAGCGCTGAAGATAGGCTAAGGAACCGCAATTTAATGAATATTGTTATCAGTAATTTGCAAGGTATGGTATAAATATTGACAGAAATTGCAAGATTCTCTCAAAATTTCGCGCTTATTGGTGTGGCAGGTGTCCAAGATTCGACTTAAAGCGCAGAAGATTTTCCTATTTGCTTCCGACGAGTTGTATCTATTCTCAAATTAAATTTATAACAATTACAATTTTTTTCACTTAAAAAAATTCTCCAAAAATTCGAATAGATATATAAAGTTAACACGTACCAAGTAATTCATACGAATACTCCATCATAGTTATATGTAGATGCATTTGTTTTGGATGAGTACATATTCACATACATGACGAGGAGGCTTCAATCTCCATAAATATGGTAAAGATTATTTCTAAAGCCATTTCGACAACTGACTCCCCAAAGGTGGACATACAATATTGCTTGTAAGTAATTCATCAAAATTCATTGCATAATCTGTTATTACAAAAGTTGATTTCATGAGGTCACAAGCACAGATAGTATTTCTCACATGTCTTTCGTATTTTTCACAGAAGAATTACGAGACGAAATGATCCGCTCTATCCACGATAATAAAAGTTATTATCTGATATATTTAAGGAAGAATAATGTTTTGCATAAATCTTCAGAGAATTTCTTGAGCTATTTAAATCTATATTAACTTCTTCATTATTAGGAATAAATTGATTTCAATATATGTTCTCATTCTTATTCGTCGTCTTAAAAGTTGAAAAGTTGCAATTCAATGAAGTTTTTAATTGACTTTTTTTCGTAAAAGAAGAGAATAAAAAAATTCAAGAATTATGGTGGTTATGAATGAATAGGATATAGCTTAAGAAGGTTTCTTGCCTTTGACGAGAAAGTTGTAACATTTTGCTGACTTATGTGCAACATCGTAGTCGTATCATGCAGGAATGTCTTTACTTAACTAAATTTGAAAGGCAGGCAAATTACTACTAAAGCGAGCTCTCAGCTTAACCGAAACTACATACATCTAAAGAAAGAGATTGCACGACTAAATGGGCAATGATGAGCAATCCAATTGTTAGGGTTTGAATTAAAGTGAGTGTAAATTGTTGGGTTGAAATGGAAGCCACATTGGGCTTTATTAAATGCTGGGCCAAAGAGTTTCCTCCTTCCTCATCCTTACACGGCTCGTTTGTGCATATATCTCATTAGGCAGATATGCTCTTGGATACTTTTCAATTAGCTGGCATCCAAAATACGATCTTTACCGTAAACAGATTGAGTCGGTGCAAATACAGTTTCTACTGTTTTGCTTGCGGTATTCGCCAAGCAATCCTAACTTTCGTCTTCCACCATCAAGAAAGCGTATAAAGTTGCCCACTCTTGAACGCAGACAAATATATCTTTTGTTAATAAGCTTCTGAATGGCACGTCTGATATCTGAACTATACTTAAATGTTCCACAGCGACTGTCTGGGCATTTTCGAGCGAATTTCGAATACGAATTAATTACTATTTAAAGCGATCAATCGTCATGCAAATCTCAAGCGCGGAAAAGTTTTCAATGCAGCCGAGCATTGGATCTAAATCATCCGGCAGGCATTTAGAAATTATAGTAATAAATAAATTACTACATGACAAGCTACACACGCTGGTAACAACGATCCTATCTCAAGATTGTGGAAAGAATATGATAAGAACTATAACTTCATTGACTTCGGCGTGAGTGTTTCTACCATAAAGTCGAAGATTGTTAAACACAGGAACCCTCCGGTTGGTGATCGTCTGAACCGTGATATTTTTATATTTAAAGTTTTTCAAATTTTTATGTTTATGGTTGAATTTATGATGTCTGCAATGTTTGAGTGCAAACATTCTTCAATTGATTGAAATTCACAGAAAATATTGATGCTGTTTACTTTACTTAATATCTTAGCTCGAATATAATTAACTGCTGCAATTTTTAAAACATATTATACGTGAGGAAATGAATAAAAATGTTTTTCGCTATAGAAATAGAAATGAAGTAAAATTTTGAACATATTTTTATATTCGCGGCAATTATCTAATTAAATATGAATATATGTGCAATAAAAAGTAACAATAATAATAATAATAATAATAATAATAAAAATAATAATTGTAAGAACAAGTACAACAAAACAAACTGCCATTAATTGAATTTTAATTACTGTAATCATTAGTGGCCGATTTTATTAATGGCGAAAATCGTAATTACCTTTACTGTAAGTATGTATATATTTGTAAACCTTTAACTATATAAAATTACATCAATAAATTAACAAATTACTTTTTATACTTTTGTACCTGTTTAACAATACATTGTCTGATTTTATTTTAGAAAAATTTTAATTAACAATAAATTATTTGATATGAAGCGAAATTATTAGAAAATATCGACAATTCGATATTACGTGTAGATAATTGTGCCAGTTTTCAATATGTGTGCGTTTGTGCGTATACGCATGTAAATTAGAATTCAATTGTTTCATTTCAGTGGTTTCAAATTTTAATTACACACGAGTGCTCTTACTCACATATATATACATCTACAAACGAACAAACAAACACACACACACACATTCCCGTCACTTAATTAGTTTCTATTATTCAACACCGAATGCAATACGACAAAAACTTTTTTACTAAGCATTCAACGATTACTTTAATTACTGAGGTAATCAAATCACAAATAAGAAAAAGTCACAAGCCTGTTAATCCGATTTTCGGATACCCAACAATTGAAACAAAGCTATTGAGTTTTTAATTTAGAGAACTTTTGCGACAATAACTTTCGTATTCCGCTGGTACCAACTTATGATGATGGCGTTGAATTTTCCTGAATAATTCGAAGGAAATTTAATTTAAAAAAAAAAAAAAGTGCAGCTAACTGAAATCCGGAAAAAGCATTCGCGTTTTCATTCTAAGCAAATGCAGCAATTTTGCCTGTAAACGAAGGTATTTTTGAAACCAAATCATGCGTTTTTTTCAGATATAATTTGGGTTCTAAATGAGTTTTAAATATATTGAGGGCTGTTCATTTTTATACTCTGTGTATATCTGTATATTTATATATACATATATATACACATATACATATATATACATATATATATATAGTATATATATATATATAGTATATATATATATATATATATATATATATATATCATTTATCGTCGATGTGACAAATGAACTTTGAAACGTCGCAATTGAATCGTTGGAGTGTACCTTTCGACCAATACGGGCTACATTTGCTTTATTACCCAATTACGTATTCAATAAATTTTTTTAAATATTCATACAATAGCGAGCGTTAGCCAGTCACAACGTTCTTGTTTTTTCAATTCGTTTACGGTGATGATGTGGGGTTTTACAGCTAGGAATAGCGATTAAATGCTTAAACCTAAAATAGAACACATGGTGGGCATATGTGACACTTGATAATCGAATGCTGACTTATGGATGGTCGATGAGTTAATCCTTGCTGGAAATCAGCAAGCATTGCGTAAAACTATTTATGAGATTTAATGAAGTTTTGACTAAGACGAAGTTTTCAATTACAAGAAAATAAAAAAATTGAAATTATTATAGTCAGGCAAAGCCGACTATTAAATACCCTACACCACTTTCACTGATGCTATTCGCCTATTTCTTTCAATTCAAACTACACCTTGTCTCCATTTAAAGACGTAGTTCTCATGAGATCGCTCAAAAGGTGAACTGACGTTGTCCACCTTTACCAAAATTAACGTTGCTGTAAAAGATTCTATTATTACTCATCTATTTTCGCCATAAAGTACTAAAACCTATACTTTCCGCCATGTGTTGGGATCCAAATAAATACATGTACGTGGCCATTATAAAATATTTGAAGTATAAAGACTTACTTTTCATATCAATATCAATAGGGCAGCGTCCACTGGGTTCAAATTTTTTATATCGATTAAGAATTACCCAGCGATTTTTATCGAGCAGTTTTAAAAATTGCAAAAGTTCTTACTTATTATGACGTTTTCAAAATAAGCCGGTATATGGGGAATGATCACCAAGGTGACTTGGTCCAATCTACTTTTATTGAGATTTCGTCCTTGGGTCGCGATCTGAAGTATGCACACATTAAGCAAACAAGCAAGCAGGCAGACATATAGAAAAGTTTAATCGTCATAATAAAAGGGGATAATAATCTTAAGTCCTTCACAATTTTATTGCACCCTCTATCACAAATGCTGTAAAGTATAACAAATAACGTTTATATGGCACAATGATTTGAATAGGTACGCAATGTGAGAGTTCAAAACAATAAGGATCGTTCGTTATTTTTATCGAAGTGCGTCGACTTGATGTACTTTTTTTTTAAGTCTATTCAGAATTTAATATTAAGATTGATCAAGAACATATACACACACACAATGGAGTCTCCAATGGAGTCTTCCTTCTGGGTGTTAAAAACTATCGAGAGAAAATAAATATGTAACAAAATTGTTTCTCCGCTTGCGTGCTTATGTATAGCGCTAAGATGCACCATGAGTATATACATTAGCGTCATTGCACCCATGTGAATACATTATATATAATAATTATCATATTAAAGAAATTATGGGTGAATAAATTGAACGCTGGCAATGTAAAATAAGGTATAAACAGCAGGATCTTAACTGTTTTTAATTATATGATTAAATAATTGCAGTACGAGTCGAAGAATTATTAATATATATATTTTTTTCTATGATTAACTAACCAGGGTATGTCCCCTATACTTACAAGCACGGAGGTGATCAGGGAGAGTTTTAGGAAGAGAGCGGTGGCGAAAGGGGGTAATATTTCTGTGAATGTTTGACTTAAAAATGGAGACGTCAGGTACGGTAGGGAAGACCACTCTTGATAGGTTGTTTGAAAGGCGGCCAGGTTAAGGTTAAAAAACGACGAGTTGCGATAGTCTATTGAGAGTGGGTACGTAGGAATAAGTGAGAACGGCGAGAAAGCTGTGTAGTCCTGTTAAAGAACTTAATTGGTGGATAAATCTTTTTCATCTTTGTAGAACACTGGGTCTGGGTGTATCTGTACAACACAGTCCCCATTATTCCGATGCTCAAGGTTATCGAGAATTTTAGACACACTCTTGTTACCCATGAGCGTCTGGGTCTTTCAATCTATGTAATGTGGGGGTTTCGCCCATAGAGAAGTCTTTGACTGGGTCTTTCGAAACTGGAAGAGAGAGGAGGAAAGAACAGAGCCTTGTTGTACACCTGCATTTGCATAGAACTCGTTTGACGAATATCCGTTGATTACAGCAAAAGTCATATTGTCTGTCGCTAGTAAGGCCATTGGATTGTAGATATCTCGATAGACGGTAGTTGATGTAAGGGCTTTCTTTAAAATTATGCAATTACATTAAAGGATTTGTCATTTTTGGTTTATTATTAATTGAGTGAAGTGATGTAGGACATCTAGAGGTCAGCCTTGCCCGACTATAACGTACTTACTTGTTTTCACCATCAAACATTGAAAATTATACCTTTTTATACTACAACGATTCCGTTTTCGTAGAAATGGTTATAAGCCAAAGAGCTCAAAAAATTGCCCCATCTAACCCAAGCTTTTCACACCAAATTAGAACACCGCAACACTTTTACAAAGAGCTCAAATAATTGCCCCATCCAATCCAAGCTTTTCACACCAAATTAGAACACCGCAACACTTTTACGAAGAGGTTTTTTCGTGAAATTCAAAAAATTGCAATATTTTTTCTTATAACCACTTACCAAAATAAGGCGTTATATGGGAAGTGATCAAAAAAGTGGATCATACCGGATGATTTTCAAGACCATTTGACCTTGGGTCAAAGTATGTTAGTGTTATAAAGTTCATCACGATATCTCAAACATTATACCCTGTGGGTTGAACACAAAACTACATAGACAGAGGGATAGACGGACAGACGTGCTTAGATCGATTCAGGGACTAATAAAACGTAGGTGTACCTTAACCGTTTGAGTCCCAAAACACTGTCGAAAAATCCCAGACAGCGCGATTCAGATTCAGATTGAGGTTCAGATTGCATGTCGAGAAAACCCAGACTGTTTTGAAAAAAACTACATAAAGACATAAAATCTAAACAGCGCGATCGCGCTGCTTGGGATTCTTCGACAGTTTTTTTTCAAAACTGTTTGGGTTCTCTCGACATGAAATCTGAACAGCGCGATCGCGTTGCTTGGTACTCAAACGGGCAAGCCTTTCTGGGTGTTACATACGTGGGCACAAACTTAATGTGACTGTTGTACTACATGCGATGTAGGGTGAAATTAAATAGATAAACGATAAAAAAAAAATATCAGCACATAATGTCCTTAACGCTTTACATTACATTTTTGATAAATCGCAATACCATGTAAGTATGGAAATGTATGCATATATATAGACAATACAATTTTAAGCTTATTAGGTAAAACGAATTCCATTTGTATCGAAATGATTTTCCTGTAAACGAGCATAAAATCATTATTTGTGATTTATTGTTATATTTAATTTTTAAAAATAGTTATGAAGATTAAATTTTTAATATATTTAATGAAAATAATATTAAAACTAGAAGCGAATAGGTATTCTAAGGGAGAGTGAGAACTTATTTGTGGGAGAGTGCAATTACTATATCACTACTAATGACAAAAGTGGGACGGGATTCAGTAAATTAAATCAGTCCATCAATTTTTAGTTCATGTCTTTAAAGTCACGAATACTGATACATCTCGCATAAGTGCTCGGCATTTTCAAAGATTGTGTGCAAAGATAACAAGTTGAACTTGAAAATGGAAACATTTGTCCACAAAGGTTGGGGAATACGATGGCGCATACGTTGATAAGTGATCATAAAAATTTCAGTCATTTTGGATGCGCAGTTGTCGTTTGAAAATGGTTTGAATTTGAGTGTCGAGCTGTCGTGAAATATTTATGTTTGAAAGGTAAGGTTTTTTTTTTTTTTTTTAATATAACGAATCACTCAGAGGATTTTCCCCTATTCGTGTAACACGGTGACGGTCAGAAATAAGTGAAGCAAAAACAAGAAATAGGCAGGTGGTGCCCGCAGCCTAGTGGATGCGTGCGCAATCGATGACTGTTATGGCTTTGCTAACTGAGCACTCATTATAGCTATGACCAAAGAAAACACTACCGCAGTTGACCGCGAACACTGACTTGATGTCGCGATTTTTATCTACTTGGATACTCACGGACTATTGAAATATTGTGATAATTTAAATTCGATAGACGACAATGGAATCGGGATTAGAGACACAGCAGAGCCTGCCAACATATCTACAGGACCCTCCTGTCACATATTCAGACAAGACGTAAGTATGAGAAACGCGTTGTGTATCGCGGTTGCTCAAGTTGAATCAAAAGCATACTCGAATGTATTGTGCCAATAATGCAGTAATAATAAAGCTCTGTGGACCCAGTTTACTTGAAAAAAATAAAAATTGATGAAATTTAGATACGGCCGTACACTCCACAAACAAAGACAAAGTCAAAGTAATGAGCTACTAAAACAGAATCGTTTGTAACGAAATCAAAAATTGTTTTTCGACTGGGAGGGGATACTAGGGAAGCTACTATTTTTTCGGATGGCCGCGGAGTTGAGTCAATTATCTTGAAAATGGTAAAAACAATCGAAACACAGATGTTCTCGTCAAGTTGGGATAGCTATCGTTTTCGGTGATAATTGTTTACGGGGAGAGTCATCAAACACTATTTGGATTTGGGTTGAAGAGATTTGAGCATTGATGGGAGAAGTGTATAGACTTAGAAAGAAAGTTTGCAGAAAAATGAATATAAATTTATGGAAAAAACGTTTTGCTTCTTTCTTAGGTTCATGAATGTGCTAACTAGGTTTGAAGATGAGTACAGTTAAATCTCCTTTTGTACGGTGTTTTTTATGCGCTTTTTATTTTCCTGTGACTTATTTTTTTTATGCGGTGTTTGAATGTGTATAGAGAGACAGAGAGAGAAAGAGAGAGGGGGGGATTTTCATTTCGAAATATCTCCATCTTCAAAATGTTTCCATGAATAATTTAATGAGTTTTATTTTTTGACTTGGAAGGCAGTTTCTCGTATATTTTGTAAACATTTGACATTTTCGCTAAAGGAGATTTTTTTTTAATGCTGTTGCTTTTATCATTATATAATTATTTACGATGTTTTTTGTATATATTTTTGTCGCGGTTTTGTTGCGACTGTCTCTGTCTACCCCACAAACACAGGTCGACCTGCACCCTACAAAATTAGCCTACAGGTTGAAAAGAGAAAAGAGTGGCATCAAGTTTTCACATAATTTTTAGCGGCCATCTGACTTAAATTGCGCACGAAGATTTATTACAACGATTTCAATGCTCACAGCAAAAATAACTTCGATAAGCACCCTCACACTTCCACAATTTACAAAAAACTTTTGAAGGCAAGTAAAATTCATTACATAGGCTTAAGCTAGAAAATTCTGATTAGTTTTGCCAAAAATTAGGATATTGTCATAAGGAGTAGAGGTAAACGATTTTGATGGTTGACTTGGGTCAACATTTAGTTGATTGTTCTGCAAACCCAATTGATTGGTTGGAATGATGATGAAAAATGTGTTGAATGCTCCCATGGTTCACTTTTATATTGTAAAAAATTGGATGTAAGAGAGACGTGATATGTTTATGTATAAATTTATATAGATTATATAAAACCGACATTTGGTTTTTAAGAAACTCATATTTATTTAAATCTTCCCCTCCTTCGTTTTGCTTCTTTGAGTCTAATCATATAGTTTACGTTTCCTAAAAAATGGATCGCTTTAGTAATAGTTAAAATTACGATAAAATTGAACACTTTTCGAATCTACATTTAATTTATATTTTAGTGTTCGGTAAGTACTTAATAAAGAAATGAACTAAAAAAAATATAAATGAAAGTAACAGTTGTCTTGTCCTTTACCTAACATTTGACATTTGGTTAAATGTTATATAAATGTAAATATTTTGTATTCCAAACAGACTTAGGTATGAGAGTCAAAGTAATTTGAATGCCATATTTCAGCAATGCTAGCTTAATCCTTGATCCGATTTGATTGATTTTTCAGTATTCGGTAAATTACAAGTTAAGCTCTGGACTAAAAGTTCCAAGTGTTAAAGTCATAAATTAAGAAAAAGGCGAAAATTGTTTCATTTAATTGACTTTCCAGATGAGGAAAATGATGAGAAAAAACATTAAGATAAAATTTAAAATTGTAATTGTCGTTTTAGCAGACGGGCAGCTCATCCGATATGTACACTTTTATGTGTTAGGAAAATTTGATAATTCTAATGCAAACTCTAGGGTTATTATAAACAAAACTTGTAGCAACCATAGGTAGTCGGGGCAGAAGGATGCATTCGAAGACGAAACTCATATTTTCTTCTTTTAATTTTAATTTACAGCAATTAGATAAGAACTCATGGCAATTTTCAATAAAAACTTGTAAAAGTTTGTTTATATGCTTTCTTTTAAGAAGTTTCAAAAATGTCTTACACAAAAGAATATAAAAACATAAAGAAAGTGTTTAAAAATTTAATTTCTTGCTTTATATATCTGCATGCTGGCTCACACGCATGCTTTGATATGAAATTTCACTTGCATTGCATAAATCAGTTTTGTAAATTTTTATAAAATGTCATCCAACATATGCATGTGTAATACAAGACGCAGGGGTATATATATATATATATATATATATATATATATATATATATATATATATATATATATATATATATATATATATAT
>KK502460.1:392425-424949 GCA_000688735.1 Glossina austeni | reverse complement strand
TATATATATATATATATATATATATATATATATATATATATATATATATATATATATATATATATATATATATATGCGTATGATTGTGAGTAACTAACTGTGTACCTGACTGTATTTGTCATGTTTGTATGTATTGTAAACAACATTAAAATTGTGTTTACTTTATAACTGACAAGAAGTTCTGTGACAACTGATACAATCAGTCTGCATAACATAACGCATGAAGTAGATAAAAAATTGCTTATATAGTAAAAGCATGCATTAGAGATGGAATTGCAAAAATTATCGGTAATCGAAGAATTATCTATTATTCAAGTAGTGGCAAAAATTGCGTCAAAATATCCAAATAACAAACAAAAATGGGGACATGTGCAGCGTGGAACGAATCTATCAATTATTCTGGACATACATTACCAGCTTTTGTATCGTAAACAAAGAATTTCATAGCCTTAAAACCTCAATTTGAAATAAAGGGCAACTTTTCACTGTTGCGATAAATGAACCCGAGCTCGTTACTGATTTTCGAACATAAATGACGACAACAATGAAATAAAAGTTTGAATTCAAGTTCGTTTTACGATGCAAAATGAACGACTGAGAGACAAGGGTGGTTATGTCGATTTCGCTATTCATTAAAAAGTATATGCCTTTCGATGCATATTTTCTGGCGTCACAGACATTTTTTTTTCGATGGGTATAGTTAGGTGTAAGATGACGAAGAAGAGGAAGAAACTATGCAATATTTTTATATTCACTGATTATTTTAAAATGAAAGCCGCTTCATATTATCGTTAGACATGGTTATCATATTTCCTTAGAAGAAACGAAAGGAGGTAATAAAGTTATTTTAGCCTTGAAGCAGAACAGTACTGTGAAAAAGATACTAAAATATTTCAAAATATATTGTAACACAGACAGACATTGCAGAGCATTGGTTTTCCAAAAGTCTCAACGGACCTATTTCTGTCCATTTATATTCAGATTTTTTTTTAACTGCAAATAATTAAATATAGACTTAACTAGTCGCATTTGGTTTGGACCGATTAAACTTTTATGGCGTAAAACTGTTGTGCAATAACATAAAAACGTCAATAGAGCGGAAAATAGAGAAATAATAAAGTATATCGGTCTGAGTTCTGAAGCTTATCTACTTCGCTACAACGCCCACAGTTAACAAAATACAGGCTAAGCATTCTGCATTACAACACTCTAGGATAATGTAACCTTCGCTCCTAGCGGCGAAAAAAGTGAATTCTGCATCAAAAATAAGTAAATCGAAAATACGATTCATTAAAAACCATTTTTGATTGTTACCATTAATTTTCGTATGCAAAGAGTGAAGTGCTTATATAATGTCCCAGCATTTTGAAAAAAAAAAAATCGAGAAAGTGTAGAGTGCTAGCTTTATTTATTTATTTATTTTGGAAAGTTTGCGAGACTCGTCTTTGGGCGAACAGATACACATTGTCTCTTGGTAATGTATTTATAGTTTCTTTTTTCTTAGTGTGTAAAAAGAAGAACAATACATTGAAAGTGGGCAGGACGAAGAGTTATTTCATCTCTATTTCTCTTGCGAGGCGATGTTGAATAAATGCGAATACCTGTCAAATAATGCGGATATAATTTTTACAATTTATTTACTTTTTCACCAGAAATACTTAATTAGATTGAGTAGAGAATCTAGTTTTCTCTTACCCATCGCCGAAGGATGAGGGATATATGCGACACTTGGAAGGAAGCTTGCTTCTTTCTTTCCCTTTTTTTTTTGATCACGTTAATGGGCCACGACCCAATATAATATTCTTACTTGTCTGACTTGTTTTTTTTTTTTTTTTTTTGAAGTACATGCGAGAGGAATTTATTTTTCTGTTTGCAGTTTTCAGTTTCATTGGTTAATTAATGAAAAGTTTGTGTATTGAAAGATTTTATGTGACCTCAATGTCTGTTCAATGTCTGCACGTTAAGTTTGTTAACAACATCAAGTTGGATCCTTTCAAATGTCATCGTCAAAATTTCATCCCTAAAATGTATATAAATTCTTGTTGCCCCCCCCCCCCCCCCAAAATAAAAAAAAAAAAAAGATGCATTTTAAATGCACATATACATACGTGTACATATGTACATTTATTTATGCATAAGCACACAAAATTATTTGAGTTTGTTAGAAACAGAAACGTCAAGTCAAGTACTCAAGAAAACAAATATTACAGTTATATCTACGAAGGTGCCTGCCTGTGTATGGCTTGCAATTGTATATGATTTCTGCATATATATATATATATATATATATATATATATGTGTATATATGTATGCATGCACACGTATATCTATGTGTATATATACGTGTGCGTGCATGTAGCGCAAGTATGTTTAAGAAACTTAACGTGTACGGTTGGAAAAAAGTTAACAAAATATGTTATTGTTAAACGTAAACGAGAGAAATCCAACTTAAAATATTTAAACACACACACACTATCTAAAGAGCTGAAGTAAACTGCAAAAGTAAAAATGGAAAATGGAAGAAAATGCCCTTTACTTTGAAATTTTTGATTGTTGCTTAATTGTAGAGATTAACGAGGAAATTTTTTATGATATTTGCAAAATTTTTGCAAGCACATGCAAGCAAATATCGAGCTAAAAACCTTGCGAATATAAAATGAACTCTTTCTTTAAAAGAAATTAGCGCTAAAGGCACACAGAAACAGTTTGCATATTTAGGCGACTGGCCTTGACTTTGATCGGTGTAATTTTTTTCGTGTTTTTTGCAATTCTTTTTAAATCTCATCTCATCAGTTTAGTATAAGTTGCTTATATTTATGGATGTTTCGTTACAATCTAATAATTTGATAACAAGTTGAATATTGATGACATTGTCTACACTACTACTGGCAAGAGGGAAGCTTAAGTGTGGACGGATGTATATGAAACATCCAGAAGGACTTAATTTGGATTTTATTAATTTTTTTTTGTACCGTTCGATTCAGGATTTAAATGACAAAATTGAAACCTCTTTATCTTTATGATCGATAATACGTCTAATCGCTGTCCATGATTTTTGTGCCCAACTTATAAGTCAAAATTTTTGATATATTTTAACTTTCTGGGTTAAGATCGAACGTCATTGAAACTCAGATATCATATTTGATAAGACGAGATTGTATGAAGACTATTCGATTTTCGAAGAAACCAAATTGTAAAAATGACAACACAAAATACAAATTCGTGATAGTTTACCTGCTGATGCAGCTGACAAATGGTAGAAAAATGAAGAACAATTCGGAGAACATTTCACAGGTAAAAAGGCATAAGCAATAAAATTAGCTATTGATTAGCGAGCTTGTAAAATGGTAATTAAGTACTATATTTATAGACGGGGTCGAGTCGAGCGTGTCGAATCGTAATGTACGAACGTATAAAAGAAAAAGAAGCATTAAAACGTTATAAACACAAGTTCCTCTAAATAATTTGCAACTAGATCTGTTAAGAGTTGTAAATAAAACGAATGTTAATCTGAAAAGTCAGAATACAGCGATACGAACTTAATATCAAAAGGAGTTCGATAAAGAGTGTTTATTATAACAATATTTATCCGACTTCTTTTGAGATTAAATTCACGCTCATCCGCCTGAGTGGTCGAACGGGCAAGCGATCTCGACCAAACACTCAATGGTCGTGGGTTCAAATCTCAAGTGCAGTATGATTTTCAATAGAGCCGATGGTTTTAGATGGTATTGCTTTACTACTTTAGGCTCTTAATTTATTTCGCTGGCTAAATTAATAATAATAACAATCAGTTCATACCACTGAATTGTGGTTTTTAGAATAGCACGGATTTTATTTACAGTTCTTAGGAGATCTATTTACAAATTCGCTCTCATATAAAAGCTTCTATCAAAACTAAGTCTTACTTGGTAACGAGATGTGATATTTGGTACTTTACGACGAAAGTAAGGGTGTTCGGCATTTAATGAGATGGATTGGCTGACGATGATGTTTTGCTTGTATTTCTAGCCGAACACATTGTACTGAACAAATTAAAGTGAACTGAATGTAATGGGAAAAATTCAAGTCAAACGAAGAAAGCACTGCAAGAAGAATTTCAATTTTACTTATTGATAACTTATTGACAGCTAATTGTTTTAAGGTATATTTGTAATCAATCTGTGGCCTACTTTCACAATTACATGACATTGTGGCGTATAATTTTGTACTGAATTAAGAATCAGAAGCGAAAGACCTCTTTTTGTGGAATGATTTCATCGTATGAGTCTTTCGACTTATTGAAAACTGATCAAGTCTAGCCATTCGAAGCACTGGATTAAATGCATGCGTATCCATAACAATTAAACCTTCGGAGCGAATCCATAGGCCATTGGGTCTTGGTTCTATCATACTTAGTTTGCTATGATGCGTGATTGCATTAAGTGGTTTAACATGCTACATAAATGCGGGGAAGTGAATCTCAAACAGAAGCGCCTTCAACACATAATTATTTATATACGTTTTACAGTAATAATAGTTTACCGCAACCGCACTTTCATACTCCGGTAAAATGTTGTATTATATTTCACTTCTGCCGAATATGCGCTTAATTCATTCGTTAAACGGTTCTTTATTTCAAATATCCAGTCAGATAAAGTTGCGGCGTTGAGAGAAAAATATTAATTTAATGATTTTACTGTGGATTCACGTTAACCGTATAGTAATCTCATGTTACAAATGTGCCTATGTGAGTGCGCGAAATTTGTGTGTACATATGTTCATCTATTTGCTTATTTTTACACAAAAACTTACCACATGCAGAGCAAGCAGTTCATTAATATTAAATAAAATAATTTAATTATTTTATGTGATATCTATAATGATTTTGTTATACACTCGGGGTAGCGTTTAGATATTATATTACAAATTAATTTGCTTCTCTGATACATTTGTATGAACGTATACGAGGTACGTTCAAAAAGAAAAAGATGTCTTTTTGTTTTTTTCCAATGTTATCTATTTTATGCCATTCAAAGTAATACCCTTTAAATATGCGACTTGTGCCAGCGCTCCTCCAACTATGCGGTCTTCATCTCCATGATCATGGCAACACATTCGTTTTTTCATGTGTGTTTTCAGTTTCAGCGTTCTGGCGCATTATCATAATTTGGGAGCAAACTTCGCTGCCACACCTTTCCTGCCCAAAACGTCTGAAAAAATTGCATGGTGTGAATCAACCGATATGCCGACATCCTCAGAAACTTCTTTAATAGTGATTCGACTATTCTCCATAACAATTGTCTTTACAATTGTCTTTATGTTTTCATCAGTTATGGACATGCTGAGGCGTCCTTGGCTTTCGGTGGACAGATAGTACAACTTATAAACATTGTTTTTCTGAAAGAAAAAAAATACACTATTGATGCCTCATTTCCAAGCATCTTTCAATTCTTCCTTAAATTTTTAACCAACGCTTTCATTTTACGCGTAATAAATTAATTAATAGAACATATAGAGTTATAAAAATAATCGCAAGCAGATCTTGTTTCAAAAGTCTGTCAACAAATATTGCAAATTTGCTACAGCTTTAAAACTGATTTCTAAACAAAAAAAAAAAAAGGAAGGAAACAAGTCGAATATTTGTCACAAAACGGAATGGAATGAAAAATCATCCAGCTTGGCATATACTTTACCTGTAACCTTAAATTTCCATCCATCCATACTAATTACTTAATTAATTTCGCTTCAGCAACAACAATAATATATTTTAGGTAATTACTTTTTTCATGAGGAAGCAAAGGAAAACATAGTATATGTTGGTTCGTCTAACCTTTAACCCCAAAATTAAATGACACAGTTTTTTGATTGTAGAAGAATGGCTTGAAGAAGCCCTGAACAGCTCATTTTCGTATTTCGGATATAGAAATCAGTAAGAGAAATATCTGCATAATAAATATAAAAGTTGGAAATTTTGTGTTACTGGAGAGTTAACAAAGCTAAATATATTATTACTAACAATAAAAAGTGCAGCGCTTTTCTTGATTTTTCCCTATTATTTGCTGTACAGGGGTGAGATCAAAACAAGATTTCACTATATTCCAGGCGCTCGCATAAGAGGAATAACTTCAATTTCTGTACTCTATCTCCACGAGAAGAAGAAAATCACGCGTGTATATTATGCTTAATGTTACATACGCGCACGTAATAAATCCTTTTATCGAAATTGTGCCTTATTATGGGTTAATTGCTACGGTCGTAAGTTCATATCTTATAAAAACAAAATGAGGCTTACACTTGTACGGATTTTCTAAACTAAAACCATGCTAGACCATTTACTTCCCCAGTCTAAAGCCTTTGGTCTCTTTTCCCCAACTCAACAACTAAAGATTAGGCTCCTAGAGAAATGTCAGTTATACGGATGGCCGTGTATGGTAAAACTTACGTCCTGCCTTTATAATGGATGGATGAGCGAGAAAGAGAAAATCTTATTGCCATGTCCTTTATGTCTATGTTCGATCCAACTGACATTAGCAATTGGTTCATATATCACAACCCTCCCAATTCCATATTATATCTTAACATTATCTTAAATATTAAGGTAGAACTTAAGAAATTGAGAATACATACAAATAACTTAAAGCTAAACATGGGACCAAAGCGATTTTGTCACTTCGATCCTTACATTCATCTTCGAGCGATGTAGACGGTTTCGAAAATTAACGGCATTCGCCATTTGAGAACGTGAAGCCAATTGGCGTTTGTGCTTCGAATGTAAGTTCAGCTAAGTTAAAAATGTTTTAGACAGGAAATTTCCAGTGTAGCTTCCTTCATAAGGACAGCCAATTTTTCTTTGCGTTCGTCGGCGTCCATAAGTAAGAATGGTATTCGGTGAGCTTTATTTAAGCTAAGAGCTTAAACGTCTGCCAATGATTTGCTTTGAAATCGACTAATAATTATAGCGGATTTGCACGACGATGCCCTATTTTCGTTAACATTTTTTGCGCTCATTCAAGACGCTTAGACCTCTCGAATTATCAATTCATAATTTCATTCTTAATTAGTAAGAGGTTTACCTAAACATGGTACGTACGTACCTCACCAAGAAATATAATATTTTCTCTTTAAATTAGTTTTTATGTTTTTTTATATGTAAGACGAAACACTTCTCCTGGGGATGGTTCCATCCCTTTATCCCGTCCCAATAGTATTAGAAGTCTTTCTCTGCAAAAACCTGCCAACGAAGAAGATGGCATCCTAATTTAACGAGAATATCTGTGCTTTGAGAGACTTCACCTTTTTCCAGATAATTAATCAATATCGTGACTGTGTTTGTTTTTTGTCTGGAGCGTATTGGAGTATTTAAGATTCATGTATTCTGACTTGTTGTGCCCGTAGCGTGTTGCAAATATGCATTCGAACACGTCTTCGGTCTCATGTAAGAAAAAGAGTAGTTCAACGCGCGCTCAACCGTCTCATACCTAAATCTTGATTCACTATCGATGGATTCAAGTTTTTTGGACATGTTGACAGCTTTGGCTATCTCTATACCCTTAACCTATACAGTCGTTCAACAACATTTGGTGAGTTTTAGTTACAAATTTGTCACTGTTTACAGTTGTTCGCCGTCCCCATTGGTATCCAAGCTGATTCGGACGCGTTGCCATCTTCAGCCAACCAAAATTTCGCGGTAGTAATCGATGATACAGAGCATAGTGCTTACACACATTATTTATATTTACCTAATTAAGGTAACTTATTAAGGAACGAATTACAATGGATTTTATGTTACTTTTTCCCGAGACGATGAGTGAGTGTGCATCTAGTAATGTACTAGTGTAGGTAACACTTCATTCTGTTGAAAGCGTTCCCAGACATAACACGGAGTTCTTCTAGATAGCATCCAACCTTTTTTTAATACTTGCAGGCTTTTTAAATAGGAACATTTAATGGCAGCTTGACACTCAATTGTTCTCGCCCAAATTGTGGCTTCAGGATGGCTGAATTTTTGTCTAGCTCTAATAAATGCGGTCATAAGTATGTTCCGTAACACTTGCGACCAAAAGCATGCTTCTTGTTTAGATCGGTGCTTTACAAACGTTTCCATGTCACTAAAATTTTTTATTAAAATTTATGCTGGGCTACGGCCACTTTATGCGTGCTATTACCAGTTTACTATCGCGTTCGGATTAACGTAATAAATAGGTAATGTTTCCGTAGCTATAAAGAGTCGAACTGAGATGAGTGAAGAACATCTCCCAAGTGTACGCAAGATTGTTCTCGTCAGCCAATTCCTGTAATCAGTTTATTAACTATATCCCATATTGAACACACTGGAAGTACGATGGTGCACAATATTATCCAATGGGCGAAAGAATCGACTCAATGGACGTCGAGCCGAATGAGCAGAGCTTCGTTATGAAAAATTTTATTGCAGTAAATGGTGATTTTTGACTTGAGAAGATGCTTTCGTAAGCTTACATTAACACGTTAGAGAATCAAACAATTGTTATAAGCATGAATGGAATTTTTGAAGAAATCAGTTGTATACAAATTTTCTATGGACATTATTCGTCAAAAATCAAAAAAAAAAAAAAAAAATCAATAACTACTTTAATCATTCGTTAGATATTTTTGGGGGTTTGATGTTTCGACAAAGTCACGTTATTAGTCTCACTAGCGACAATCAGATTTATAACCTTTCCGCAGCGTTCGAATTTTTTTCGAATCGTGGAAAATCTTTTCACAAATAGTATCCGTCTTAAATTTTCTCATTGCAACCTACTATTGATGAGCGAAAAATTTAATATAACATAAATTTCTTCCAAGTTTGCATTGTTCATAGAATAATATTAGATTTCATTGAAAATTCGACGTAGTTTTTTCGGCGGGATGGTGTTAATGTCCATTTATCGGGCAACACTCACCTGATTGTGCCGAATGAACTTGTGCTTAAAAGCTGACATTTCAGCTCACATTTTTTGTGTAGATAGTTTTCTTATTCTTTGGTCGTGTAAAAAGTTATATTGATTTGAAAGTGAGTGAGTCATTATTGATATGTGCACACATGATCCTAACTATCACTTCAATTGTTAAAGCCTATTGTAATAATTGAAATTTATAGGAAGAACACTAAAGAAAAAAAAAATATTAAAAAAACTAAAAATTATTGACAAAAATTATTTGGCAACTAACGTACACGTTACCTTCTTAACCATCGAATTAAAATGCTATAGTTCTAGAAAAACATATTTTTTACTTTAAAATATCTAAAGGTAAGAGATTTATTTTATCTTCTAAAAGTAAGAAAGAAGATTATACTCGACTGTTGCTAAATCTACTATACCTACAATGTTTATATTAGGTTGGGGAAAAAGAAATCCATTATTTCTTCTTCTTCTTCTTTTGCTTGTTTTTGAATCCAGCTTTGTGTAAATGGTTTAAAACTGTTTTATGGTCGATTTTTAGCTCCTGGGCGATGTTACGACTGCTAACACCGATCATTTCTCCGATTTTATCGACATTTTCGACGACCGGCCTACCTGTGCGAGATGCATCTTTAACATCAAAAATTCCTGAACGGAATCTACGAAACCAAAATTGCACATAATTGGCTGTTACAGTATCGGAACCATAAACACCATTCACAATTTTAGCCGCTTGGCTTGCATTTTCGCCTTTGTCAAAGAAAAACTGTAAAATGTACCGAATTTTCTCTTTGTTCACTTCCATTTTTAACACGCTGTAACTCACAACTGAATGCACCAAACAAAAAATAACAAAAGAATTTTTTTTACTTCGAAATATCACCTTTCCAACGAGCATAAATCTGAAATTGTTTGATCGTTACTTTACGAGAAATCTACCAGCGCAGCTATCTACCGAAAAAATAATGGATTTCTTTTTCCCCAACCTAATATTAAAAAAAAGGAAAGAAAGATGAATTGTTCGAATCGAGACTATATATTATTTGGTGGGCGTAGCCTACTGTTCTTATATATTGTTTTATATGTACTGTACGATTACTCATTGAGTATACGTTTACAGTGTAGTTTTGAGGAAAATACATCATTTTGTTTGCTTTTGAAAACAGGGCTGTTACCTTTTACGTTGTGCTGTACGTTGTACTTTCACCGACTTAGCCGTTTTTCATACCGACGTATATGCAAACAATGTGTTTCAATATTTTTACTAAATTTCACTTTTGCGTTTTTGGAAAATGTTTAATGCAACCAGATGCACAGACAGACACACCAACTTACTTAGATGGATTCAGGAAGCATTTCTTATCAAGAATGTATATACTTTATGAGGTTTCTGTAGCTTCTTTCTGGATGTTGCAAATGTTTCGACAAAACAAATATATCCTCAACCTGCGGTGATGCGTAGAAGAAACGTAAATTATTTGTGAGAAATAAATGTAAATGTAGAAATGTTGAATCTTTACACTTAATGCATTATAATATCTCTGAATAATAATTATCAGCATCTTACCTTGTAACGAACAAAGTTCACAAAGTGTGCAATACAGATACAGATAAGTGCAGAATTTTCATATTGATTGTTAGTTTGAATAATTACTTTGAAATCATTCAAAAGTAGAATTTACCTTTTTTTTTTTTTAAAGTGAATATATATTAAATGTGGTAATAAATTTAATCCAGTCGCTTCGCAAACTTTAGGGATGAATCGTCGTAAATCAAATCGAAAATATCATGTGCTTAAAGAATAATGCAACCTTGTCTTTAGGAAAAATATAGTTATTTTTTTGAATTTAAATTAAAAATATGAAAAACATAATTGATATATGATTTCCTATATATGAAAATACTAGTCTTAAGGTATGCAAATATTTTTTTTCAAGACTTTTCCAAATTTATTCAAAACATAGTAGCTTTTGAAGGATTATTATTTCTTAGCATACTGCTATAGGGCATTATCATGCATTTACAAAAACCAAGCAGAAAATTTGCGTTTTGTTTGTCGCTTACCTTAGGATTAAGGTTGAGTTTGATAGTGAACTTGATCTGCTCAAAAGCGTACCCAACATAATTAAAAACTTTGAAAAGTTTAAACTATTGCTGTTAATAATTTGCAACCTTTAATAACTACAACAACAAAAAGCTTAATCTATACCAGTACTTTTCTAAGAAGTGCAATGAAAGAAGCGCTCGCCACTTAAGTAATATACCTATAATTTAGGTTCTAAGCTTTACAGACGTACTTGTTTATAGTAGTTGTTCATGCGAACATGCATTTAGACGGATATCATTTTCTCGAGTCTTCTTATTCACCTCAGGTTAAGTGAGATGAATGGGCTTTCAAGAACCATTTTAAAACACACGCCTTACTTTACACATGTGCTGCAGGCGTACAGTTGTTCATGCGAACATGCATCTAGACGGATATCATTTTCTCGAGCCTTCTTATTCACCTCAGGTTAAGTGAGATGAATGGGCTTTCAAGAACCATTTTAAAACACACACCTTACTTTACACATGTGCTTTTCCTTGCTTTCTTCTGCCAGTTCTTGCGAACCTATGCCGTAATTGAGCTTGATTCAGGTAATGTGCGTATAATTTTTTTTTAATTAATTTTATGCATTATTGCAAATGAAAATAACTTGAAATTGAAAATGACTTCAAGTATAAGCGCCTGAAGTTATTTTATAGTTTTATTAAGTAGAGTTCAAAATCATTCAGCATTTCAAGTGATAAATAAAGAACTAATTATATAATCTGATTGAGCGGATTAGTTTTATACACTAATAGATAATTTTTTAAGGAAATAATATCGAAACTAAAAAGTGCTGGGCTGAGGCATTCCCCTCAATTTTAAATTGCCTCTATTTAAGTTGTTCGATAGCAAAAAGGCTAATTTATTGCCCAGCTAAGCAATTTAGGTTTAACAAAAAAAAAAAAAGACAACATAAATAAATAAATAAAAATAAAAGAACGGAAACTTTTAATTTTTTTACAAAATAGGCAGAGTAGCAAACGTACTTGCGAAAGTCTTTGGTTATAATTACGGATTCATCTCATAGGAGTTAATCGTGGAATCAGATTCTTAATAAGATATGACGGCAATTGTGATTTGCTTGATTAATCCATTTGTGTACTGATTTTTATAAAACTGTCATAATTCATGGAAAAAAATTACCAATATTTGAGACCTTTTGAAGAATGAGGTTCATCCTAAACTTTCTTGCGAGCGGTGTTATAACGGGGCGAGATAGAAAATGTCATTCGCCTTTTAGAAAAGCAAGTGCAAATATTTAAATCAAATTGATTTGAACGGAATTTCAATGTGGACTTAATCCGAATTTAATTAAATGCATTCCTTTTCTATCAAAGAAATTGAAGCATGCGATTGACTTTTGAAGCATTTTTTTTATAGACAAACAATTCGCTACGCAATCAGATCTTTCTTTGACGTATGGAAGATGGATTACGTGGACAATGACTTTAGATATTGAAATAGATGGTTGATCCATTCACAATTTATATTTATTTGAAAGATGCCTGAAACTTTCTTGCACAAACGCTATAACAGTTAACTTCAGTCTTAAGTCAGTATTAAGATTGTAATTTATTTTCGTTCAACCTTAAAAATGTTGCGTGCAACAAAAACATAAAAGCATAAAATAAAATTCAAACATATTTGCCGTACATTTCAGATGGTTTTTATTAACACATTGATCGGTAACCTTTTGTCATTCTTCCTGTAAAAACGATTACTTTTAAACTAAAGAGCTTCTTTCATTTTCCGAGATCACTTCTAAAGTTAGCTTGCTTATACCGCTAGAAGAGTGCCTGCTACTAAAAAAACATGCGGTGTTCCCAAGAATCGCGACATGAAAGCTGCCTATTAAGAACGACCCTACGAACGGTTTTCTTCCATCCTCCTATACTGGGAAATTTAGTTGTAATCTCAAAATAATAAGACTTAGATTTGCAAAATATGTGATCACACATAGCTTGGATAGCTGTTTGAGTTAACATCAATATCAAGTTCGAATCACGGTATGGGTTATGTTGAGAATATTAAAATTATGCAAATAAAACTTAATATATACTCAATAGTAAACCAATCTATGTCGCAAGAGAAAGTTATATGCAAACATATCATAACTAACTTATTTCTTCTTTTTTTGTTGGTAAAAATTTGAATTATTTGAGATTTTTTTAGTGCACATATATATTACAAATATACTTAAATGCGATCTTGATTTTTAACAGTAGCGAGTTAGTTTTTATATGAACATATTCGGTATGTACTTTAAAATATGTGAATTTAGTTTATCATCATCAATATGCATGCTGTCAAGAAAGTATTGGGAATTTAAAAAATTTTATGTTAAAATATGAAAATTTTATTTATCAAATATCACTGCAAACACACAACTTGAAGTATATTCCTAATTCGACAAGCAACATATATACACTTATTTAGAAAGAAAATCGGAAGAAAAAAAAAAAAAAAAAATGTAAGAAAAACGGTTGTGAGAGAGAAATGAGAAATGAGAATAAACGATTCTTTCAGCTCAATAGCAGTTAAGCGGAATTTTTTAAGATATTATTCGCAATACTTTTTTGATTGAAGCGCTTGCAGTACGACTGCTTGTGATATGTATTATCATATAAGTATGTGAGCTTATTTTTTTGTGTGGAACGTTTCATTGTAAATAAAAAAATTTTTGGTTAGAAAAGTGCTGAACTGAATTTTGCCGTTGTGGCGCGCGGAAGGAAACTCAAAAATCATTTTCATATATAGTTACTAATAGTACATATACATAACTACATTAATCATAACATGCTATTGCTGGAATTAAGCAACAACAAAAGAAGAAGAAAAAAGAAGAAAACAAATATCAGAGATAAATATTTTTACGAAAACCAGCGAAATTTCAGAGCTATTTGTGTTAGTCTTCCCGCGTGTGCACTCGTTTCAATAACTCTGACTAAGGCTGACGTAGTTAGCTGCTTTGCAGTGCCGTTGTATCTTTTATTTAAGTAATTCTTAGAGGATTCAAGATAACAAAAAATCCAACGAATACTTAGATATTCAGCTTTCACCCTAAAATCCTTGAGTAAATAAATTTCGAACTCAAATAATCAGCAAAAATATATTTACTAAGCCCTAGCGTGTATTACTGAAACAATTTTAGCAAAAAAACAAAAAAAAATGAAAAAAAAAAGAGAAAAAGAAAGAGAAAGAAAACGAGATAAATGTAAGTCAAATCAACCATCAAAACGTCATATTAAAAGATTACAGCTGACAGCATTTAACGAAATGGTTTTTAAATCAATTCTAAATGAATTTCATCAAATTTTTTTCATCTTTTTTTTTTTTCTGTTTTTCATTTATAAATAAAACAAATAATGAAACAAAAGGTCACTAATGGAAAGACCGATGAACTGTATGCATTTCTATATAAAAACGAATATAGGCGTGCTTGTGTGTATAGATACATGCATGGCTATAAGTGTTTGTGGATATTGAAAATGAATGGAAAATAAAAAATAACAGTTTCGGATTAAAACAACAAAAATGAAACACATCTGGGCTAGGAACTAAAAATTGGTGTGAAACGAAACAAGTAACAAAATTATATTCGGCCGTGACCGAATCTTTTATACCCGTCACAGGGTATCCTAAAAAAGATAAAAAAAGTAAAAGAACTAAATTTTCTATGCTCTATAATATGGATTGGACGCGGTTTTCCTAATAAAAGATTTTGTCGCATAGGAAAGTTTAAGTCACTTCCAAATTCGTTTGCAAATTTGTTGGCGATATCGTCATTTTCGTTAACGAAAGAATGTTTACCACTAATACTACACAGTTGCGTAGACACACAGATGGGTAGACGACCAGACAGATATGTTTAAGTGCATTTAAAATTTTTAAACCGTGCAAGAATTTACATAGCTCATCGGGGTTTTGAAGCTTGTTTCTTCATCTTATAAAGATAATGAAAAAAGAAATTAAGCCTTCATACACTATAATATTGGTTAGGCATGGTTCATATTTTCCATTTTTGTACAAGTAGTGCAGCATCGCCCATGTGAATGTGCGGTCAAATTTTTGTACATTTATTTGCTATAGATTACGAGTGAGAAGCAAAAAGCAAATTTTTTACTCCTTTTGAAAAACAAAGATGTTCTCAGTTTACGTAGTACTGTGGGCGTGTCCTTGGACCATTTTGGGCCATTTTCATTATCCTACCTGCGTGCAAGAACTTCCAATGTTGCTGTCAAATGTCAAGTCAATAGATTCTTTTATGCGGTCGGCAGAATTTTTGCAATAGACATTACGCAGACGGACAGACCCCATCCTTTGGTGATGGGTATAAGAAGAAAAAAGGCAAAAAAATTAAACTCACTTTAATTCCAAATCTTGGATACCTCCTCGCAACGCCGATAAAAACAAGAGCAAAACCAAAACAATTAAATCACATAAGCTGAGAAAACTCTTATTACAGGTCAGGCAAGATCCTGCCGCTGTTCTATTCAATTTGAACGGTAACACGACGGCAGCACGATAATAATACACTCCATTTCCTTGATCCTCGCAAATCATGTTTTTTTTTTTTTGCTGAGTTTGTCGCCGTGGTCACCAATACGTGTATATTTCATCATGAACAATACACTCGCACTTATATTTTCTTAGTCATATCTTGCAAATTTATTTGACTTAATTGCCTAAAATAAAACGAAGGGAGAAGAACGTGTTTATCACTTGAATATCAAAATAGAGGAGAGGGAAATATCAGCAGGAAATATCGCTCCTCTGAACTCTTTGTTTATTTCTATGTGCGAAGGGTTAGTTTAATAACGTGAATTATGATTTTATGGTGAATCTTTTTCATGCATTAACGATAGTTTTCCGATACTGTACTTCCTCTGCTACGACTTCTCTATTATCCTAATAATATTGCAACTATTTGTCTCGAGATCTTTCGATTACGACTGCGAATTATTTTTTTTTTGGATTATTTTAAAAGATCCGCGCAGCTACTTTCTTTTTATTATTGCACTAATATGCATCACTGGTAATTTGTTAATTTTTTAAAATGTTATGAAGGTTTTCACGTTTTAAATTTACGAAACATTCTTTCTTTTCTTTATTTTGAGAGCAATTATAAAATTCAATATACGCGTAGGGAAAAGTTTCGGAAATACTGAATGTATTATATCTTAGTAATTGTGATGTATAAGGAAGTTTAACAATAGAAGAACATCACGATGACCTTGGAAGCAACAGCATTGTCGTAGCCTAAAAAAACCGTTCCTTTGAAAATATTCAAGTGAAGAACAAAAAGTAGTAGAATAACAATACTACAGAAAGTTGTGTAAGTACTAAAACAAACTGATTTTGAAAAACATAACATAGTGAGAACGCCGAAGCCATTCTCACAACACGCATTCCATTTGAACCGTGTAACTGTTCTGCAAATTTGAATCTAGAAAAAAAAAAAAGAAATCATTCAATCTACATGAAATATGTATGGAATTTTAAAAGTATTAAGGTTTACATGATTGGCATGAAATTGGAATGAAAAATTCCAATTTGCTGCCGAAGGATATTAACGAACAAAAGCCAGATCAACTTTTCGAAACTCTCGTACATGCTTGCCTTTGAAATGACAATTTAAAGGTATTTTACAAAATCCGAATGGAAAAAATGTTGGGAGTTACACTACGTCTCCTTTTGAAAGATCTCAAGAATTTTCAAGTATTTGCACCGCAGCCACACCATTATGTTCGGAAAACCCAATTTTTGGACAATTAAAAATCTTCGCCCTTTCGATCATACTGAGTATTCAAGAGATAATTTAAGCCAGCACAAAAATAGATATTTTGGGAAATTTTTGAGTGAGGGCGCTCCTCTTTAACCTATTCTCTCTGTTTTAAATGCATACGCCAGTTGACCGGTGAAGGTAGCTGAAGGTAACGATATGTAAAAGTTTTGTATATGCCTTGATTATCGAAAGTCGAGGCATGAGGGGCTGGCGCATTGCTCTTGAGTTAATTTCCATGGAAAATCTTGAATAATGTTTGGTCGGAAATGTTTGGATGTTTCTTTAATATTTTGAATCAAGTTTTCAACTAAATGGAACTAAAAAGTCATACCGATTAAATGGACCATCATTCGGAAAAAGTATTGTTTCAGTTTTTCAAGTATTGCGAAATATTGCGTTTAAATTCATTTTTTTTTTTCTATTTTAATTTTTTTTATTAATTAAATTAATAATTAAAAAATTTAAGCCTCTTTGAATGTTTGGTTTTCGCAGTATCATTTAATGTAATTGGAAGAGAATAAAACAATGGCTGCCTGTAATGCCGGATATCGATATTTTAAGCTGCAATTTGCTTGTACTTCGGTCAAACGAAGATAAAATTTTCAGTCACTGACATTTTATTGTTTATCGAAACTCTCTTGTTGTTAATGACTTGTCATAAGAATATTTATTACCCATAAGCGCTTACTCTAGTAAACATTAAAAATTATCTTAGAAATAGGTTTAAATTGTCTCAGTTAGTCTCAGTTAAGCATTTTATTGGAATTTCTTAGTATATTTATGTTATAGTTGTTCCACGGGGTACGAGATGTTGAACTTACCGTCATTTTTCAATAATCGTTGTAAAAATGTATAATAAAAAAGAAGTATAAAAAATCTAGCAACTAAAAAACTAAAAATTTACAACTATGTCCAGGCAGTAGTAACAAAAAGAGAAATGCGCGGGCTGTGTGCGGTCGTTAGAGTACCAGTCATGAATTTTGATTGAATATATAAGGCAAATGGCATTTGAATACAAATAAATGCATATACATACTTGCATCCATACCATATGTAAAAGAAAAAAAAAAAAAAACCATTTTATGTGCCTTGTATGCGAAAGATTGGAAAATAGCGATGTTATCATTCCCCTAATAGTGTCTATATATAGGTAGCATCAGTGTGAGAAGTTTAGTCCATTTATTAAGCAACGAATAGCGATATTTAATACTGCTTACATATAATATTGATATGAGCGTGGATCAGAGTTGACCAGAGTTAATTCTCTCACAACCCTTCCTTTTGGATAATCGCATTAGAATCGCAAAGTAGGTACCAACCACTTTATTCCGACATTAGGCGCTTCAGTTAATCTCTAGGTGGGAAATCGCCATAGAATAAGAGATGAGGTCTGCCATCCAATTTAGCTGTTGCAGTTAGTTGCACAATACAAACTAAGTAAGTGGACACCATATGAGATTAACATCGTCGGTATAAAATCACATTTCTAGCACAAAAACTTGATAAGATTTTCTTTTGGGTAATCAACAAACACATAAAAATAATTGATTTCTCAATTTTAATGTTAGTAAGAACATTCTACAGATCGAAGATATTCTGAAATACGTGAAAGAACTTCTCTTTGCCGTGAAGTGATAACAAATAACGATCTGACTTTATTGTTGAAAATTAATAAAAACTACTCGCGGATTATTTACGAGGCAGCCTAATAAGATCAACATCACCAACTAAAAAAGAGAAAAAGTGTCTGATACAAAAGACGAATATTTAAATTATCTACAGAGTGTCATATATTCCAGTCCATTCATCGTCGAATAAATATTAGGCTTCCGTGGATCATAGAAACGGGAAGTAACACACGACCAAAACAAGCAAAGAGTTCTTTAGCATCGAAAGAAAATTTTTCATTCGCGGAGTGCAACAGAAGCATTTGATTATTTTTTTTATTTTTGATTATGATGAACAAGGGTCTTTCCAGCCCCGAAAAGATTTAAAATTTATTTTTTATTCCTAAACTTGAAGGTTATATACACGTTTTTTTTAGGATTTTCGGGAAAACCGTTCCAAAAAGTTTTCCGAAATAACTTACAAAGAATTTATTTATAAATCGGTGTGTGTTTACCGTACACTCAGACAAGAAGTCCGTCATCATATAAAACATATCTCGATCAAAGAATATCTAGTTTCTTGTTTTTTTTTTTTGTTTTTTTTGTAATACGACTAATCATTTACGGGATGTTACTTATCCTCGTAGCACGGTAGCGGTCACAAAGTAGTAACCAAAGGGAAGGAGATAGGGAGCGAGAGTGGCATGGTGTGTGTCCCTAAATGTGTGACAGTTCTGCCTTAACCGACTGAGCATTAATTATAGTTGCAACCAAGTAGGCTGTGAGACTTGAACTCGCGAACACTGATTTGATAGTCACGATTCATATCTATCGTGTTATACGCGCGGATCTTAGTCTCAGAGAACATAAAAAAAGCCATCGATCAGGTTTTCTTACATACTTGCAGCAGTTGCTAAATAAATTAAACCTGACGAAGGAAATTTTGTCAAACAGGAACGATTGAGACAAAGAGATTTTTTTTTAGATTTTTTTTCGTAAAAATTCTATTAATAGTGGCAGTCATTATAAGTTCAAAAAATCTTTTCGTTGATTGCAAATTTCTAATCAGATAAGAGATCTTTGACGGAAATGCAATAACTATCACATCTATCTGTATTATAGTTTATCTGCCTACCACCGGCACTTATTGAGGCGTGCTTAGTTCTCTTGTGTCCTAAAATATGTTGAATGCTTTTAATTTGCCGTATTTTCACTATTAAAGCGAGCAGCGCTCTTCAATAGTGGTGCGGTTAGACATGCCGTCGATTTTAGTGATATGGGCTACTAAGGTAGTGGCAGGAACTCCATTAACGAAGATTGGAAATATAAAGTGTTTTTATTCTGAAACAGTATCAAATTGTGAATCGGTATAGGCATGTCTGCCAGTCCATCTGTGTCGACGTGCTTGGTACCCACTCTAACGGTTGAAGAAATTCAGATGTTTGTTTTAAATTTGCTAAGAACATATGAAAATCCCGTTAGCAGCAGATTAGTGTTGAAAATGGATCAAGTCGGTTGAAGGGGGCGCATACAGCAGAAGCAGAAGAAATTGTATTTCTTACTCATTGCTCGCACATTTATTTTCTGTTGATGCTCTCATAACAACTGCATTAAAAATAAAAACCACTCAATATTGTAGAGCAGCAACATTTCGTATTTTGGTTTAGCGATATTTTTTTTTTTTTTAAAATAAAAACGTGGTTCGATCAAAGTCGTCCTAACTTGCTTCGCTTTCAATTATATTCAGTTTCATTATATTGTTATGCACACGGTATGTACTTGAAAGAAACTTTAGAATTTATTGAGTTTTTTCACTCGTTCATGCAGCATAAAGAAAGTGAAATGGAATTTGAAAAATTATTGTCTCACGTTTTAAAAAGGCGATATATTTCGAGCAGTATTTTAAATCCCGAAATTCCATGAAAATATTAAAACTCTGACTATATCCTGGCAAGTAAGGTGACCGCATCAACACTTTTCGCTTTAAATTTTTAAACGAGAGTAATTATAATTTTTCTCAATTTTCGGAGCGGATTAATTCGTTGAAACATTCTAATTAACCGTATTTCTCATTTGTGCCCATTGTTTGTTTTTTTTTTTTTTAATAGAAACATGACGATTTTGTTTCAAGCAGAAATACTATTTCATTTTTGCCATATGTCCAGCCCGGTAGCATCCGCATTGCCATCAATCGGTTTCATTTTGAAAGAGTGTAAACGTAATAGTATGTAAATCGAGATTCAATCCAACTGGATGGATGTAATTAGGTATTCGTTACCGCGCATTTTTGGAAATTCTAAGCCGAAAATAGTAAAACAGAAAGCTAAGTGAATCTGTTCGTTGGCCCCCACGTAGCCTCCACGTACGATATGGAAGAAAGAGAGTAAAGAGAGAGTAAGTACATTGAGAATATCGCCATTTCATTGTGTACGATTTGAGCTTGAGCGAGAAAGAAGGTTCCATATAAAATAATTAAAAGGCTTCTACATCGTCACATACATTTAATTATTTATTTAAAGAAAAACAATTGTGCTCGTGCCTTAAAGCGAAACATTACAAATACAAAATATTATATCTTACTAGCTAGCTTTCCAACTAGCCTTAAGAAATGTTTGTAAAGGGTTCTGTATGGACACTTCTTGTATTATGCGTGCAAATAAGTTTTGGGGGATTTACAAAAGATGACGTAACTAGGCTCAAAACGCTTTAGGTCATCTTGTGACTGTATTCATGTTACAACGCCAACATTTTCTCCTTAGAAACCAGTAGGTGCCTTGGTGCGCTAGCCTTGTCAATCTTTGTGCCAGCGGAACACAATTTGGGAGAAGCGCGGCCTGTGTCTTTTAACTTGAAGAAAAGTGAACTGTTCGCCGCCGCTTGCTGGGTGAAGCTTTTGGGTAACATGCTTCGCCAATAAAAAGATGTGAATATTTGTTCCGGCGTTTTAAAAGTTGCAATTTTGACACCAATGACCGGTAAAGTTTGAAAACGTTATTGGAGTGATTTCAAACTATCTTAAGGTCGTGGGTATGGTGCAGAAACAATTTCTCTGAATAAAGCTTCAAATGTATTTAAAATATACGTAGTAATCGAAATGTTTGTCTAGAAGGATGTCCTCGTTTTAGAAGCTTCCTGTTTCCGACATAATATATTCATCGATACATTGCAGAGCTGCTTATCTGCTCATCATATATGACTGCATCGATTTGAACTAGTGCTAATCAGAACGCGACAGGTTTGGAGAATATGCCGCAGTCGGTAAATGTTGACCAAGTTGAAGATCACTTCCTGAGTTGCTTTTCCAGCTAATGGGCGGGAAAATGTCATCAAGCAAAATCTGTTTTGCTTGATATCTTTCGGATCTAACAGTTTCATCAGGCTTCAGAAATTTGAAGTGGATGCTTCCTTTGCATTCCAGAGCATTCATCGTTCTGAATATTTTTTGCATGTTCTGATACTTACTACATTTTTACATGCATACATCATCAATGGATCTGCGTAAACGTAAGAAGGTAAGTGTTGCCATTATTTGTAAGATCGAATGTTTTGTCTGTCGTAAATGTACTTGTGGACGGATCACGTAGCCGTGAGTTAAACACGACCTAAGAATTGATTTGCAAAGTTTTAAAATACAATGGTGTACACTTTCACGCTAATTAATAATATTTTTATATTATTTCATGGAGTCTCTGACGTACATTTCTGTGCTTAAGCGGAGGGACAAATCAAGTGTATATACCAAAAATGTTGAATAAGGGCCATTGGTTTTCCATTGATTCGCATAATTAACTAATTTATCAACTGTGTTAAACAAACCACGAAAGGCTTAAATTTTATGGTTTGTGGTTCCGGCTTTCATGTGGACACAAGTGTTAAACAAAAACAAAAAAAAAAGCCTAAAGATTATAGTCAGACAAAGCCGACTTTTGTCTACTGTATACCTACCCTCCAGTGAATTCTTACCATGATAAAATGCCAAAAATTATTTTGCATGGCAGCACTTATACGGCAGGGGGCCAGAACGCGAAGTCCCAAGGCCCAAATTTAGTAAAACCAACTTCTTTCTCTAAAAATTTTATTATTCCTCATTAATTTTCGTCAAAATACACTAAAGTTCCCGTACCAGGTTATATTTTTAACGGGCACCCTTATATAGGATCGGATGTAAATATAGATTTCTATTTCTCAATTTTGATTCAGTTAATTTCTACGTCATGTTACTGCCATCTTCATTAGAAAATGTAAAAAACCAAACTTTTCATAATATAAAGGCTTACTTTTCGTAAGAACGATTATGTGAGGGAGAAATGAAAAAATCGGTCTATCTTATGGAAACTTTTCACCTCAGTTTAGTACACCGGAATAATGTTGTTCAGTGAGTTTTGTTATTTCAACATTTTGGTATTTGATCCAATCCATATGCAATTAAGTTAGTGCTTAGACCAGAATACGTCAGTGCAGCAAATTTAATCAAAATGTCTCAAAATCTTTGCCCTTAAGATTGAGCATATAGATAGGTCTGTCTATCTGAAGTCCTTCGATGTCTTACATAACCCTACTTAACTTAATACACCTTGTAGCAGAAATGATCAAAGTTTATCGAGACAATATCAATAATCAAGTAAATATAGTTAAAAGTAAGCCCTATATCTTCCTCCGATCTTTCCAAATAGTCAAACTATAAATAAATTGAATGAGAAATTTTTGAAAATTTTCCAAAATTCGCTCAGAACGGCTTCAATTACGCATAGGGGTCGGCATAAAGCATACAATATAAGACTACAGTCAATTATTGATGGGCGTACCCTTTCAGCCCCTTTGATAACGATCGACCGCTTGTTATTTTTATCAATAAACAGTCACTTGTAACAGCTGGTTAAATTTTGATGCACTATAACCCGCTCATAGTTGTCTAAAACTTAATGGCGAGATATTGAAGTTTCCCAAGATTTGTCCCACGTATTCTTTCTTTGTTTTCTATTACAATTCTATTACAATCGCTATGTTTGATTGATTCTTAGAATATCAGTTGTTTTACAAAGACAACAAAATTTGTCTGGCGATTTTCCCGATAGATATCATAATCAATTCAATCAAATATCTTGGAGCATACTTTTGGTGCTACCAATCAAATAGGCTTTGTTGCAAGAATGCTTTACGCGGATTTGAAAATGATTTTACTGAGGATTTTGAAGGTGCAAAAGATTCTCAGTAGGACATTTAATCATTATCATCCAATTCTTGAGCAACTGTAATAAAGATGTACAATGTGCGGCTTTATTATGTTGAATAAGCGATGTTTTGACCGAGTCGTTTGAACAAATGTGATGTTAAAATTGATTCGATCCAAGGTATTTCTAGTCGTTATCGAAGATACCTCACGGGGTCGTGAAAAATCTCGGAATAGTCGGCTGTTTTTATTTTTGTTTCTTTGAATACAATGTTATTGGAGGATTGAATGGTATTGCGCCACGTAATAAAATGTAATTTATGACTCTTCCATCTCAGTGTTCAGGCTTAAGCTTCACGTAATAGTATAAGTTATGTTAGAAGGTCTACAGAGCATAGTTTGTACAATCTTTGAATAGATCAAGTTTACCGGGTAAAAAAAGAACGCCATTTGCAGTAAATATCTCTTTTCCTGCTTAATTCGATGGATAGCGTTGTCGAATCGCTACAGGTGATGAACAATAGAAGCGTTGATATTCAAATATTCATAATGCAGACTAAACGACTTATGTTGAACATCGATGGAAAAGGTTGAACATGCATGGTTAGCCCATTTGTTGGGTTAAGGTGGGTGTAGTGTGCTATCGATTATTCCAAATAAATGCAAGCATCACTAAAGAACGTTGATGCAAGTGGTACGAGAGACGGGCGCAATATCCAAAAATTCATGACTTCGTGAGTTTTCGTCATGATGAAATTCGACTGGGAAACGCTAGCAGCATTAATCCGGAATTTGCCACTGCCCCCATTCTTATCAACAGGCATTACTGTAACTGTCTAGCAATGATTTTATTTGTTGGCTCATTTTCCGTTCAAGCAGGGCTTACTTACATTCCTATGGCATTATCCAAAAAATGGGGTTTTTGTGCCCAGTTTGAAAAAGCCACTTCCCTTCCCGGTAAGGAATTTCGTAATCTACCTGAAGGATGGGAGACCCAGTGGCTAGTGATTGACAATACTTCGAATTATATATTTTTTATTATTGTTTTTTTATACTACGCATTAAATTTTACTAAAAAAACAGCAGCAACTTAGTCACAGGCCCGATCTACGTACAAACTTTTCCCCACAAAATGTACTTTTTTTTTGATAAAAAAACTATATTCTTTACTCGGAAAATGTATGGAATCATAAGTGGTGGTCGTACGAAAGGACGTCTTCTGTCAATATCATTTGAAATGAAAGCATTATAAGTTTTTATATATAATTTCTCCACACAACTGTTGTATTAACTTCGATGCCGTAAGAATTGTGTAAAATTTAGTTTCGCTGGTTGATTTCTATTCTACAGTTTACGTACATACCGTTTCAAAAAGATGCTTATCGCTGTGAAGAGAAAATGAATTAATAAATCTTCTCGCTATGTGCTTATCTAAGGTATTCGAGATTTTCCTTAAGGCAAGTGCAGATTTCTTTATTATTTTCTTAATGTGTATTCTTTTTACACTCTGTTTAATTTTTAATAAAATATTATACTCTTTCTATATAGATATGTTGTGCGAACTTGAATGATTAAATATTTAAATTTTCGAAATTGCTACACGAGGCAACCCCCTATGTTCTCATCTAGAGCATGCTTACCTATGCATATTTACTTACAGCAAAAGTATAATTTTGAAAAGAGAAACTAAAACTTTAATTTTAAATATTTGGAAATACTAATAAAAGGGAATTTATAATGGAACACATATGTAGATACCAAGCAAATATATACACATATTAACAATGCTGTAGCATTTACTTTTGTATTGTTTAGAAGATTAACACATCAGTGCTATAATGTTTCTGTGTATGTGTATAATGCATTTGCCTGAATCAAAATGTTTTATATTTCAATAGATAAGTTAGAGTGCTTCAGCAAATCTTAAGTATGCATACAAAGGAATATATATTGTAGTTGTTAGGGTCGTGGTGAACTTTTCATATATATGCGCCATTTTAAATTCTGGTATCAACATTATATATATTTTTACCTTCGATTTTAAGATATTGAAGTTACCCACCATTTTGCTGCATCCTTAACAAGATGCCACAATCTTTAATGCTCTATAAATTGTAGTGCGACTGCATGGCATGAGCGATTGGAATTGACGGAAAATTGTATCGGCTGCGAAATAGCACCAGTTTTAGATTTGATCTTGAGGCATCGATAAACAGTCGCCATTCTTGAGGAATATGACGTATGTCTAAGGCAGTAATCAAAACATCAACGGGGTTATAGGCAAACAGAATACTTTCCATTCTAGTCAAGATGTTTTTTAGGTCAAGCCTTGCTGACAGCTTCTATAAGCACAAAATTTAAATTTATCGCCAGTTCCGTGTTCTCTTTGGATATGTCCAAATCTCTTATAAGATCTCTTTGTTCCCTTTGATTAATTTTGTGCGTTCCAGCGCTAGCCACTTCAGAGATCGCCTTATGTTGATCTTCTCCCATATCATCAGAGTGAACGGTATATTTCTCTGGTGCATTAGGAGTACGGACCCTTCTTCTTCTTCTTTTTGGTGGCACCTTTTCTAATAGGAGCTTTTAAGCAAAAATAACAGTTAATAATGTAATCCTTTGGCATTCGCCAGATCACTGCAACATCGAAAGATAACCAACTTTTAACAAGATCGCCAATTTTGCACCCAAAAGACAAGTGAATTACTTCTTGTATTGTGGAATTCATATCCGCTTTTGGTTCACAAAAGAAACCCATCCGACTTGTTCGCATAATTTCGCGGTATATTGTATGTAAAATACTCACGAAATCACAACAAAATGTGTTTGACCCAAATAAAGGCCTAAGCTGGATCAAACGTTAGGTCATTTATGGCTTCAAATTAATTGAAGCATCAAACCAAGTTGATTTTCTTGACCTCACTAGTTTTTATTGATGTATCGGGGGTGAAGAAATTAGATAAATATCATTATCATTACGTTTCCATTAAGTACACGACATTGTATGTGTTTATAAAACCAGAGCTAACTGAATTATCAATCACGATTAGATATATTTATGAATATATATAAAAATTTGATTTGGCAGACACATACAAATTAGGAGGCGGATGAGTGAACGATTGGGAAGTTCCAATGCATAAAATTCAATTGATTGTTATGTTAGGAATGATCCGATATCGCGCAGGGAACAAATATTCATCGAGCCGTACTTTAAAGCCGTTTCTACTACATAAGCCATTTTCTCGAAGAAAGGGTGACCACTGAACAAAGATGAGCTGGAACGAAGTAATTTTTAATCCATCTTAAAATTCGTAAAGCCTATTAAGGCTTATTCGCAGCCTCATATCCGCAAAAATAAAATTTTGTATTTCTTGCGGTATTTAAAGTGTCGTGACTGAATTTTCTGAATAATCGCATTTTTCTAGAGTGATCGTTAAATTATTAAATATCAGCAGGAGCTTGTTTGACAAGTAAGGACATCAATCTAAAATTTCAGTTTGATGCCTTCGACGCGTTATCAACGTAGAAGAATCGGCAACTGTTGACACTCCGCGCACGAGAATGCAAAATGATGCCCCGTTGGACAGAACATACTCTCAAGGCATCAAATTATTTTATCAAGAGCCTAGGTTTTTGGAAAAGTCCGGTCAAAATAAGAGTATAACGCGCACGTGTGAGCGGAGGCATACAGATCTTGCGTAGAGCAAGAGTTGAGATACTCACAAGTGATAAAAGTGTTGATGTTTATGAGTATTGGCGGAATATGTTGTACTTATGTACGGTTATAAATAGGGCAAGTGTTGTAAAGAGATAAAAAAAAGCCAAATAAGTTCTTTAACAAAACTACCCAGAATCCTCAGCACTCTCAGCATTCTCATGCACCCAAACTGGAAGTGCACACATACCGCACCACACTCAATCGCACTGCGCTCTTGTAGAATAATCTATCAGCAGTGGTTTTTCCCTCCGTACCACATGTCCACTTTCTCCTCCTCCTTAGTCCTTTCTTCATACTTGTAATCTTTTGAGACCATGTTTACAAGTATAGGAGACATCGCCTGAGTGGCTGGTGACAGAAAAAAAATAGGAAATAAAAAATTGCGAATCGATATAACGGACTCAAAATTTCAGCAAAATGTAACAAAAATCTCATTTAATACCATATTTCCCTTTTATAATACCAGAAAATTTGGTTAAATTCTTTGGTATGGAAGTTATTACCCATACAATGTATAATAAGAAAACTGGAGGTAGTCCTTGGCTATGGCAAGATATTGGGCGGTGTGGATGAAAGCAATGGAATAATTGTATCACCTATACTGGTGAAACAACAGTTGCATTTTTTTTTTTTTTTTGACCAATGACTTATTAAGACTTCTTCTAATAGAAATGAAGTCTGATTTATTTTGCTTTCATTTTTCCGTAACATTTGTTATGCGACTATTTGTATCGCGTTGCTTGATTTTAATTACGTTTTATGTGATGGACTTTTACTAACAAATAATAGTTACGCAGCTAACTGGGTAAAGGTTAATCTTTAAGCAAAATTGAACGAATGGCTGCCTTACATATGCTTAAGAATGTTAGAGTCTCGTGATACGTCATCGGACTTTTACTTTATAAGCTGGCGGCCAAAATAGATTTTTGTTGACCCGCTTAATCGACTACGGAGTAGCTTTTTTAAATTTTTACAACATTGAAATGAGGCAAGCAATTGATATATAGGCACTCCACACATTACTTCATCATCAAATTTTGATTAAACCTTTTTTGGCTAAAAATTTCTCTGAAAAAGGTTTTCATTAATTACTGACTTAAAATGGTTTACGTAAAGGTCATAATAACCATCTTATCAACGCGCTTACTAAGACACACTGCATATGTACGAGAATTTTATCTCACCTTTTAAGCAGTACATTACGTGTCGATAATTATACCCGAGTGTTACTTACTAATTTAAAATTTATGTGCACTTCAGTATGTAAAACGTATCAAAAAGTTTGATATATTTGTTAATATGTATTTCTTATTATCATTTTATTATTATCATGTCTTTCCATATTTATTACAGCGAACAAATGGTGCATCAGTCTAATGCATTACTGTACTAATTCTTCTTTCATATAGCATCAGTAAATTCGTTTCAAAGACACGGTGTGCAAAACTGAAAAATGCGTGCTAGCAACATTTACTATAAATGGTCTGTTCGAGTTAGCTGATGTTTTATTTATTTATTAAAGTAGAAATTTTATATGTTAAATGATAATATTAAAAATTGCCGACATGGACGTTATCTGAGATGCAAAGCGCTTGTCAAACGCGCGTAGCGCTCCTGGGTGTCTGTCGATACATTCATATTTTTAGCCATAGCTCTCAAAGTGTCAAGAAAGCATTTGTTGGAGGATATCGACAGTGGAGGTTTTTTTTTTTTTTTGAATGCTCTTACTTGTTAACCATTTATTGAGATGTAAAAGTGTGGCCAATGATCGTGGTGTTCTTGTTCTCACATCATATCGCGGAAAAAGGGCATATGTGCCATTATTAAGTAATTCTTTTCTTAACTGTAACCCTTTAACGAGTGTGACTCAGTGAGACAGTACTCACAATACTCAGTGAGTATAGTTTAATTTTGATTTTGAGAGCACAAGTTTCTTCAGAGCATTAGTTTTAGATCACAACAACAGGTATCAAATACATTTATATGCAACTCAAAGTTTTCCAATTCATAATTTTTATACCCACCATTGAATGAAAATGTCTTCAACGTATGAAAGGAAGTTTTAGAGACCCTATAAGGCATAAACATTCTTGTTTAGGGTACAATTTTAGATCAATCGACCTGTGTCTGTTCCTGTGTATGGTGTATGCTGCTGACACTTTCCTAGTCGCAAAACTTAAGGTGTCGCCATCAAATTTGATAAGAAGTTTGGAAATTCTTGTATGCAGATTCAAAAATGGAGAAAATCGGCCTATACGAGGTTATAAGTGATCAAATTTTCATTTTCTCATTTTCTTTGTTTTTTTGTTTTTTTAATTGACGGTTTCTACTTATTACTCATAAGACAAGCAAGGTCGAATATGGAAAATAGTTATGTACACTTCTCCTATGAAGATACGTTGCCTGTCTAATGTAGTATTAAATCTAAATTAAACGGAGCCGGCGCCACAACTTAGCAATGCTAGAAGAGTAGGAAAAGGTGTTAGCTGAGTGTGAGCTGGGAAGCTGAGTGTGTTAATTCGACGAACGTCACGACAACGTGGCCCCGTTCTTTCTTAACACTCCCGTCGTTATTGGTTTGGAGAGTAGAACCTGAATTGTGATAGATTAAAAAGCATAAAGTGAATTACATAAAAATATTTTTTTAAATATCTAAAAAGTTGCGGCGTTTAGAAAAAATCCGCCTTCTTACGCATAAAAATTTTAAACGGTCCAAACTTTCACGTATACTCATGAGTGATAAAAATTATCTTGCAGCTTTCAGTTCACTAAAATAAAAGCATATTTAAATAAAACTGTCAAAAGTTGCTGTTTCCTATTTGTTAGTCGAAGTAATAATGACTTTGTTTTGAAATTATTGCTGAGTTAAAAAGTTTTCCTGTATAATAATTATACTTAAGAGGGGTTAAGGGCTTAAGATGGACCCAACTTTTATCATGCTGATCGAATCAGAAAACAATTCCGAGTTCTAAGCTTCTCTGTCCGTTTATCAGTCTGTCCGTCTGATGTCTGTTCAAGTTTTGTCATGTTCAAACAACAGGCCATCATTTTCAAGATATTTCAATGAAGTTTGGTATTGGAATTTGGTTATGGAATTTGTTTTGACCTTGGTGCTTTTCCCCAAGGACGAATGCTATTGAAAATTTTCGTGTCGATCGGTCCACTTTTTCGACCACTCTTTCTCATTAGGATATTCTAAATTGGTAGGAAAAATTTGGTTCGGCTGGGCTGAACCCTCTTTTATATAATCGTTCGTACGGAAACTGAATCTGTATATAGTAAGCAGGTATAATTTTTAATATTTCATGCTGACATAGGTCTCTTTTTTGGATACCACCGCAAATACGAGAGTTTCCCAATATGAGGCCTTCAATGAAAAGTATGTCTTTGCAAGAAGATGATGTGTAACTTTTGGTGTATTATTACCAAAATGAGTGAATGATGGTATTAGGCGAAGTGGAGTATCTAAAAGTCGGCCTTGCCCGACTATAATGTTCCTACTTGTTTTTTTTTTTTATTTTTTTTTAAATCATTTACATCGGCTGTGTTGAAAATGTTTACCGCTCAGGTACTTAATAAAGGGTTACATACATATGTCTAACTTACCGGATAAAATTTAACTTGAAAAACCTAATTACATATTAAAAAAATTAATTATGGGTCAATTTACTTAACTTTATATGTATAAGCAGCAAATGGAATAAAAGAATTTAATTATTTTAAATGAAATCTATTAGTATTTCACCTAAAACTTCTAAAACTCCTTGATAGTAATCTAGTAATAATAACTAGCGATACCAATATTCTGTCGCGCCCTAACATGTATACCATGGAAGTCGGAATGGTTTAGTGCAAAGATCCCGCTCTCTTCAAATATTTATAAGGTTTTGTTTATCCATTTGACGCATATACATAATATATATAATATTGATGGGTTGCCAACGCGTGAACTGTTCATGTAAAAAACATGTGGAGAAACTGGCAATGACTGATCTTCTGTCTTGTTATTCCTATTTTTACACTTGCCCCTAAAAGATTACGTTTTTCGTAACTATGCGTTTACATTTTGACAAACTCAAATACACGCTGGCACATACATGGCACTGACTAAGGAATTTGACTTGATTTAGTCTCGATCGTTTGTATATATGCCCGAGTGTCTATCTGCTGGTTAGTCAGTGCTTTCATTTATCTATATATTCGTTAATTTATTGATTCATTTAAATGAACGAAAATTGCGATCCAATGCGCGTTAAAAACACGCCTACAATTGACAATTTATAGTCGATTTGACAGGTATCCAATATTCACTTAAAGTTAAATCGCTTTTTACGTCATTATTTGAAAACATCATCCCGAATATACAATACGCTCCTTGGGAGATATGAAGAATAATGGAAATGATGAAACAAGTGAAAAATTATAGAAATACGAGAGTATGTTTTAGCATAAAGTTTTTTGCTTCTTTTTTGTGCAAATAGTTAAAAAGTTGTAAATTTATTTACTTTTTGGAAGTAAATCGTAGTTATTAATGCGGCATAAAAGTGACGTAAAAGATAACTAACGAACAAGAAAATTGGATGGAATCTGTAAAAGAATTATTGTTCTATGAGGAGAATCTACTCTGACTGAGCTGACTTATGATAAATACTAAAAATTAATGACATAACCAATCTCTAAAAGATTTAAAGTTATTAGTTCTTACCGTACTTATAATACAAGCGACTAAACGATAGTTTTCAGAAGTTTACAGAAAATCGTCATACAACAACGAAAAGGGATTTAACGAGCTAAAGTTAAAAAGGGAACCGTCAAAGTTGCAATACACACTCAATGATACATATTTTAAGTAACCTTTTAAAGAATGTTAAGATTGCAATAGTGAGAAAGCCATGTAAAAGTAGTAATAAAAGCGCCTTAACAAGCAATAACTTGGATATGAAAACGAAAACGGCGCTGAGAGAATTGTTAAAGTGCTAGTCACGTACACATGTTTGTATATAGTCGCGTGTACAACTACGCGCGGAGTTGGACAAAATAAGAAACAACAAAAATCGCTTAAAGGAAAAATCCTTACATTGCCTGATTTCTTCCACTTGTTCTTTTTTCTCTTTTTTTTTTTTCTGTAAGGTATCGTAATACAACGGTGACTTGGTTTACAGGACGAGAGGTAAATATAGTATTAAAAAAAAAAAAAAAAAAAAAAAAAAAAAAAAAAAAAAAAAAAAAAAAAAAAAGGGGGGGA
>KK502460.1:315048-383267 GCA_000688735.1 Glossina austeni | reverse complement strand
TTTTTTTTTTTTTTTTTTTGTAGCAGTTGCTTTCATTTCCAGACGTTATTATTTTTTCCCGTAGTACATTGTTTTCTGTGTTATTCTTACCTGACGTCATGTGCAGGACGAACACGTTAAGATGTACGGACGTCTGTTGTTAATTGAATTAGTGTTAAATTAACGAATTAAACTCAATGCGACAGACAATGACGCAAGTATATATACTTTAGCTGATAGTGTAAAAACAGAGCATGCACATGCTAACAGCCAGACGGACAACCATCGAAGAGCACAAGAAAGTATCTTATGGTTAAAAAGCAGGAAATAAAGTTGATACAATGGTGACATCAGCATAAACAGTGGCTGGTGTTTACGTGACTGCATAACAATAAACATATTAAAATATACGACTTTGTGATAAATTTCGTTCACAGTAGAGCACAGTATAATGTATACGAAGTGACCGAGTACGCCAGAATCCACCTACAATTGTGGTCGTAATGGACAAAACATTGTAACTTACATTTCATAGCAGGTACTATAATAGAGTTTGCAGTGAAATGAGTGCGATAAGCTGGAAGGGCTCGGTTTGTAAAAGAAAACTTTGTCCCTCTTTAGAACAGTACTTGGGTTGGAAGAAATTGAAATGAAGCGAATTGATGCAAAATTTATTTTATTTACCAGTTTCGGCTTCAATCTCTGCTCCCGAAATTTAAAAGGCTCATGGGTGGGGAGTGTTTTTCATCAAATAATAAAGCAATGGCAGCCGGTAACAGAAGTATTTTAAAGACTTTTCAAGAAATTAACTTCAAGGAGGGAAAGGAAGTTTTGGTGAATAATAAAAGCAAAAGTAATCGAATCCTGCTATTGTTTTATATTTGTAATCTATAAATATATAAATATTGACTGATTTAATATTTCTCCCTTTGTTCGGAAAATTTTTAAAGTTTAGTTACCATTGAAAAGTGTTTTTGTATTTTCTTTATCATTAATTTTTCAATACGATTGGCGGGATATTTGAAACGAATTTAAGTTTACATCTGTAACTCGGTGAAGAAAACAAGTTCAGCAAAGGATGAACACTATTTTAAGTATTAAGTTAATCAAAAAAAAAAAAAAAGAAAAGCCCTTAAAGGGTATCTCCAGCTATTAATTATTAATTAAATGGACAATGTGCTGAGCGAAATTAATTTGGCCAAAATACGATCAGATAGCTCGCAATATGTTAATCTTAAAAAATCAATCTTGACATTAATGAGATGTGGTTCCAATTTAATCTGTTTGCATTACTTTATGTCTGATGAAGAAGACGAATAGCAGCGAAGTTTTAGGGTACTTTTAACTCAGCCACATTAGGGTTGAAAATGAGGATTACATAAGGTTTTTCTATTCCTTTTTTACTTTGTTTAAAAAAATATGGCCTACCATCAGATGAGTGCTGGCTCGAATGCCCTTTAAAAGCCCTTGGACTAATATTTCGAAAAATTATTCGAAATCATATTATCGGCTATTAAAAATTTTCATTTCATTTTTCAATGTCAAGATGACACATATGCTGTGCTCTAAAATATCATAAAATGTGATGATCATGAAGCAAGTTGATGGATGAAAAGGTTAATTTTCGCCCTTATCTTATAGCAACAAATCTTAATCAAATAAAGAAGAAATTCTCATTTTAATATTAGAATAAATTTCCGTCAAAGAACGTTAGAAAACATGGCCATGAGATTATTGATTACGTAAAGAAAGAAAATCCCAATCATCCTTTTAAAGGAAAGGAAGAGAGAGAGAGAGAGAGAAAAGGGAATAAAAACTATTCTTTTATATTTATAGCTTAATTTGGTTGATGTTAAACTGAGCTCTTCTGTAAAATAAACTTCGGGCCCCATTGTATGTATTTTATTTTATGGAATTCATACAAAAAGAAAATTCGTATAAATTCGTTTTATTGTATTCTTTGGTTTCAGTAATTATTATGCAGCATTCTTGCTCTTTTCATTGTATTTATGAATTTAAAAAATATTTAATAAATTTTCCCAACCGCAATATGCGGATAAGTTAAGTTTTAATTGAAAGTTGGTTTTAAGTTGTTTACGACCAAAGTTATAAAAACACACTATAAACCATACAAAATACAACATATTATTGTTATTATTCGCTCACCTCCGATGAATGTACTCATACTTGTTTTGTCCGTATGTTCGTTATAGTAATAAATGAATATTTAAGAAATCATATTTTTGATCAGCATAAGATTGAAAGGATTAGCCGTAGTTTACGGCCCGCCTTTTGTTTTATCTTTTACGAAAAAAGAAACGCTCTTTTCCGGAAGTAAGGTGAGAAATAAATAATTTAAAGATTTATCTATTATTGCTTACATGGGGTCATAAACTATGCTTTTGAGGGGAGCATAGATGTGCCGAAGCTTTCTTCCCATAGTGATCCAGGGAAACGGTCTTGACCGGCGAAAAAGACTTTAAGGCTTGTGCTATTTATAACTTGGCGACAAGTTCTCTGAAAGATAGCTTAGGGATACGCTGGAAGAAGCACTCTTTTCTCATAGACTATTGCTAAGAAGGAAATACTAACCAAAGCAGCTGATAACTGGTTACGTAAAATACGTTGATATAGTGATAGTCGAGAGAATGGTACCGTCCGTCATGTCAGGTGTAACACTCGATGCTAACATATCTTGAAGAATGGTAGTTCGGTGTTGGCTAGCCGTGATTGTAAGGTTAATCCGAAGGCAGGAGTGACTATGTCGCGTAAAGTCAGGCTAAAGGCTTTATAGTCTAACTTTAAGCTCCACGGCGGTCAGGAGCCCACTCACTCTGTCACAAGTACCTACGGGTAGAGTTGACAGCATTAGTTTACTGCAGATTGGTGCTTGTCGAGATCCTTTGGGGAGAAGCGTGCATACTTACATACATGTGGAAACGCGGTGGAAGCTTCTATGTCCAGTCCTTACTTTAAACGCAGCAGTTGACCAATGTGTGAGTCCTGACTGCTGGGTACGTCCCTTCGGGGGATATGGTGGTGATAGGCTTCAAGATTTACCAGAGTGGGTTTATTGAGCCAAATACAATAAACATATCTGGATTCTCCAGTGTAGTTTAGGCCCCTATCTTATAGGGATTGGCTAACTTTCTGGAGGGCATCGGTTACGCAAAATTAACCCATGTGTCATCGGGCTCTGTGGTGTTAAAACGACAAGGTAGTGTCCCTACGTTAAATCACCAAAGACACCTGTTAAATACTTATTTTTTCCTATCTATATACAGATAGAATATGAATTTCGTGTCATAACGATATTTGATCGTTTGAGACTATCTTGCTAAGCACCCATTGTTTGGGTAAGAGTAGTGTACCGCATAAATAGGCACTAATTTCGCCCGAAGCATTTGTTAAGCATAGACACAAAATGAGTAAAGTGAATGTTTGTCGGTTCGGTACGTGTTTTCACCCAAAATTCAAATCCTTTTTTTGTATTGAAGAATTGTGCGTCTTTACTTTGGTAAGGTTAAAGCAGCTTATGATGCACAAAACCTATTCCACTTCAATAAAACATAAAACATTGCTTTACGTGGTACTAATTATTGATTTGAAACCGCTAACGCAGCTTCACCTATTTCGGCATGCACATCATTGTCGAAGGTGACCCTAAGTGGATTATCTATTCTGTGTACATTATCTGTTCTTCAAAGATGGCTCAATTTCGCTTCGCTTCAGCAGTGATTCGTTAATGCAAAGATTATACATTCATATGATTAATTTATATAGTGTCTAAGCATTTTATTTAGTTAATTGCGAGCCAATTTTTCATTTCGCAGCGTTGTCATAAGAGGTAACGTGCCAATATCTTTTACTGGTTTGGAGAATTTCAGCAACTTTACTAACCAATATGTGTGTGAAAGAAGCATTTGCATGTTGTTGACTTTTATATAAATCATCTTAACCAAATACCCCACGAATCTTTCCAAAAGTCTAAGAGGTATCTTCGCACTGATGGAAATGATATTATAAAATTGATCCAACTTTTTCAAAATTGTTGTTCATGTTCGGTTGAACTAAGAAATGTCATAGCGTTTTTTATTTTCATTATCTATTGACTTTCACCTGTCAAAGCGCAAATGGCCTCCGTGGGTTTGCTGGCATTCTCTTAGTATAATTTTCCATTAGTATTTTACACAAATGCGGTTGAATTTCGCAATGCCGAGTCTCCTCCTTGAATGCTCGGGTGGTTGTGCGCTCGTTCGCTTAGGGCTCTGATGAAATCTAGCGGTCACATTATCACATGATTTAGGGGGTCAACTTTGAGCATCGAAACGAAAGGCTACACGGCCACGAAATGTCTGATGTAGTAATTGAATTGTGGCACCGCCGTGAGATGTTGTTCACATCAGCTTCATTTTCGAAGACACACGGTTGAATTAAAGTCCGCGCCAAATAGCGACACTTTGTGGAATGCTTTTGTTTTCCGTCAATCATATGTGGGTTCTTTGAACTTGAATACGGTAATTACGACGATTAACGAAGCCATCAAGGTAACCATATTTTGCACGCAATTTTCGAGATGTGGCCGCCAAACTTTCATTATTTTTGAAATATGGTTCAACAATGGCAACGCGTTTCTCTCTCAACTAATGCTCCATTTCTATTAAGCCTAAGGTGCCAGGTGTCAAAATGTTTTTTTTGCACTATCCCGCATAAATGGAGGCAAATTGAAATCTTACGTAAATTTTTGGACACCCTTTATAAATCAAATATTTATATAAATCAATATGACACGTAAAAGCCTTAGCAAAAAACATGACATAACTAAAATACATTTAAGCTAATTATGAATACACTTATGAATGGATTTGGATGATTTTAATTTAATTTAAAGGGAAGGTAATTAAAGTTAGCTTTTGATTCTAATCGCGATTTTAACAGAGAATTGCCTAAACCAAATCGGGTTTAACACTAGTGTTGATGAAAAATGCATTTATGTACATGTGTATGTACATGTGTAACATATCTCTGACGGACTTAGTCCATTTTTTAGGTTGTGTAACACTAGCTTTTCATAATATTTCTTTCCAAAATTTAACATCCAAAATCCTCCACTTATTACTGTTAGCATATATCTAAAGTTTTTTCATAAAACTCTAATCGTGCTTGAATAGCCATTTAATCAAGTTTCTGGCATTGCAGGACAAAACCATATCGGAGAGGACAATGTGGATAACGAATTTTATATTTTAGTTGCTTTAAATATGTACAACAAAGTTGACTTGGAAATGAGAAAATTCTTAGGAATTTACGAAACAATCTTACGTGGGTTCAAATCTCAAGTGCGGTAGAGTTTTTAATAATAATAATAATAATAATCAAAATAATAATAATAATAATAATAATAATAATAATAATAATAATAATAATAATAATAANATAATAATAATCATAATAATAATAATAATAATAATAATAATAATAATAATAATAATAATAATAATAATAATAATAATAATAATATTAATAAAAGAAATAAAAGCCGAAAGCCTTTAGATGCTAGTGCTTTAAGACTTTAGTCTTAGAATTTATTCTCTGGCTAAATATATAATAATAATAATAATAATAATAATAATAATTTTACGATACCTGTACAAAATTTTCAATAGACGGGCTCGATAAAGACGTTCCGGTATTAATAAATACATTGAAGCTAAAGAAAATTGTGCGAAATTATGCCTTAAAATTGATGCGTTTTTGTGACTGCATACGCAGGGAGCCTTAAAATGGGCTTTCTTTACCTAAAGGAGATATAAATTTCAAAGAAAACAACATGATATATATATGACTTGGTGGTGCCATAAGGCAGCCATTGAAAGAAACATAATATATAATAGTCTTATTATTTCGACACGAGGTAATATGATTTGACCGCCAAGATTAAGTGACTTCATATTATTCTGTTGATTGTTTCCCAGATTTTGAATTAGAATAACATATATATATATGTATATATATATATATATATTATCATACATTATCATAAAGGATCCATTTTTCATCTCCAGTTACGATCCTAGACAAAAATGGATCTCTGCTTAGTCTGGTGAGCATAGAATTACAAATTGTTTGCCGAAGACCTTTATTGGCCTCAGACAACAGATGTGAAATCCATTTACCTTGTGTATGTACCTTGCCAATTTTTTTTAAATGCCTTTGTACGGTGGACCAGGCTTCTTGATAGTTCCTGTATAGTTAGCCTTGGATCGGATCCAGGATATACATATCAATAAACCTCAAGGAATTGAGGAATTCAAAGAAAAATTCTTACAAAGTATGGTCGACATTTTCCAGTCTTGAATTTCTTATATGATCATAAAAATCTTAGTTACAAAATTGAACTTTCTTGGACTGAGCTGAAGGGAATTTTTTTTTTGTTTTAGGCGTATTACTGTGCACGCATAAAAAGAAAGGGAGATTTCGTTACGAACAAGCTCAAAGACTGTAAGGTGTTAAGCCCTAATAAATCTTTGAACATCGTTTTATAGTAGATAACATGGTTCAAACTTGAATAAAAAAAATAAAAGAAGAAAGAAAAAGTCATTCGAGAATTTCAATGAAAATTGTATTGAATTGCAAGTTCGGTATTGAAGGATTCGAAAACTAAGTTGAAAGTCGTTCAGATTACGATAAAATTTGTACGGTTGATAACAAGAAGAAAAGCCAACTGTTTTTTAAACTTCATATCTTGTCTATGCTTTAGTCGAGGTGATTACGACTTTTTCACAATTAAAGTTTTTCGAATTCGTTGAATCACATTTTCGAACGGAAAGAATAATAATTTCTAACATACATTAAGTCATAATGAATAGTCTCCGCGGTTTCGAGCTTGTTTTTGCAGTCTGCCCTTTTCAAATGATTCCAAACTGACAGGTAGTTAATAGTTTAATGCCCCTGCTATACCTTGACACCTTGCGTGCCGGTCTTGATCGGCTTTTTCAGTGATTCGATCTTTGAAATCGAAATTTCCGGAATTTTTTGATCCTTTGTTCACTCACAGCATTCTTATCGTACACTTAAAAAAAAAAAAATTTTTTTTTACAGCGTTTTTATCTTTGCTTATAGAAAGAAAGCATCCCACAGCGTATTTCTTTAGATATTTCACTCATTTTAAAATTAATATAACTTTTCATAAGAGGAAAGAAAACTATTTGAAAACTATCTTCACAAGAAATGTAAATTGAAATGTCACCTTTTAAGTCCATGTTCGTTTAAAACAATCGGGTGAGTGTTGCCCGATATATAGGCATCAACATCATCCCGGGGAAAAAAACGATGGACAATTTTCAATATGACCTAATATAAGCATTTTGTGTTTTTTATTGAAAATTTTATTTAGTAAGACTCTTCTATAGAGAATTTGTCTTCCTTCGCATTTATAATACGTTGAGCAGCAGAGTTGCTGTCATTATGTAGTTTATTTATAAGATCATTTTACGCGGAAATATTGTCAAACAAACTAACATGACTGCTCTTGCTTATACATATGTAAAAATACGTATGCGCACATCTACAGTTTTACAAATAAATGGGCATAAATATGAATCAGAATTCGAATGTTATCCAGTAGTGCATCGATAGACTGAATATCGTGAAAGTTGTATTTTTCTAGGAAGTTACGTGAATTCTGAAAAACAATGAAATCCTGTTGTGCTCACTGAAGTGCAGTTAAGGCAGTTGTATTGTCTCATACAAATACCATACAAATACACATATATACATACATACATACATACATACATACATACATACATACATACGAGCGCACTTATACGTATGTACATGTCTATATATATATATATATATATATATATATATATATATGTGTGTGTCCAATCATCTATACGTGTTACGGCGACAATTGTTGGTGAATTAATTTATAAGTGAACGAACAGTACAAATTGTGCCAAGTGGAAAATATGAACAAAGTAGATTATATATACAATCTATATAAATATATAGGTAGTAGTTGTATGTATGTATTTTGTGTACGTGTTATTACATGTGTTTTTCTTTTTCCTTTTACACACATAAAAGAAAACGTAGAAGATATATGATAGCAAAAGTCTGCTTGTGATATTTTAACACAACTATATTTTTAAAAACAAAAAAAAAAAAAAACAAAAATTTATACGGAGGACGACATTGATTTTTATACGTACTACTTACTTTGCCAGAAAACTGCCGGGAATTCTATATTTGGAAATTTTACAGCGAGCAACCTAAGTGGGTAGCATCTTAATCGTACTAGTAGGGACGTTTGTGATGACTATTTATGCTCTTGGCAGTCGAATTTATCATCGACTTTCGGTTTTGCATAAATTGCTCCCTATTACGAAAAGAAATTTCGTAAGTGAAGCCCTTAAAATAATTACCTGAATTTTTGCATTAAAAAGCATGGTACTAAACGACTGAAGGTTTTCCTGACATGGATTTGTTTAGCAGTTTTTAGCTCAAATCTTAATCATTTTGACTTTCCTAAGACTCAAATAATAATTTTTGAAAGTTTGCCCGCATGAATTAATGTGCTTGAGAAAAATTCGACGAAAATAGTTTACGCACAATTCAAGAAAATTTGTTGTAAACGAATTAAAGTATTTCAAGCATTCGTCGAAGAGTACTATACATAAATTTTAAAAAAACTTCTTGATATTTTTTTGACAGACAGTACACATACACTTCCATATTCTCTTCACAGCGTACGAATTCATATTAAATTCTTCTTCTGTTATCTCAGCAGTTTTTAATAATCTTTTTTTGTTTCTTTTTTTGTCTTTGGCTTGCAGCTTAAAACATATACATATATATGTATATATATATGGTGTTAAAATTAAAGGGATAAAGATGAATTTAATCGAGAGTAACCCTTAAATGTGAATTAAATAAAACAAATCACATTAAATTTAATCGACCTTAAATCAGAGTTTACTTCGCTTTCTCTCACTCCTTCTCTTCCTCTCTCCCCCTTTCTATCATTCATTTACTCTCTCAATCGTTTTCTCTCTACCTCTTATAGAGTAGTAGCAGGTTAACTAAAAAATATTGAACCGTCTGTGAATTTTACGCTACTGTTCATATATGCGGTTCGTTTATTCAATTCTTACGCATAAGATCTAACAGTTATATAAAATTTAACTAGCCCGTAATTAGGCGTAATATTTTCTAACCTGTCTATTACGTATTAAACCATATTTTGGTAGAGTGGAATGTGTTTTTGTTCTTCACTTTAATGGTTAACAATAAATACGAACAACCAGCTCTTGGCTTAGCTTTAGAGAGAGAGAAAAACAAAAAAATAAAAATAGAAACGACAGCAACAAAAAAGGCCAACGGCAAGGGATTTAAACGAATCCTAAATACCTTATAACCCCTTTATTGGTAGCCTACGTAAACTGAAATGTTTTTTTGTTTGTACTGTTATTTATACGTGCATATAATTACATTCAAACCAATTATCCTTCTAGTGAAAAGAGAAACATTTTAATTTCATTCGTTTCTTTATAAACTTTGAGTATATATGTAAAGGGTTAGGTAAACTTAATCTTTAATTTATGCAGGCTCATACTTACATATGTGCATGCTTAAGTATGAGCAGATTCCATATTCATACTTGTACTGTGTATTCTCTTTTTTTTTGTATTTGTATTGGTTCCTTCTCATTTTTGTAATTTTCTTTCTTGTTTTTTTTTTTTTTTTTTTTTTTTTTTTTTTTTTTTTTTTCATTTTCCTTTTCTAACCACCTATACACTTATACGCATGTAAAACTTTTACATGGTACCCCATTCGCTTGATTCTCCCTTTACTTTATTTGCTTATAATGACCGTATTTAATGTTGAACCTTTTAAATTAGTTTTTCAAATAAACATTAGAGATCAAAAAAAAAAAAAAACAAAAAAAAAAAAAACAAATAAAAAATACATAAATGAAAAGTAAAGGAAAATCCATTTTTCTTTTTCTTCTTTTTGTTCTTTTGGATTTTCTTCTTAAAACGTCTTTATGGTTAATCCTTTACCAATATTGGATGTTTTTATACAAAACGTTGCCGTTTAAATGTTTACAATTATTTCTAATAGACTTTCAAAAAGATTTCATTCATTTTCATTATTTTATTTGTAAAAAGCTCAAAACTTTGACGAGAATCTAACTTTTCGTCAAGAACAGCCCCATTCACTAATGGTTGAAGTGTTTATTGTATTTAAATTTTTTAGTGCCTGCCTCTTGCCTGATCCGTTTTCTCTTTCGTTTAATATAGATTTTATCACACTTGTTGACTTGTCGAAGATGTATAAAGAATTCGTAACGTTAACGGGACGTTTTTTACGATTTGAGAAACACTTATGGAGTTCTTTTCCGGTTATCATTTTAGTTTTTATATGCGAATTCGTATTTATACCCTCTTTGTTCTTAAAAAATCTTGCCGTTTAGGGAGCAAAAATTACGTGAAGTAATATTTGGAAAGCACTGTGGAGCGGTTTCAATATCGCAACAACTTAGCATTATTCTAAGAACTATCCTCAGAGTTCTTCTATCATTTCCATCGCGATCAAAGCATCTGCAGTTTAGTAGTAAAAATACCTTATGAAAGGAATAATTATTAATAATATATATATACATATATATTTATGTATATATCATGTATTACATGTGTAGACTTTTAAGGTATAGAAAGCTAAATCTGCTTGAGTAGTCGAGTAGATAAGAATCGCGGCTACAAAGCCAGCGTTCGCGGGTTCAAATCTCAGTGCTAGAGAGTTTACTTTGGTGGTAGCTATGGTGAGAGCTCAGTTGGAAAAGGCATAACACTTATCGATTGGACACACACCCACTAGCCTGCAGTCCCATCGTCATTTCTCTTTCTTCACTTTTTTCCGATCGTTACAGCGTTACGCGAACAGAGGACATTCCCTTAATGATTAGTCATATGAAAAAAAAAAAATATTTTCGCGAATTTTTGATTAAACCGTGCATCCAATTAGTTTATTAAATTTTTATTTATGTATACACATGTGTAATTGAAGTTCAACGGTCTTCTCTCATTTAATAGATTTAATGCTTTTTCAATGACCTTAGGTAACCGATTAGCCGAGCAGGCTAAGGGTCCCGACTAACAACTCAATGGTCGTGGGCTCAAATGTCAAGTACGATAGAGTTTTCAATAAAGCCAATAGCCTCAGATGCGTTTGTGATTTAAGACTTTAATCTTAGAATTTATTTCTCTAGCTAAATTAATAATAATAATAATAATAATAATAATAAACTTTAAATGATGTCTCTGCAAGTCGACGGTACCTTAAGCATAATCTATGCTGTCAACAACTTAGGGAATTAAAGTGCATTTGATTTCAATGGTAAAGGCAGCAGGAATACTAAAAAAGTCAGTAAAACAGTTTCACATCAATCTATATTTTATTCCCGCTCAAGGTCATACTCTACATGCCTAATTAGGCACAAAAAAAAAACCGAAATATCAAGAAATGGTAGGCAGCTAATCGGAACTCAAGAAGAGAATACAATGCATGTCTTTTTCTTGAGAATGATCTACAAAACTATCGAAAGCTAAATGCGAAGGGGTTTTTAGTAAAACGTAGTCTATGTTAAAAGGTTTGTCTCAAAAATTCTGAAAGAATAGGAAAGCTTGGGAAAGTTTTTTATATAAAAGCATTAGACCAGATCAGGTTGAAGAATTCTTTCGTAAGTTAAGGACATTGATTGACGCATCAAAGGATTCGTTATTACATCGAGCTTAGCTCAAGAATTGCTTATTGAAAAAATATTTTATTACGTGGTATACGACCACTTATTACAACTTCGAAATTAATTAATTTGGGCGATAATATAAGCGCTGTTATCATATCGAGACAAATTGTAAAAAGCTATAGCTGGTTGCAGACACAACAGTCAACATAGTCTGATATTGTCTTTGATTGGTTGAGCTTGCATTAGCTGACGTGGAAGACATATTCAGGAGTAAGTGTAGTAAATACTTGAGGTGATGCATGCGAAGTTGATTTATGTAAAAAGAAGAAAAAAAAAAAACAATTAACGGTGTGACTGGCTGTAATTCAACAATTATCTAAATAAACCCAGTGAAAAAACCGGCACAGCGTCCTTTACACAGTAAAAAGGAAACCTTAATGGAAATAATAAAAAACTTAGTCTTATTTGCTGTCCTTATTTGGGTGCGTTTGTTTAAATCTTACCGCTATAAGTATGAAATTTAATTACTCTATATACTAACATAGTTGTAGCGTACAGTGTTGCGATAACGGATTAAAACAAGCCGATGGAACATTAATAACAAGGTATGAAAACAAACTACTTCTGCAAGCTTTATGGACGGGTTATCCGATCAGTTCCAATAGTTATAAAAATCAGTCGAGCTAGAGCCGATTTTTTTATATAAGTCTTGGATGAAAAGAGGACGCGATAAACAAAGTTGTGCTTTCATACGGTATATGTTGGTCGCATTTATAACGCCCCGAATCGACCTTTATTGACGCATCTGTAACAAAGTTATAAAAGACGCAGAGCAAAAATTCTTTTCCCATAGTTCCATTTTTCCCCCATTAGACCGAACAAAGGGTCAATCGAGAAAGTAGGGGAAATTGGCAACACATCAAATGTAATGAGCTTCATGCTATAGTCATTAAACAACACACACAATTGGTTGCTCCATATATAAAAACGACTGTTCGAGCAATCGGAGCAAACGTTGGGAAATCGGAACGAAAATTATTGTATTATTTTTGATTATCCGCCTGCGTGGGCGAGTAGGTAAGAGTCTCGACTAGCTATTCAATGGTCGTGGGTTCAAACCTCAAGTGCGGTAGAGTTTTTAATAATAATAATAATAATAATAATAATAATAACATTAATAAAAAAAATAAAGTCGAAAGTCGAGCCTTAGATGCTAGTGCTTTAAGGCTTTAGCCTTCGAATATATTCTCTGGCTAAATTTATATAATAATAATAATAATAAATAATATTTTTGATTGCAAGGAAGTAATTCGCTGGAGCTAGCTTTCTGTAAACGATGAATTTTCTCCTATAAGAGTGATTCACAATATTCGATTATATTAATGGAGTGCAATCAAATATACTTAACCTACATATTTTGGAAAGCAGGAAGGAGGCCACATTAACATATAATTTTCGTTCAATAAATCCGATTGTTCCTGAATATTGTCGAACAACACAAGAAATATGCGAAGCTAATCCTATAAGGAATGACTTAGGCGGTTGAAAAATGATAAATGATTAAAAAGATTCAGAGAGCTTGAAACATCTGAAAAATTTTGAACGCAAAGTTGGCTTCAAACGCCAGTAATCGGTGGGTGAAGTTCTTCTTTCCACTTATATGAGGGGGAAAAACCAATGAGAAGAGAAGAGATGTTTGATCTAAACAGATTACAGCATTCATCATAGTATCGTTCACTTAAACATCAACAGCAAACCCGAGCATTTATACCTTGAGGTTGAAATCGTATATATGAAGGAAATGAACAACAATGAAAGCGGTAAGTAATTATTATAACTGCACTTAATACATGTAGAAGCACAATTTTGTTAAACAGATGTCGACAGATGAGACACCTATGTTTTCCGAACGAAAAAATTCTTTTGTTACTTGTAATTCACGAATTACGGCAGATGAACCCATACAAGTTTTAACTTATATTCTTTGGACAATGGTACAGTACCTGTCTGCAAATTTGCACAAAATTTGGAAAATTATCCAAACAGGTCGAAGGACTTGCGTAGAATGTAATAAAAATTGAGAACACTTTTATTCCATAAAAATGTAAAATTTAGCCACGCCCACTCAATATTATAAAGTATGAAAATTTCATTCTCTCCCTTTTTTTCTAGTCTCCTTTATGATAACGATGATGGGTAAAAAAGATTCGGTCTCTGTTGAACATAATTTTCTTATTTGTTATTTATTGTATAAGACAAGAATCGTCGATTCTAAGAGCGGAGATAAGCAGCTATCTTCAAAGTATTTCATATTCGAAACTCAAAGGGGTCACGTGAAATTATGACATGGATATCTATGAGTCAGAAGTTGCGTGATGCATGCTGCAGAATTATGTTGCCTGACAGAGCCGACATATATGGTTTTTTTCGCCAACTTTCGTCACTTGTTACGTGCACAGTATAAAAAAAAAATACCCACAAAACTATTTCTTTTATTGGCTTTAATAAGATGTAATAGACCGCTCTAGTTGGGCAGTGTAGGCTGTTTGCGAAATTTTCAATCTGAATATGAAGACAGCAGGAATTGTCCACCAAACTTGTGAAATACATTCGCGTATGCGTTGGTAAAAAAACTCACCAAAAGTATAACTAATTTGGAGGTGTCATTATTATTGGCAATCGTTTGAGTGAATCGATGTAAGTGGTTTGGTGAAGATGGGAAAAACTTGGTATCAAGCTGGCATTAAGTGTTTGCTTTTGGAAGACAATACACCTACGCACGCAAAAGAGGAGTACGACCACACAGTGAATGTTCAGTACGGCCAAAACTGTAATCAGTAATGAAAACATTCGTCGAGTTCATCGTATGATATGATGAAAGAGTATCGTATTAAAGTTATAAGGATAGCAAAGGTTGCGAACATATTTAAAGTACGTGAATAAATGAAGCCTTAAGCACAAGAAAGCTGACTGCGCGTTGGGTGCCGCTTTTACTATCCATGGAAGAAGTAGCCCGACTTTATTGCTCCAGTGTCCCAATTAAAATTAAGGGAACTCCGTTTTGCTACCTTACATACAACATTCTTCAGCTTTAAGCCGCTCCGGGTGACTATTATCTGTTGACAAATTTCAAAGGAATTCCCCAAGGAGAACGATTTGGATTAAATGATGAGGTCATTGCGGAAACTGTATATTAAGAATTTTGAAAGACTATGTTGATGAAGAAAATCGATAAAAGAAAAATCGAATGTAATTTAAGGTTACATTCTGAGCCTATTTAGATTTGTAGACATGTACATGTATATAATACATATACGAGGCTTGTCTACAAATTTATGCCTTGAAATTGATATTGTATGTGTGTATGTGACATAGGTATATACACATATATATATACATATATATATATATATATATGTATATATGTGTGTGCGCGTGCGTGTAGGTACGACTATGCTTTATCAAGGCTCTGAGGCAGTATATAAAGGAAAATATAAGATAGTTAAGCCTTAACAGCATAATAATAACAATTGTCAAGATATTAATTAAATTTATCAAACAATTGTTTAAAAGTACTTTTAAATCAGTTAATATCTCATACTTACATTGGGCGGCTTTCCTTTCGTAAATATTCAATAGAAATTAATAAATCAATTAATTTTATATTTATAGCGAATTTCTTGCTTAATTTTATTTATATCATTTAATTATTCATTTATTTTTTGTGTTGAGTTTTTTTTTTTTCCTTTTTTGCTTCTTGTTCACACAATGCTTCTCATTGTTTGTATAATGCACGTATTATCTTCTATAGTAATTGTAATCTTGATCATTACACACTTTACGTTTGTGTGGGCTGTATATATATATATATATATATATATCTACATATATATATATATATATTAAGATATATATATTAAGATATATATTCGTTTAGTTTACTATACAAATTTCTATTTAACTGCAATTATTATAGATGATAAAATGAATAGAGTATATTAACTATTTGTGTAAATGTATTTTATACGTTATTGTATGTAAACAAGAACGTAAGTTTTTGTTTCTTCAGAATTGTAAACATAGTTTAATTTGTTCTAGTTTTTTGGTTAAATGATAATTTTGAAATTATTAAGAAAACATGGATTCATTTAATAATTTCATTGATATGTCTACGTTTTTGTACACATTCTATAATATAAATAGTATTGAATACATTTGAATGAAAATGAATATTTACATATTGGTACATAAACGTAGACTCATCGTGTTGGCATCATTATTGAGAAAAGCAGTTATAACTACAATTATTATTATAATTCATATTTTCCTTGCAGTTATGATATGAACGAGATGACCAATTGTGTCCTTCTTCCTAACAGTACAGTATTATTGTTAAGAATTTAAATAAAAAAATTCTTATATTTAGAGACAATTGATTTTGTAAAGGTATCCTTTCTTACGTAAAATGACATTTCTTGAAACAAAGGACCTTACATAAGACAATTACTTGCCTTAATGGATTCTTTCATTATGATCCACTACAGCAGCATTTGTAGCAGTAAACATAGATTGTGAATTATTACAAGGCAACGACATTGAAAAAAATATTAAAATATATTAATAAAAAAATTTCATAAATCACTGTTTGTGCTCTCATCATTACTCACAGTATCGCGCTTCACTTTCTCTAATATAAATATTGACTGAAAAGGTCTTGTAGCATAATCAAAAGTAGAGCAAATCAAAAAGTTTTAATATATTATATATATTAATCTGTAAATGCAATCAAGTCTCGATTCAATATCGCGTAGTATACATTCGTTGTGTAAGCCTTTTTTCTCATAAAGCTGTTTATGCTATTAACGATTTGGAGCCAATAAAGGTAATGTAGACAAATAGTACTTTTAAAAAAGCAAACGTAGGCAGCCTTATGTATGTATGTATACAGTCTTTGTCGCACTACCTTCTAAAACAGCCAAAATAATACAGTATGAAATATTTGAATATATCGTTAGCTTGATTTCATTTAGATTTTATTTCTATCTTAGGGATGGTGTTACCAACTAATTGTTAAATTTCTGTCATTTAGTTCTCAACATAAAACAAGCGAGTAATTAAAAAAAAAAAACACTTCACGTTATAGAGACATTAGACCGGCATTTTGCTAATTAATAGAAATTGCAAATGCATATTAAAATTTCGGACAAAAGTGTTATCAAAATGCAAACCATAAATTCGGACAAACAAAGATTGTGAAATTGTTTACATTGACTTGTTAAATTTCGAGCTCGTTTAGAGACATGGCCTACTTAATATTTAGTTAGCTGAAAGTTCTAAAATATTAAGACCGAGATGAGAAGTGAAAACGAAATGTGACAATATTTGAGTGGGAATCAGATAAACCAGATAAAGTTCAACTTCCTAACAACTACCGCATCGTAGCAGTGCTTAAATCTAAATATAAATTGAAAGTTATCTTAAAGTACAAGAATTTTTTGGATAATTGCTCTAAAGCGTAAGTAAATAAATATCAACGACTCTCGTTTTTTAAACTAATACCCCGATCATAGTAAAGAAAGACAAGGAAATGGAAAGAGCAGAAACTTTCTTCATCGCTCCAAAACCTTTTTGTCGGTAAAATCGTAACATTTTGTTTCTTGTTTATTTGACCCGCTTTTATCCTTTCCCAAAATACAGATCATATGTCAAAATTTGTTAATCGTCTTTAGAACTTGCATGTCTACGCTTTACTTTTTGCACTCTAACGGCAGTGTGAGAACGAGTGTATGACGCGGATTGGCATTATAATCCAATCCAACACATAATAATTTTTAACTTGTTGCCATTCTAAGGTAAACTCATCTTCATTGATCATTCCATTTCTTTATGTCTAAACTTTCATATCATAAAGAGATCGTAACGAAAGTTGAAAGATTCAAAATGCATGAATTTGACGCTGCTCCTTGATATAGCCTTGTTCGATCAGTTTGCAAAATTTGAGCAACATTGGTCACCTTAACTAGGTATATATGTATGTATGTATGTATGTATGTATGTATATATGTATGCATGTATGAAAACAATAAACATGAAAGCACATATATAATATATGACTATAGGCTTTTGCGAAAGATAGTTACAAACCTACAAATAGTTGTAAATAATTTTCTATTTTATCATTAGTACTAATATTTATGTTGATTTATTTTTTAAACAAGTATTTATAACTGATTGCATATGCATTACGTAAATCGTACTTATATCGTATGAAAATGCTTATATGCGTTATGCACTTGCGTGCATTTGCTTTTAATGTATTCATTTTGTAAATTTAACTTAAATTCATTTAATTTAATTAAATTTTATTTATTATTTTAAATGAAACATTTTTGTAATTAATTATAAAATATGAAATGGTAGACCGGAGTATGATAAGAAGAAAAAGAAGAAGAAGAAGTGGAATTAAAAATCGTTTTAATCTTTGATTTCAATTTTTAATTTGTATTGTATTCATTGTTTGCAAATTATTTACACATTTCCATTTGTACGTGTTTTTTATTTTAATCATCTTTTTTTTTTTTTTTTTATTGTTTCTTTTTCGTTTTAATTTTTTATAAATCACAACACAGGCACGGCTTTAAAAATAATTTAACAAAAAAAAAAAGAGAAAAATTATTTTTAAATCGGATCCACCGGTTGAGTCGTTATATCGACTTCGGCCTTAGTGTGAATCAAATACGGTAAGGCAAACAGATCATGCCTTAGCAGGGAACAAATCTTGCTTTGTAAACATTACGTAAAGCATATGACAGAAATGTTCAGGCAACAATATGCCTAATGCAAGTTTTCAAAGATTTATAGCATTTATATAAATTTTTCGAGGCACGCACGCGTGTGAACCCTTATGTATGCATAATATCACATTTTATATCTCGCCGTTGGGTATATTCAACCTAACATGACTGAATCTAACAACGAGGTAATATACTTAACGCGAAGAGCTTGTAATAATATATATGAAAAGTGAGAGGTTTCCAAGAACGAAATTTCGAAATGAAATTTGAAAAAGAGAAATTTTACTTTTCTCAGAAAATACATTAAATATTTAATTATCAGGATGTAAGCTCTGGAGGAACTTATGTGATTTTAATGCATACATAAATTAAAAGACATGCCATGAGATCTGCATGGATAGTTTTAAGCGTTATACATACAACATACAGTAGTTGCACAAATAAGAAAATGTAAACCCGTAAGAAGGTATGAAAGGAAAGACTCAAATAGATATACGTAATGCGGCGTAAGCTTACATTACTTTAACGATAACGACGTTCCAAGCGAACAAAAGTTAAGGTAAATTTTGCTTTCATAAACAAGGTTGATCTTAACAGGCGGCAGGATAGACAGGTAGAGCTAACATTTACCTAATGAGGTCTAGTTCCGAGTGCTATTAACGTAACATAACATCGTTATGGATATGCAAATGACAAGAGCAGATAGAGTTTACATTTAAAGTTGGCATAGTTTTTTTTCTTATTACGCGTAGTACTGTTTGATATTGCGTATTAAGAGGCACTCAGTCCTTCTTAACGAAGTTTGCGAACATCAATAAAACTTTACACGGGCAAGGCTATTAATTGTATGTTAACAAGAGTGCAAGACAAACAGACCAAAGAATTTATATAAAATTTTACAGTTATTCATAGATTGACTCATAAATTAATTTGGTGAAGTGAAATAATTCTTCACTTTTTTTTTGCTATTGAATTTATTTATCAGATACGCTTCTTATCTTCAGAATAGACTGCTTATTACAATATATAGTGAAAAGAAAATAATGCCACAAGCAATAATTCTTAGAAATTGCTGCAGTTCGAATTGACTACCATTTGTCAACTATATTAGGTGAAAAAAATGTTTCAATTCTTATATTCAGATGAACGATGTTGCGTTAATCATCATCAATCATTAAGTAGGACTGAGCACATTTAAGTGAAATCAGATTAAAAGAGAATATCAAAGGATGTTCACAGGATGTTCAGGAAAAATTTTTCAGTCAGGGAAAGTTCACAGCTTATAAAAATATCCTCACAGATTAAAAGTTTTACTACTCCTTTAAAGGTATGCTATCTTAACGCATTTAACTTTCGCTGATTCTTTTGGCTATGGAGCAAACGTCTTTGTGTCATTTTATTTATATAATTTTTTCCCCTGTTTACCTAAATTTCTTAATGTTCCGCTTTTCTAATATTTTAGACGAAAATTAAATTCAAGCGATCACATATTTTTGATATGAACGAAAAGTAAGTGTGAAAAATTTTACCTTATACAGAACGTACACAACTTGTGGTCTAGTGTCTATTAACTTCGTGCAAACGTCTCGATAAAAGTAATATTTCCATCCAGTTACTCCCCTGAATTAATGTCAAATATTTGTAGTGGAAAGACCGATTTTTTAACCATATCTCATATAACCAACCATTTCTGAAAAAGACACGGCTTTATATCACAAAAAGATTTAATGATTTTTATGACTTGAGGAGAAACTTAACCGCATCAAATTTGCGCCAGGTGGGTGTGTATGAAGTTCTTGAAGTTTATGCAAACACTTGCTTAAATTAATCAAAACGAATAATTCAACACAAATTTTACTTCAATTTAGATTGTGTGCTAAACGACAGTTCCAGCGCAATGCGATTAGACGGCCTTTTCGCGAACTTTTCGTTAATTTTCCTTTGTTTAAAATTATGCATAAAGTTTTAAAATTTCGTATAACGAAGAATTATTTTTTTTGTGTATATATGTGCATTTACATAATGGTATAACCTATGAAAGTTTTATGTGCGATACATTATGTTCGTAAAGCATTCACCATGTGGTCTTCTGTGTTGTTTCAGTTTCATCTTTAAACTCTATTTGTTGGCTGCCTTTCTCCATACAAATGCACGAATGCTTGCATTATGCCATTCGCTATGATAAGATTAGCATGTCAAGTGAAAAGAGAAAAATAAAAGTGCTAAAAAAAAAAGAGAAGAAATGCACTTGCACTGCATAAAAAATAAAATATTTCTTAAACGTCTTGAAAATTCTGTTATGCTTTTTATTTGAAGAATTATTATTAAACTACTTGGGGTTCATTTAGGGAACTTTGCTATTGGCACTAGTCAGAATCATTCAGTGAATATGTTCGTAGAATGGATGGGATTCAAATTAACTTTCAAGAAACAACCGAATCCACGAACTTCTCCACTGTCTTAGGCTAACACAGGAGAGATAGTGAGATGGGCGCATCTGCGACTAATGTCATGATTTCATGACATTTCAGAATGAACAGAATATTGTACTTTATATACAAAGTTGAAATTCTTGTTTTTCTGGGCAGATAATGCCTATTGTCAATAAAACAGAAGATATATCTTGGATCTAAGCATTTTTCTTTATCACTTAATCTAACAAACCAAAATTATAGATTTACAGCGATTAGAGTCGAGGTTAGTCGAAAGATTGAAAGCGTTCCTCAATGCTATTTTGAGAGGGTTCCAGTTACTACGCTTCCGTTTAGGTGTGAATTGTATTCATTTTTTATTTTAGTAGAACGTATGAAAGAAATGAATATAATTGTGTTCAGGTGCATCTTGTTCACCCACCTCCTGAAGCGGTTTTTCATTAATTATGCTGGTAAGGAAATTCATAATTCAAGCAGTAGCAGCTTCGGACTAAAATTGCGAGAGAATGAGTTTGGATTTCCTTTTTGCGGGTGAAGATGAATTTATAGCGAGTGTTCCCAAAAGCAAACTTTTTTTGTTTTACAAATACAGATGGCGTTCGCATTTACAAGCTCTGACAACGGATTGAAAGGGATAAAAGGAAGGCCGCAAATGCTAGCTTTGTGTAACTATCTTAGTTGCCGAGAGGACCCTAAACACAGACCAACGAATGGGTGAACTTACTCACTAAATCGATATCAAATATCATAGTCTGCAAATATTCGAGGCGTTTTTCCAAATCGATCTGAATTTAATAAAATCATATCTATAAAGCTATAGTATAGTGCGGGAAAGGGAACAGTCCCTAGGTAATTACAAAAAACAAAGAAAAGAAAGCCATGACGTATGTGGTCAGTCGAAGCCAACTACGTACTGAAAATGGAAAAAAAAAATCATTTGCTTTAATATTGTTGATGAAATTCTTTGAAAAATTCGGAAAAATCATCTTATGACGTAACAAGTGGAGTGAACATTGGCCAGAAGACAAATTTGAATCAGTTACATAGTACTGGATACAAAAAAAAAGGGCTCGATATTTGACATTGCTATCGGGCCGATTTCGAAGAGAGTGATAACAGACGCTGAATGAAGTTTCGCCAGTGGTGAAAATCCCAGATAGACACCACGCGAAGTAAGTTACTTGTCACAATCCGGTTAGGCCTTGATTTTGCCTTCTACCCTCACCAACTAATGCAATTAAAGTGTGCAACTGAGATAAAATGTTCAGAATTGTCAACAAAAAAGGTATCATCTTCAATGCCAGACACTCATATACACATTTTTTATGCCTCTGTGGAAGCTTAACTAATAGCCCCTACGTCGCTCCGTCGGACCACCATTTATTTCGCTCCTTGCAAAGATCATTTAATGGAGGAAAGGTAGTTTGAAATGAGATCTGTGGATATATATATCGTTTAGTCTTCCGTTCAGAACTCACAGAAATTTTATAGTGGTGGTGACGTGACTTTGTTGGAAAAACGACCAAAAGATAATCAAGTCAAAGTGAGACATATTTGTTACACCTCGAAAGTATTAGGGGACCCATAATTAATCAATTATTTTCGCAAGATAACATTCCTCATTAGTCTTGCGGCAACCAGACTAGTGTAAGCACACTTTTTTTTGGTCTTATTCTTCAAGCAGTTATGGGTCCCCCTAATGAAAAACTTCTAAGGCCAGGACTTCGGTAAGCTATCCGATAAGAGGCAAATAACTAACTATAGGTAGGTAGTGACGATGAATATTTCGATTATTAATATAGAGAATTTATTTTTACACCTAATAAAAAGAGAACCGTTTGATTGAAGTAACATCATCGCATAGTGCATTCTGGAACATCCTTGTTTTTAGAATTAACTAAATGTGAATTGTTAAAGCATGTCTCTCAAAATAACTATGAGAAGTAACAGTGAACTGCTCTGCTGTGGGTTTTTGGATGCAATCAAGGTATTCTATGCGAGTTTTTTTTACATAAATTGATTACATTTTTAAATAATTCATTGCAAAATATCGACGTAAGACATATTAAAGCGCTCGATTTGATAAATGATATTAAAATATTAATTTTGTGCTTCAATAACTGTCAAGCCACGACTTATACAATAGGGAACTGAAGTTTTTTTTGCTGCAAGGAAAAAAAAAAAAAAAAAAAGGGGGGAAAAAAATAGAAAAACCAACAACAAAAAATGCTTTGATTGTTGGTTTGCTTGTTTGGTAAATACATTGTACGGATAGATGCATATTTATGTACACATACTTTACATGCTATACTCTACATATCCATAAGCATATTCTCGTCTACATATATATGTACATAAGTATGTGTCATCATAAAGAACATTTTTATTGTCCTCATTTCGGGTGTAAATGTCATGAACTCGTTTTTATTTTATGTGCTTCATAAACACACATATGCATCCACTGCATTAAAATCCATAACAATGAAATGAAATCTTAACCTTTCAGACAATAGTATGCACGCGAAAATGAATGTGAAAACTGCACAAATAACACAAAATGCATACATACATATATAGAAATACTTGTAGATGCATATGCCGCACAATGTCTGTTATTTACTTGAAACGAAACGAAATGAGTTCAGGGTAATTTGAAATAATACTCGTATAGAGTTTTTAAGCGGATTAAATGTACGTGAATACATATGCATATACATATACTTCATTCTTTTCAAAAAATTTATATTTATTTATAAAAATAATGCATATGTGTGTGTGTGTGTGTGTGTGTGTGTGTGTGTATAAACTTGGCAATGTTAATAATCATTTCAAGTAGGCGGCTTTATTTACCAAAACAAGAAGAAAATTAAATTACATAAATATAAGTAAGCGAACGTTAATTTCACCTTGGGATGTATCCTGAATCACCGGCTCCTCAGCTAACTATGCAAAAATCCTTTGACTTCTTTATTAGTGAGTAAATGACTTTCAAAATTTTTTCAAATACATCATATATTTACTTTGGTAAGATATATGATATAATTTATATATTTCTTGATTTTATTTATACATATTGATATCAGGGACTATATATGTTGATTCCCCCAAAAAAGGATGGGGATATATTCATATTGTTAAAACATTTGCAGCACGCAGAAGGAAGCTTCAGAGATCCCAATGTCAAATAGGGAATTTGCCTAAATATGTCCGTTTGTGCATCTGCTTGGTATTGAAGATAAACCAAATGGGTTAAGCGATACGCTCAAAGTGGCGGTCCAATTAAGCGGACAAAACTTGTGCTTTAAAAAGCAAAATAAAATAGATTTTTCGCTTATTACCGATAAAATACAACAACAAAAATTTGTATATTTTATTTTGATGGTTAGAGAAGATTCGCTTACAGCATATGTCGATCTCTAGTCTTCTATATTCATTTCTAAGCAAAAGCGGGCAGAAGGACATTATTATATCGGAAAAAAGAGCATGGAGGCAACGACAAACAAACATACAAACATACATATCAAGGCCTACCTATTATCGCAGGGAAAGAGTGACGGCGTTTACGTAGAAAAATGATAGAATTGATAATAAATAGCATAAAGAGCATAAAATGACGTCCATTGGGCAGAATGTGTGTACGAGTTGACCAAGAAGATGCCAAAGACTTCGATTTAGTTTAAGCAGTGCATAAAATGCGAAAAAGGAATTAAGGCAAAAGATGTTAGGTACTGGTTGGTAACGTGGAATAGAATCGAGTAAAAAAGGGTTGAATCGTAATATTCAACCGCATGGAATCAGAAGAATTTTAAATACAAGCTTTTGTAAATAATTCGTAAATAGATCTCTTAAGAATTGTAAATACGCGATACCTAAACCTATAAATTACAATTCAGAATTTGATCTGGAAAAAAGCCGAGTGAAAATATTGTACATAGCAAAATGTTAATGGTGCGTTCAAATCTCAATCAATGGTCGTGTGTTCAAATCTCAAATCCTGTAGAGTCGTCAATAAAGTCGACAGCCTTAGATGGTAGAGCTTTACGACTTTAATCTTCGCATGTAGTTCTATATAGTCGAGTTATTAGAGAAATCAAATTTTTGATCTATATAAAAGAATTTCGAGCGTTATAAAAGCATATGAATACTATTCATATATATTTGGGAGATCATTTAAGATGATACTCTGGAATTGTAAAAAAACAAAATTTTTTTGAAGTTCATGGAAAAATTTATATCGTATGGCCGTCGTAGTTTATGAGTACTGAGCAAAAAACCTAGACACATAGAAAAGTGCTGCCAGTTTATATTGAAGTGCAGGCGATCGATTGGTTTTGATCGATTTAGTCCATTTTCAATACCAATTTGCATGCAAGAGGTTTCAATGTCTCTGCCACATTAAAATATTCGTTTGGACAGAAGGAAATGTTTAAATCCGTTCAGAATTTGATGCTTCCTATTCTGAAGCTTTCTTTTGGGTAATGCAAATGTGTTAGCAAAATGAATACACCCGCCCCCTTTTCGTGATATGTATAAGATTATTTAATGATTTTCATATATTTACTTGTAAAGGTTAGTATCCTTATACTATGTAATAAATACGATCACAAGAGGACAAGAGCCAAGAGTACGTAGGTTTATGCTGAGACTGATTGGGGAAACATTTCTGCGATACAATGCTTTGAGCGTATGTTTTATGAGTGCTTACGTTTATAGTGTAAGCAATAAATACTGTAAACAAAGAAGGTTTACATAAATTCGAAATGAACAGCAACGGAATAAAAATAATTAGAATTTAGTGTCATTTAGACTAATAAATAATGTACTGGGAACAATAATCGTCGGCGACTCATTGCACCATTCACCACTTGTAGTACATAGTATATTAAGCTTATGCGGGCCGTTGTATCAACTAGCACGACTTTCGATAGACCCATCCTATATTACATCGATCGATCCACAACTATTTTCTGAATAGATCGAAGATGGTTCGGCCGCATGGTGTTTGTCCTTGTAACATTGTCTTCAACCTGTAGGTAGTCGTTTTCGAGATATTCCGATGAAATTCGCTATACAAACATGATTTAGTCTAAGGGCGAATGCTATTGGAAATGATTTAGATCGGATCACTTTCGATCGACCACTCCCACTATAACGATTTATTTTGATTAGTCGTTATAAAAAAAATATTGTAATTATTAGAATTTCGCGACAGAAATCGCTTAATCGCTTAATCCCTTAATAGTGTTTCGGTATTGTAAAAAGCTTGGATCGAATGGGGTAATTTTTTGAAGACCTTCCCAACAAACCGTTCCTAAGGAAACTGAATATTTATAGAGTAAAAAGACAGAATTTTTAGTATTTCATGATGAAAGTTCGTCCATAATTATAATTTTACATCAAAAACTAATCTTCCCGATTTCGGACCAGTTAGGTCTATTGTTTGGATCCCAATCCAAGTAAGCGTTCTAATGAAAAATAAGACTTTATATGTCCACAATGTCTAATTTTTGATATTTTATTATGAAAATGTGTTCTTAGTAACTCAACCTCGGATCACATAGATTTATTGCTTAGATCGCACCATATATAGGGGTTCTCAAGTAAACCCTCGTGTGACAATAAAGCCTAATTTGCGGTTTTTTATGGCAGAAGCAACTAGAAGATAATAAAATCTTTCACCAGTAAATAAATTTTGCTAAATTTGGACCATGTTGCCGTTCGATTGTCCTCCAATATGAGGGCTTTCATGACAATTATGCATTTATATAAAAATATTGTATAACTTTGGGTGTCCTATTAATTAAACTAAGTGATGCATAGCATCTAATGGTTGACCTTGTCCGACTTTAGCATTCTTACTTGTTATTAGTACACGAAGACTCCCAAAAAGATGTATTAGAGTCGCGAAGAGTGTATATGGTCTTAGAAGTCTATCCTAAAGCTAGATGTGGCAACCATTTATTCATTTATTTATTTGTTCTCCAAACAGAGCCTTTAATGGGTAACATGCACCCTATGCGAATGAACACAATAATAATGAAATACTCAAACGGACTCCGGAAGTGCAAGGCTAAAGAAGTACTATTTTGGAAGAAACTTGTTTTTAAAACGAAGATACAAACTTTCACTTGTGAGGCACGTTTCTGCCGCTGCTCTGGTGCCGGGGCTAACTCACCGGGCTTCAGGCATCCCTACTACAAGAGATTTATTTTCGGGGATCATTTCGCTCGTTATACAATTTTATTCTCTACTTCTGTACTTACTTATGCACTAGAGAGGAAAAAAACAAAAGGAAAAAACTACGTTCCCTCGCGACGGTGTGTTGATCGGTGGGCTGCCTCGTTCAGAGCTTTCATGCGAACAATGTTTAATCACCATACGGTTAATAGCATTATAAAATATAAATTCAGTGCCTAGACTCAATTGATATTCAAATTAAAATTAATGGTACGGCGGATTGCTTGTGCTTGGTTGTTTCCAAGCAGTGTTTGTATACAAGAAGACAAACTAAAATTTAAATTAAAATAACTTTCGAAATGAAAATTATGGTCACTTCAGATGATTCTCTATATAAGGGAAAAAAAAATTCGCTTTCAGAAGAACATTAACAACTCAAGCAGTTATTAGGGAAACAATTGAGCATCGATAAGTGACTTGAGACCATTTTCAGCATCGAAGCTTAGATAATTTTGGGTGATTTTTCGCGTTCATGTTTGTACTTCATTCGATGTAAGTGCCAACGTGTTATATATAGATTTCAGTTAAACAATTAGTGAAGCTCCCATAATTTTTTATTATTTATAATTGACATCAGGTGAAGCTATCTATCTATCTTATAAGACACTATAACCGAACTTTTTTCGCCCGCTGTTTTACTCGTTTAAGTCTCAACAACTCGAATAATAAATTCATGTAATTTCATGTATCATTAAATTTTTCACTACAATTTTTGCAATCAGTGATAGAATCATAAGCAAAATTTTCGAATTTTGGACGCGGATCAAGAGCATTTTGAAAGATGACACACAATTATCAATCAAAAGTCCAGGCGCAAAATTTTAGTTTTTTTTCCAATTTTTGTTATCTTAAAACTTTTGAAAGCAGACAGAGAAGCTAACCTGCATGTTATAAAACAAAATGAAAATGAAATTATTATATTTTCATTTTGTGGTAATGAGTATCGGTAAAAAATATTAAGAGAAGTGAGACAGACATCTATACTTTGGAAAGAGAAGAAACACCTTGATCTGATCTGAAGTTTGTTTGGCACTGAAGGTTTCATAATTTACGTATTTTTTTTAAAAGAAGCGAAATAAACATAAAATTGAAAATGATTTTATAAACAATATATACATATATATATACATGTATATATATATATGTATTTATGTTATGCATAATGCATAATATGTGTTAATATTTAGAATTATTTATCTATTTATTCGATATTGTATACTTAAAATGTTTTTATTTACTTTTAGCATTGCATTAATTTAGCTACACAGAGATACAAATACAGATACAGATACAGATACAGATACAGATACAGATACAGATGCAGATACAAATACCGATTCATTACATTACACTGATATGTATAAATATATTTACATTTATTTATAAATTTAGTTAAAGATAATTTTCTCAACTAATTTTATTAATTTTAAATAGACTATGTTTTCTGTTTACATACACAATTAAAGAAAAACTTAACAATTATATAAAGTAAAACTAAACAGGTATTGAGTTTAATTGTCGCAACAGATATGAGTAAAATCATATTTATACTGAAAGCCATCGAAGAGGCTGAGGAACCTAAATTACCTTTGGTAAGTTGATCTTGACAACGGCCTATAGCATCGATGTCCAATTCGATCATTGCACGACCGTTCACTTCTAGCGGAGAGATGCAAAAATTTTTCTCTAGGAAATCGCTAAGATTATGAGCACCTTCGACTAATGGCCCTTCGAGCAGCGTATGTATATGACAACCGCAGGGAAAATGATTATTAATTAATTGCAAATGATCAACTCCATCTATAATAATAGCACTTGGTTCGGGTGTCTCCAGTATATGATTGCCGTACACTTTTAAATGTTTAATATTTGCATTATAAGTGAAATTTAATTCCTCGATTGCATCGATTTTATTGTTTAGTATCTGCAAAGTTTCAACTTGCGTAAGACCAGTAAACGCATCTATACAAATTACACCCAAGTCAGATTCTTGTAATGTTAATAGTAAAACATTGGAAAGACCGCGAAATGTAAACGGCTGCACTTCCTTAAGATCCATATAAGCTAATTTCAGTAAACCGACACTATCCATACTGAAAAACGCATCCGATTCTATTGTACGTATACCAGATGGTAATATTAAATGCCCAACATTGGTCAAGCTGGAAAAGGCTGATGTATCAATTTTGATTAAGGGATTATTAGAGAGAAGTATCAGCTTAACATTCGAAGTCCCCGCAAAAGCATTCGCTTCTATGCGTGCAATTTGATTATGACTTAATAGAATAGTTGAGAGATTTTGTAAGCCAGCAAAAGCGAACGACGTGACCGTCTGCAACGGCGTATATTGTATCGAGAGTTCTTTGAGACGCGGTAAGCCACGAAAAGCAAATTGTTTAATTTTTGTTATATTATTGCCGTCCAATGATAGTTTCTTAAGCGCTCGCAAACCAGCAAACGAATCCGGTTTAATGATAGGAAAATTATTCTTAGTTAATGCGAGATTTTCAACAGTCGGCGGTAATTGACGCAAAGGAATTTGCTCGAGACCTCCGGTATTACAAAGCACCTGAAGAAATATAATTAAGAGAAAAAGAGTTGGAGACAGCGAAAGAGAGAGAGAGAGGGAGAGAGAGAGAGAAAAGAGAGAAAGAAAGAGAAAGAAAGAGAAAAAGAGAAAATGTTGCATGTTTGCGTTTTTGCTTTTTTTTGTTTTGTTTTTTTTTTTTTTTAAAGAAAATTTATATATAAACTTAAATTGAAAAAAAAGAAAGAGATGAATGATCTTATAAAGACGTGTTCGCAAAATATGTTAGTGTCGTGCTGCTTTCATTTTACTGCTCCGTCGCTAAATTGAATCTTTGCGGTTATAATATTAAATTAAATTAAATGAAAAAATATCGTCCGCCCTTGTTAGTGATTCCGCGTTTTTTGTTCTTTTCTTTTGCTTCCTGGCTGTCTGTCTCTGTCAGCTTGATATTTGCCCGCGATATTTACGTTAACTGAATGCAGGAACTTTTCTTCGATACTGCGTCCTATATCTTCTGCGAGTGTTGGCTGGCCTTGGTCAGAGGGTGTTCGTTTGTTTGTTTATTTTCTTGTTTATATATTTAAACAAATGTTTGCTTTTCTTCTTTCACTTGTCGTCAACTGTACCATCCGGTTTTGTTATTCGGTAGTATCTACCATAGTTGTTGTTCTTGCTTACGAAAATTATAAGCGTCAATGAACAGCAACAACGCCTTCATACCATCGTCATATCATCGTTAATATTACCCGTCATTAAAATCATTATCATTATCATCATCATCATCATCGTCATCGTCATCGTCATCGTCATCGGCAACGTCATCGTCATCATTACCATCATTATCATTTAAAGATTGAAATTGATAGGAAAATCGGTAGAAAGGCTTTATACAACTTTAGCGTGTTCTCCTTTTTATATATATATATATATATATGTATATATATATATTTTTTTTTTTTTTTTTATATACATATATATATATATATATATATATATATATTTTCTTTTCTGTTAATTTCAATTTAAAAATGCAAATTTAATGCGATTCCGCATCATCATCATCACTGTTCTGTTCTGCGTTCAATTTGAGAGGTTTTTTCATTTTTGATTTCTTTATATATTTGTTGTTTTTTTCTTATTTTTTTTATTTTTTTTTTATTTTTATTATTGTTGTTCTCTGCTCGATACAAAATTTTAATATTCAACTCAATTGCTTTGGTGGGTTATTGAATTAATAAACTTCCCGCCCAATGCCAATTCTTGCTGTTTATTGTGTCAATAGCTATGTCCGTTTCCGTATGCCTGATAGTTCATTTCACTTTACTTCAGTTTTATTGTTATTGTGTGTCTTGCAAATAAAATCTTTTCTTTGTTTCTTTTTAATATGTATCGTGTGTATCTCGATGGCTCCCCTTGCATTCCCGTCGCATTTTTATGTTCTATCCATTGAAATGCCTGTGTTAGTGTTTATTAGCGAGTGTATATATGGATGGTTATGCGTTCATTACTTACTTGTGTCTGTGATAAGCAAATGCATTCGGTTGGGCATGACTTGGATGTTTCAGTTTGTTGCGAATTCCATAAGCATCCAACGGTTGTAATTGCTGTAATAAGTAGCCAAGTATTGTACATTTCACGTTACTAAAGTTACGTTAAATTTCCACAATTTTCAATTTTCAACAGGGGCGATGGGCGATGGGCGACGGGCGATGCAAGTAAAATAAACTGCAATTAAATCAGAAAAAATGAAATAAAAATTAATTTTTATTAATTAAAATTTAAATGAGCAGCAATTAACACTTTTTATGGCTAAACAACTTTTAGACGATAGAGAAAACGAATTTACTAAAGGGTTTGTAAAAACTTCTCTTTCTTGTATACAACGCAGGATACAATATGGAATTGAATGAAGGAATTAAAAAAATGTAAATAAATAAATTACATACGCATAGATATCTAGAGCGCTTACACCTCCACACACATTTCGCATCAGCATAGAGTTTTGATTTGAACCTTGTTTTTTGTTTTGTTTTAAACAAGCAGTGCCTAAAACCTAATGATTATTGCAAGCTTCGATCGGAATCGATTCTAATAGTCGGACTAAAAACCATTCTGACAATTCGATTGAAATAATTAGGAAGAAACGGATTAATCATAACGCAAATATAATTGTTTTGATACCCATCAAAAGGAAAAATAATACATTTGCGAATATTTAACATTTAATCGATAAAATTACGTAGAAATAGGAATCACATAGGGCGTATATATTCTTAATTGAGGTGCTTGTGGAATCGATTTGGCCGGGTTTGTTTGTTGTCCGTACGTTCAAATTATCTTTTCAATCTAAAAACTTTGAGTAGACCAACAAATTGTATTCCTCCTGTTTACTAAGTACTATTACCCAGGATCTGATAACAAATAGTAAAAAATTTTAATCAAGGGCCTGCACACACGCCCTACCAATCTTAAGCGTTTTAATTTCGATTTTAGATTTCGCAATGACGGTAATATGTCCGACTATGAAATGCATATACGATGCTATACGGTCATGCGAATGCCACAAGGGTTGTGAACAGCTGCCGTTGCCCGGTTGCCAAAGATTCATCATAGCGATTAAAGGAGCGAGAATTATAAAGGGCATTAGACATGGTAAAGCCCTACAGTCTACAGTACAAACAAATTTAAAATCTAGCTTTTATGCAAAAATCGTTTTTAGTTGCTTTAAAATAATTTTAGGGAAACAATTTTTAGGTAAAGTCGAAAGTGGTGGTGTCACGGGAATCTGGAGCCCGGGGTTGGTTCTGACACACAGGAAAACTGGAATATGTTAAAGAAAAACATGGTGGTGTAGGATATCTTTTAAAAGTGATACCTTTCTTGAAGGCAGGAGTATGCTGTAGAGAAAGTCTAATGGAAAGATTTTTTGATTACAAATTTTTTGATCTTAAAAGAAAGTTTTGAACTTCTTGTATAAGCAATAAACTTTAATGAAGTACGCGTTCTCGATTTTGTTCAACAAATGTCTGGTCGCGTCGCGGTTTCCAATCTCTGTGTTATTGTCCACACTTTCAAATACATATATGTATATATATATATATATATAGACTTATGCCCACTTGTTAAACATTTTTTACTGTTTAGTTTAACTTTGCTGTTTACGTCTGATTTCTGTTTCATATTCTTCGCTGTAATGTCATAAATTAAGTTTGAGACTTCAAGTCCGGTTGTTGGTGCTTTATGTCTAGAAAACTGTTTACTTTAAACTTTGCTCTGCCTTCGATCGATGCTCTTCTCTGTAATGTTGCAATCGTAGATCTTTAATGTTAACTGTTGTCCTTAATTCGACAGAACGCTACAAAATGAATAAAGAATAACATAAATAATCATAAATATATGTTAACCTCGCTGGCGTGCATCTCTGGATGTTACCTGTGAGATAACAAAACTAAGGTAATCTTACCGTTCGTTGGTTGTTAAAAATATAAAAAATTACCTGAAACTTTTTTTTTTGCTGAATAGGGCTCTTGCCTTAATAAGTTTTTTTAGGTTAACATTTATTAAATAATTCCCCCTTTTTTCTAATATTGTAGATAAGAGGAATAAAAAGCGCGGTCAATTCTATCGTAAGTCGTGTAACTGTATTTTTCTGGTTTCGTCGTTCTCTAACGTGTTTATAATTTTTTTTTTTTTTTAATGAACATTTCGCACAAATTTCTTTTTTACATATTGAGAAACGTATGAAAAAATTGCTAAACATCTATTTTACATGCATCGGTAGTTGGGCCTACAACATGATGTAATGCACACCGTAAACCTATTGCTGTGTTGTGTGAAAATTTTCAATTATTTATTCAAACTGCTACAGGCACAAAGGCAAAAGGTGACTGTAGACTTATATGAACAAACGTATATCTCCGGCAGAATGTTTGTGGGTTTACAGTGGAATAATGTAAGATGTACTTTATATAAGCATATGGTTACACATATGCTCGATGATGACTGACAAGTAGGTGTTGATCTTTACGCACAAAACGATGCTTCTATGGCACATTTCAATTTACCGTCAAATCCATTTACGATATTACATGTGAGTGTATGCGCAAAGGTATGTACACTTGTATATAACACTTTGTCTAGTTGATTAGAAATTTTCAATAAAATTGTGTTGATTTAAATGATTTCGCACATATCCCTATACGAACACACGAATACAATATGTACGTTACATATGATATATCTTACAGGTTGACTAAATAGTATTGATCCTCCTAAAATTTAAAGAGCAAATACATCCGTTGTGCTTAATAACGCGCATAACGAGGCTATACACATTATGTATAGTTTACGAAACGCTTTTTGCCCTTCTGCTAAGAGCATCGTAGCGCGATGTTATATAAATAATTTTGTATTGATTTCAAAAAATCTTAAGAAACGAAATTCAAAGGTTTTCCTTGAACTTTATATCAACTTCAAAGTTTTGGCGAGGATGGGCGCAATGAAAATTCAAGGATATGTGATGACTGCGTTGTAATCTCTCATTAACTTCTTTTAATTTCAAAACATTTTATAAAAACGCTTTCGCCTACCGACGTACATATATAACCTTTTATCGCTTCAAACGTTTTTCTCTTATCCGACCGCTAAGTAAAGTTTTGTTTGTCGACAATGCGTTGTTGGACCATTGCGCGGGGCTAAAGGCTCATCGCGTTCCATCACATATAACTCTAGCTTTGCCATAGTTTTCAAGACTTCTCTTCTTCCTGTCTAGCTGCCTTCGATCGGTTGTATTTTGTTATTCACAAATTATTGTCGAAATAGTTCGAAGTTTTGTTTTTCAGTTATGACAGTTCACAATAGACAATAGCCCCTCCCCCAAGCCCAGCCTTTCGGTGTAGGTTTTCTCATTAGCTACCTATTTTTACTCTCGAAAATTGTTCGATTGGTGGGCATCGCGACTGCCAAGTGAACGTTCGCGAGTTCAAGTCGCAAACGCGATGGGGTTTATTTTGGTCGCAGTTATAATGAGTGCTAAGCTGGTAAAGAAGTAACACTTAGCGATTGGACACACCCCCACTAGGCTGTGGCCACCATCTTCCTTTCTCCGCCTATTTCTTTATTTCTTTGTGACCATTACTGTCTTACACGACTAGGGATTTCTGTCTTTTGAATGGATAGTCAAAAAAGGAAAAAAAAATGTAGAAAAGGACCATAGAGTTTCGATTTGTTGCGAGCACGGTGTTCTTAGCAAATAGTTGTTATATTTGGGAATAGATTTGCAAATGAAAACTTAATCCAGCAATTTTTGTTCTAAGCCCGGTTAAGCACTCTTCGACAGTGGATGCGAGGATTGTGGACGTTGTGCTGATTGCTTACGATGATCAATCTACGCCCTATTTTGCGAAATGCAAGGAAAACCCCGAATATAGAAATTTGAACAACGACAGTTAATTTTAATAATTTTCTGGCTCTTAGTGTGGATAATGCATTCTATCCATAAGTGGGAGAAACTTACGCACGCGCCTTTATTGAAAAAAAAAAAAAAAAAATTTCAATTCTGCGAAAAGCTCATTTCTTCGTACTTCGTAGTGTCTGGCCTGTGATTACATAAAATTTCAACGCCCTCTGCCCTCTCTCTATAAGGAACTGAACATGAACAACTTTGTCATTTTGTAAATGAATGGCTCAAGACTTTTTAAGTTAATTGAGATAAGTGTGCATATATGTGTAAATGCGTACAATATTTGCTACTACTTTATGTCAAGCACTGTACGTATTAGAAGAATTTGCAAAAATTATGTCGACGTTTATTGAGTTTATAACTTGAATGATGTGTATACGAATGACTTGCTTGCAATAATGATGATAAAGCTGTTAACGAGTTGCTTTCAACGAGACATTGTTTTTATAGTTGAGCTGTTATGTTCAAGTTTATATGTATATATGCAATGCTAAAGAGATTTGTCAACAGTTAATGTTTATTGGTATCGGAAGAAATCAAATCACACAGGCTTTGGCGGTTGCATTCTCATGAATTTCTAAGGATGCTTGGTCTCGAATGCACTCAAATATTTGAACTTTCTTAATTAAGTTTCTGATTTACAAGTTGTTTTAATTTTATTTTTCACCATTATTCCCTTCAGTTTATAATTTGCGATAAAAATTCTCAAAGTGGAATTGTGAATACTTCTTTCCGGTCCTTATAGAAAATTAAATATTTACATCCTTCTTAGTTTTATTTATTATTATTTTTTTTTTCTCTCTCTCTCTCTCTACTTGTGTGTATACTTTTTTTTTACTTTTTTTGCTTTTTTTTTTTTTTTGACTAAACTAAACTAAACCAAAGTGAACTTATTGCTGACATTTTTGTTGCTATTATTGTTTTATTTCATTTCTAAACTCCTACTTTGGATGAACTTTATTCTCTTCAGATTATCAAGTTACTCTGAAACAGATTCATTGCATTGCTTTACACAAACCACCATCATACACAGTCATAATATTTCTGACACTAATATGCTATACAATTACAATTACAGTAGATTTCATAACTATAATAATGTACATGATCTTTGAATATATTTCAGTTGAGCATTAAAATAAGTAAATTTAAACAAAAAAAATAAAATAAAAGAAAGAAAATAATTTGTTTCGTAACTTTTTCTTAACTTTAAATACTTTTAGCATCAATTGATAATAAATTGATTTTAATGATGAGCATTCATACATTCTGACCTTGAGTTCTAGACGTATAATTATGTAACGTACTGTAAAATTGCTATTAGAACTTTTGTTCTATAGTTTCTACTTTTGTCCTCTGCCCTTCCCTTTCTCGTTTAGTACATATTTGAACTCGACATAGATATTTATCTTACATACACATTTATAGACTCATAAATTCACCTACCGTCAGTCTGTATGCAGAACTCAATTTTGAAATTTGTTTGTTTGCGTACATTTTCAACATTTTCAACATTTATGACTTTTTATATTTCAACTTCTCTCATCATTTCCGGTTTCCGCTGTTTTATGTGTTTTCATAACATTGTTATATGCAAAGTTACAATATATATATATATATATATATATATATATATATATATATATATATATATATACATATACATATACGCATAAGAAGAAACACCGACTCTTTTGCTCGTTTGTCATTATGTGCTGCAGCAAGAGGGCACGCATTGCAGAATAACACACTTATCCATATACGTGTAGGTGTAGGTATATAAGATATGCAATATGTATGTAAATATGGAAGTGTGGTTTAGCAGAGTTTCGGATGATATTGTTACACTAATAGTAAAAAGTTGTTAAATTATTCCAATCTCATTAGAATGCGTATGTCTGCGTAGTAAAGCAATGTGTTCTTCATTTTCCTTTATTTTTTTTTTTTTTTTTTTGCATGATGTCAAGTATTTACGTAGTTGGTTACTTTGTAAAATGTTCTCAGAGGAAAGAAATTGTTGTTATACTAGTTGCTCTGGCATGTAACTAAATTATCCATAGAATTCTATGCGCACAGTTGTAAGACTATCATCGGCGAATAGAGAAAAACTATGGTCTGCCTATGCCAAAGTGCGCAAAATATTTATAGAAATTTCGGAATAGATGGCATATGCAAGTAGACTAGATTTAATCATTCATAAAGAATCTTGGCAAAAAATCTCGAATACATGTCTTCCCTCCCTTAAGGTATTTTCTTCTTATACGAACCGTATATGTTCTTGTCAGACTGTACGGTGTGCTTGCATTTTCGGAACTAAAACTAGCGAAACGAATAGAAAATGCACACGATTTGATTTTTCATGTACTCAATACACTTAAACTTTGTATAAATTAGAAATTTTAGTAAATACTTTATTTAAATAAATAACTTCACTGTACACATACGTTTGGCGAACTTGTTGAACGAAAAGACTATCATAAAGGGGATATGATGATGCGCATGATGACGCAACAACTATAAAATTCATTTCACAATATTGAAAGGCTTAAAGCACTGAAGTATCCTCGCTTTTCCTCGTTAGATGATTTCACTTCCATTACAAATCTCAAGCACTTTCCTATGTGAAAAAGTAAAAAAGAAGAGAAGACAATAATACTCGTATTTTGTAAACTCTTTTGAAGAGACTCTCCACAATCAACCTGTCATAATTGCACGATATTTTGACAGTCAGAGGGATAGTAATTATTGATTGACTTATTGATCTTGAAAATAACATTTTTCGTTAAAAGATTTTACATCTATATATGACTGTCTTCGAAAGGTAAGAAGAATTTTTTTTTTTTTTTTCTCAATTTACTCGAATTTTTAATTAACATTTAAAATTTTTCTCTTTTAGGTTAGTGCAGTTATCTTTAGAGTCTAATCGAAATTTCTGTCTCATTCGATTTTTTAGTTCAAAAGGAAATGAAAACATTATAGTCAACCATATTCCGCCATTAAATACCCTGCACGACTTCACTTATTCGTATATTGACTTTTCAAAATAAGGCGCTGTTTGTAAGACGGTCAAAAAAGTAGTGCGATCTAAACAACTTCCAGGAGCGTTTCTTCTTGTCCCAAAACACGTTCGTATATCAAATTTCATCAAAATATCTCAATAATTGCGACCTGTAGATTAAACACAAAAACACATGGACGGACGTCAGACAGACAGACACGCTTAGATCGATTAAGAGTGTGTCTCTTGGATTGAACAAATGGTGGATCTATTTCAGGTCCTTCTGGGTGCTATATACATTCGCACAAAGTTAATACACCCTTTGTCATAAGTCGTGCAGGGTATAGTTTTATTCCCCCCTCTTTTTTTTCATTACATGTACAATTTACAATCTATTTTAGAAGATGATAAGTAAATTTTATATCGGAATGGGAAACGTAGCAAAGGTTATTGTCCTTGAAGAGGACAATATAATAGCGTAGATAGGATTTTTAAAGAAATAAGAAGAAACTATAAAAAGTTTAGAAAATTTCACACCAAAATAACCTAAAGAAAAAAAACAAGTGAAAATATTATAGTTGGGTTACCGCACCATTAAATATTCTTCGCCACATGGTCTAACACAATTCTTATTTTTGCCATAGAGCACAAAAATTATACCCTGTGTTTATATTAATTATAGTAAACTGTAGGATGGAACTGAATATAAAAAAATTAGACCTCTTTTCAAATAACAATACTTTCCATATGAATGCTTGTGCCCAAGAGTTTCAAAAATTAAGGTACATGTTCAAAATTCAGCACAGTTGATTTTTATATTAAATTGCTATTATGTTATGGAATAATTTTCATTAGAAAATACTAAAAATTAAACTTTTGTGCCCTAATAGTAATAAATGCGTAGGAAAACAGTGTACAATTTTCGTGTTCTATGGCGAAAATAAGAATTGTGTTAGACAATGTGGTGTAGAGTATTTTTCTTGAAAATTCTTATGTTGCATGGGATCCGAAAGATAGGCGATGCATCAAATTTGGTACGTGTTGGTTTTCTTTATCTTAATCTACTTACTATTACGATTTCATTCACATCATGAAGCATTGAAAATTGGACCCTTTCGTCATACGCACATCGATTTCCATTATATGAAAGGGGTTTCAAGGAATTGTCACAGCGGGTCCAAAGTTTTCACACCGATTTGGAATGCGGAAATACTGTTACTTAGCCACTCTTGTCGATAAATTTTAAAAATTACAAATTTTTCCATATAACGGCTTTTCAAAATAGAGCGTTATATGGGAAGCGATCGAAAAAGTGAACCGATCCGAACCATTTTTAATAGCGTTCGTCCTTGAGTCAAGATACGTCAGTGTATCAAATGTCGTCAGAATATCTTAAAAATTGCGATCTATAGCTTAAACGCAATAATACAGACGGACAGACAGGCTTGAATCGGTAGGCTTATCTTAAGCCCTTGTGCGTGTTAGATACGTTCGCACAAGTTAATATATTCTGTACCACCATCGGTGTAGGGTATAATTAAAATTATTATATTTATTTGATTTAATTGTTACAAGCGCTTGTTTATTTAAGTTTTTTATTTTATTTTTACTCTTTTTTGACTTTTTTTTTTCACGACGAATAAGAATGATAAATTTACTATTGATAGTTCGTAATGAAATAATACTTTTGGTACATATTAAATAATACATCGGTCAATAATTCTCAGGACTGACACATAGACAGGTCGCTAACAAAATGTCTGTATTACTTTTAGAATCCACCCCTTTCACGCTATTTCGATCATTTGTTTTGGAGTTGTTCTCGTTTAAGTGACGCTCCACGAAGCTTTTGCGTTGGACTACACGATGCTTTTTGATGACAATAATTTCCGGTCGGCTCCAGCATTAAGCAGAGATATGTTATGGTAACTCTTCTTCGACTAAATCGCTGAATTTTTATAATAACCCTCTAGCTCGATTCTAACTCATATTTTAATGCCGCTAGACTTGAATCTTGGGCCAAGTGACAGCAACATATTCGTACGGATATTCAAGTATGGTGATCTTAATCTTGACGTTGCACACCGCAACTGCCAGAGTATTAGTCTTTGTAACAGGTCTACGAAACTTCATGAGCTTTGCAATATATTTGACATTTTTGCCGTAGGTGAGACTTGGTTAAAGGACTATGTCTTTGACACCGCTGTAGGTTTTCCAGGGAATAATTTATCCAGTGTCCGTTGGTTGGGGAATTGCTTTACACATCTCGTCTAAGCTGCACTTTAGGGCAGTTTTCGTTGAATTGAGTCTCCAGAATAATAAATTGCTGACCGGTGTTGTGTAGTTTCCTACAGGAGAAACATCCGCTTTCGAAAGAATGCATAGTGACTTGCTTGCCCTTTATGCTATAATTGTAATAACCAAAGATTTTAACTGCGAGATATTTCACCTCCGTAAAGCCTTTAACGTATGAGACATGTGCTCCAGAAATGGTCTCCGCTTCACCTATCGATTACCTGCTCATAAGTGAGAATCTCATTTCTGTACAATATTGCTAAGCCTACCTGTATCATGCGTTAATCTTATTATTGTTCACTGTCAAGGGCATTGAAGGTGAACACGAAGTGTATCATAGAAACTTTAATAACGGCAATAGTAACGCAAGCATCAGTTATTTACGCGGACATGATTTTAACCCAATATATTTTCCTAATGACGTCGACTTTCGACTTCACTTTCGAGCCAGGCATACTGCACAACATCTTAAAGCTTATTCGTCTGGTAGTGGGACTCTTAACTGGGCCCATTCACGTAACATCTCGTATGAAAGATCGAACACCGACATTGCCTATGAACAATACCTTTGATCCCTTGATGCTATTAACTGGCGAAACTATTGTAAGTTGCGTAATAGGGTGAACTACGTAATGAGGAAAGAAAGGAATCAAGCGTATGCTTAGTTCTTCGGAAATGCTAATTCTAAGCAAACGTGGCACATGCTTGGTAATAAAGGTAGACTGGACGGTCGTACTGGTAATCCTAAGGAAGTAGATGTAAACGCTTAAATGAGTTTTTCGTGCAAAATCGACTAAATGTCCGCGACTCCTACCATTTTTCAATAATTTTGGAGATAGAGATTTTTGTTTCTCATTCCAGAATGTAAATGAAAACATTCTTTAGAGTGCTGTTCGAAAAACAACATCTACCTGATTTCGGATTGATGGAGTATCCATTAAACTTCTTAACTTGAGCTTTCCTTACATGCCTAACCATCTATTACAGATCGTGAATACGGTGCTAATGGCCTCAAAGAATCCCAAGAATTGGAAAATAGCTCGCATGAGACCTATTCCTAAGCAGGACTCCTCTTTTGCACACCGATCGATTAGCATCCTACCTCTCCAAAGTAACGAAGTTCCTGACCACGGAACAACTTGATTCATTTTGGAATAACAGTAGTGCCCTGCATGATGCTTTGTTCGGCTTTTGGTCTAGAAGTTGCGCTTCGAAACGTTTCGTCTTCATCGAGGAGTCCATCACGGATAACATCAATGTTGGTAGGAGTTGTGTTCTTGTCGCTCTCGAGCTCACAAACACATTGGACACCGTCCCACTTACTAAGCTTATTAACAAATTGTGTGATAAATGCAACTCTGCTCTGAGTGCTTGCGAGCTTATGTGGATCGTAATATTACGGATCGTAAACAGTTTTTTTTCTGTGAATGGCTCTAACTCTCCTCTAACTGGGACTATGCCTGGTGTACAAACATGTTTCATTTTGTGCTCCCTACCGTTTAATCCCTTCGCAAACGATCTTGAGGTTTGGGTTGGTAACTACTGCTCTTTTTTTGCGTACCCAGATGACTTTCTTCAGTTTTCGTAAAGATAATGCAAATAATTTGCATTCGTTCGAAAGCGATTTTGTAGGTTCAATGCAATGTCTTGGAGTAACCTTTAATCGTAAACTTAACTTTAGCCCCCATATTGACAATGCCTCTGCTAACTATTTTTAATCTGTCTCTGCGAACTGATGTCTTTTCATTACGTTGGAAAAGTAGCTCTCGTATCCCACCACACAAACGTCGTAGCAAATATCTAGTTGAGAACTATAGAGGCATTGCCAAATTGAGTGTTTTGCCTAAACTTTTTGACCGAGTCGTTACTGGACAATTACTTTTTATATTGAAACTCATATCGCTCCGTTTCAGCATGCTTTCTTTAACGGCGGATCTGAAGGGTAGAACGACCATTTTAGGAGTTACTTGCCATGTTTTCAAGGCATTCCCTTGTGCATCCTCACAAAGGGATTTAGTAGATACGAAAAGATGATCGAAACAGTTTGCATATGTTGATTAAAGTTTATACATGAGTTTGACGAGGCCTATCTATACTCGAATATGTCTCTATGGTGTATCTTTGTGCTAAGGAATTTGGGAGAGATTAAGCTAATGAGAGTAGATTGCTGCTGTTATCCCTTTCCCCACTAGGCAAGCAAAGGTTCATTTTAGGTATCTACTCCTTACCTAAATTAATAAATGGCGATTTTGGCTCACCGGCCTTTAAGGATAGATCAAATTTGATGTCCTTACGGGAAATGTCATATTCATAAGGCTTGACCAATGTCGGTATAATTAGAAGATTTTTAGCTCAAACAGATTTCTTTGTGAAAACCTACAGGATGTCTATAATTTAATATCAATACCAAACTCGTTAAACGGACTCCTTAATGGACCTGATCTGTCTATGTCATATTTAAATTAAATTAACCGTCGAATTTATAGTATCGGTAGTGTCGCAAATTGATCCGGATATGTTCAGAACTCTCTTACTTACTTAGTTTGCTCTTCGTCCTTTTCTATAATAATTAACAATGCGAGAATTAGCAATAAGAGGATTAGTGGCTGAAATCGTTCACAGAGAGAGTAAAATGGATTTTAGCTCCTTTATGGATGCATACGAAAGAAAATATGACAGAAGAGATGTGAACAAGGCAAGCCACTTAGAAATGACCACATGTTACCAAAGTCGAAACAAATGGGTCCAGTATTATCCTGCTGAAATCGACGACCTAGACCAGTACGAAAACGCATTCGCGGTAATCGGGTCTCATTTCCAATTCACCTCAATCTACTATTACTACTATACGTATTATATGTTATTCTAACTTTCATCTATGTATGAGATCGGATTGAGGAAAAACTTAAGTCTTAAATATCTATAAGTGTTGCCTTAAGGTAAGCTTTGCTTCAAGTTAAGCTTCTTTTCTTTTCATTTTTATCACAAATCAACTATTAATTAAGCGAACATGTGGTTATGTTACTCTGAAACTAAAATTTACTGAATCACATTTGATGCGATGATACTACGGAGCCGTGCCAATTAATATACACATATGTGTGCGTAGAGGTATGTGAGGTATCATTAAAAATTACTTACGTATCAATAAAAAGAAGAAAAAGAAGAAAATATAGTTAGCCTTTTATTGTAATCGCTGCACTCAACATACAAATATATCAAAAGTTACTGCTGCGCACACGAAAAACATAACAATAATAATAATAATAAAAATAATAATAAAAATAATAATAATAATGATAATAATAATAATAATAATAATAATAATAATAAAAGAGGGAAATCTATTGCATTACAATGCTTTTGTATTCGCTTTCTCTCACTTTGTCTCCTTATTTCTCCAGATACTTTTTCCCTGTTCTACAAGTATCACTTGATTCGATTTAATTGAGCGGAAATGCATTGTGTGGTTTTTTTTATATGGAAGGAAGACATTTCACACAAGTACTTCCGTTGCCAGTTAAAAATATATATATACGTACGTATTAAGATATACACAAAATACATAATAAATTATGCGAATTATTACTACGGTGGCTGCGCTTCCGCTATTCTCAGCTGCGTTTTTTTTTTTTTTTCTTATATGTAAGCGTTTGCTTGTCACGAGTTGTTAAACAATTTCATAAAAATATAATAATAAGAGGAAAAAAGAAACGAAAGCAAAAGAGATTAGGTTGAGAACAAATAAAAACGTATGCAAACAAATGATGCTGTCAATAAGAACGGAATTGAGAACGTTTTAGCCTTACAGGAGTGACTGAAGTGAAAATTTGCTTTAGACAAAAATGAAAAAAAACAAAAAAAAACACTTTTTTTTTTATCTTTTTATTTTCATTTATTTATTATTTTTCTTCTTCTTTTTTCGTGATAATTTTATGTTTTCACATTTTGTTATATTCTCAGTTTAATAGAATGAATATATTGTATGTATAAGCATGAATGCTTGCTCATGGACAGGCACGGATATGTGTGAAAATGCCAATAAATACCGATAAACTATTTACATTACTTTTATATATGCGTGTGTTTGAGTAAGAATTTTAATCTTATCTCACACGAACACAAAACCATCTCGTTTCCTTTCTCTATCTCTTTCTCTCTCTTTCTCTCTCTCTCTTTTTCGCTCTATACGTTGTCCGTCATTCCGGATTCAGTTTCACTTTGCTTATATATCGCTATAGAGAATATATATTAACATGTATGTGAACGTGAGTATAAGTGTGTATAAGTATTAAAATATCTGTTTGTAAAATTCTCATGTGTGTGAATGAATTGGAACTGTCGAGTGTATGAGTATATGTGCATTAAATATATCAGGATATATTTCAACTTTATGACTTTTTAAGTGACTACCAAAGAGATTATCATGGACATACTCGCACTCATACGTATCCCGGCAAACTGCCAGAAAATCCAAGAAGAATATAAATAAACAAACAGACAAACAAACAAACAAACAAACAAACAAACAAACGTTAAACATAAGTGCATAGAGACGCCAGACGTTCTGACAGTCAGTGTGATAACAAACAAGTAATATTACGTTTGCATACATACTAGCCTAGCGTACTATATGCATTTGCTATGTTTTTGTAACTTTTACTGTATGTACATTTGCAATTATTATGCACATTATGAACTCTATTAAATTAGTTGAAAAATTCACAGAACGGAAATTATACAATAAACGTACAGTTTATAGATGAAAAAAAAAAAAAGAAAATGTCAATGAAATTTTTTTCCACCGATTCTTCAACTAAGCTTCGAAAATCTTCAACATAAATAAAACATTCAGAGAACCTAAATAAGCAGCAATCATTTATTGATGAACAATGTATTTGAAAAGCTCGTGCACCCGTATTGGCAAACAAAGATGGTAGCGCAACATTTTGCTCGCTAACAACAAAAATGCTGAGTTTAGCACTAAAGGGAGAGTATTCGTCGGCAGCACTTTTTTCTTTGGCCGAACAACGTAAATGGAATGACTTTTATTGGGTGGGAAAAACGCATCTATTTTAACCATTCAAGGCGTAAAAATTCGTGGTTAGGTTCAGGTATACCGTTCATATCGACGGCAGCACAGAATTGCTTTGGCAAGAAGACGATATTCTGCATTTGGTAGAACATCAAACACTACTAAAAAACAAAAATCAATTTCAATGGTTCGCGGAAAAAACGACCAAAATATCAATATGAGCAAAACAAGGTAAGTTTAGCAAGTGCTAGCCCATGCGCCCTACTCACGAGACTTGTCTCCGTCCAATTATCATGGGACAAGTCATTCCTAAGCATTGCTTTGCTTCTATAATATAATAAAATAGTTCGATGACTGGTTTGCCTCAGAAGAGCGTGGCATCTACAAATTGTCGGACAGGTGGAAATGTATATGTATATATATGTATATGTATACCTTACGATGGGAAATATTTTGAATAAAATATTTTTTACCATTTTCGATACACTAAACGTGGATTAAAAAATTTCGGGTTTCTTATGGACGTTATATGCGATAATTGACGATAAAGTAGAGAAAACTAAAGAATCAGCAGAATTTACGAGAGTCACAAATATTGGTAACATCTTCTAGTCAACTACACAAATTGATTTCTTTATAGTCTGTCATATTTATAAATGATTTGTTCTTAGCTGTCAACGAACGTTTGGAAAGTTTCTATGGATTATCACGATTCCGTCCATTTCCATTAGATTTTTTAACATTACTCGCTATCTGCTATCGAAATAATAAAAAGTTAGTTAGTTAGTCTTAATGAATTTTTCATATATGAGTGATGCCAGACATGTGCGAATATATTCATATTCAACACTTGATTACATCAATTTTACGATAGTCCCTTAGTTACGATTTTTACACCCATTAGCATGTATCGCATGATATCATGAATTTTTAACTTTTTCATGGACCTTTTATTGATCTTATTAAAGCTTCTAAGATAAGCATTAATACTTAAAAAAAAAAAAAAAAAAAAAATCAATGTTTTTTTTATTGATTGGTTTCGTAGGCCCACAGGCCTATAAATCGGTTAACCACATGCTTAAATTTAATCTCTAATCGGAATTCAAAGAAAGAATTGTGTACTCAACTCTTTTTCAAGCCATAGCAATAACGGCAATAGGCGGACAGAAGGAGACACAAACATAATTAAACTGATTATGAGGGTTACAATTGTAGTCGCATGCCTGGTGTAAAAAAAAAAAGAAAAAGCATTAAGAGAATTAGTTTAAACCGCTTATCATACGCATACGAGTTGACAAGTCGACTTCGCTCTTCATCTAATTTCATATGTTTTAATATTATTACAATTCGTACAAGTAATGCTCCGCGAACTTTTCAATTTTCTTAGAATATGTTTGGCATAATAGCAGCAACAATACGTCAAAGTACTCTGATTTTCTTTGCATCCCACAGCATAAATGCATGTATATATGTATTGTATGTCGTAGATGTGTAAGCGTGAATTTACGTGAGTCTACATCAATGTATATTATATGTGTATATAATTTTGATTTAATCACAACAACCTTCAAACACTCAGTCAACTACGGCTTTACTGCTAAAAATCATCAAATCTTATAAATGCGAACGACGAAAATGACGACAACAACAATAATAGCAATAACAATAGAAATAGTATCAGCTTAAAGTTATATAATGTACCCACTACAACGATAAAAAAAAAAAAAAAAAAACAGCAGCAGAAATAACAACAACAACCACGCATGCAATACTTCAACTTGTGTCTACTTATCCAGGGACTTTACGTAGAAAACGAAATCTTTATATACTTTCGGATAAAAGGCTGCCTTTAATATAACTAACTCTCTTTCATCTATCTATACGGATGTTGTCTGTGAGCTTGCGAGAAGGGTTTGTAATCAAGATGGTATACTGTTATCAAAGTTATACATAGTTTAACGTTTTATGCTTCGTTTAATTTAAAAATTCACTGATTTCGTATTTGTATGCGATTAAGAAAATTAAATTAAAATTTTAAAAGAAACTTTTGCTTTTAATGTTTTGTCTTCTTCCATATATATATATATATATATATATATATAAGATTTTCTTTTTCTTTTTTTTTTTTTTTTAGACTATTTTGTTTTCTTCTCAAGAGTCCTTTTAATTTTAATCGTTGTTTTGCCTTTTCTCACAGTTTTTGTTTTTCTTTTTCTTATTATGTTTCTTTTTTTTTTTTTCTTTTTTTTCTTTACTTGTGCAAGCTTTTCAAAAGGAGTTGCTTTCAATTATCAAATGCCTAAATATGTATATAAAGTAGAGCAAGGCCACCCAGCAGTACTATTTATTAGAATTAGAATTGCATGAAAATTTTTAATTAATTAAATTAAATATTAAAATAGAAGCAAATGAAACTTTTATGTTATTAAAAAAAGAAAATAATTCCTTTTCGACACTTTGGTAGTAGGTAATGTACTTAGGAATAATAGTTGCGTAGCAAGTTGCTTTAGTTACAACGAAATCATGTGAAAGCATTCCCCAAGTTCTCGATTACTAAGCGACTCTTAATACTTTCTTTTCTATTTTCATATAAATGGCTTTGTAAAAATTTAATGTTTACATTAATTCAAACTTGCATTTTTATAGATTACATTTACCAAAGTACAAAATGAATTTATATAGTACGTGTATAGTACGTGTATACCGCTTGCTTTGTCATATTCAATTACATCTGCATTAAGAAATCAATTTCAATGCATTCTAATAATTCAAACTGGCTACGATATTGAGCAAGAAGTTGTAAGAAAATTTATTTCGAAGGTCAGTTAGGTTAGTAAACCAAGTTCTGCGAAGTTCTACAAGTGCTGCTTATGCACTATAACTTAGAACCTGTCAACATGATGGGCCTGCTCAGTCATCAGAAAATATAATCCAATTCAATGCGTGAAAAGCCCGCTGCACCCGCTGCAGACATCGTTCAGAGGATTTAAAAATTTCATCGTCCAGTTTGTATCGAATTTTGTTCCTGTCCTCATGTGCACTCATAAATAGTGTAAGTAAGTGGTAGTGAAGGACTTGAGCTGATCAAAATTGAAAATTACTTAAATGTTAAATTCTTGTCCTTGCGGAATACGTAAGACTTGGTTTCCACATAGATCGAATTCTAAATTAATGGGTAGCTACTTGTGGTTGGTATTGATGGAATTTAATAGAAATGAATTCGATTCTCGACAAGATGGATCTCGCAACGTACTACAGCCTAAATCTCTTTTTTCTTTGGTTTGTTGATATCTCCAGTGAGCTATAAGTTTTTTCTCTTTCTTAAATTTCACCCCTTTGGATCCTTACGGATTTTTCTATTTAAATTTGGTTGTAAATTCCTTCATCCATTATTTCTCATAAAGAATGCATCATCCACGTTGGAGAAACACATTTCTACTTTTTGAATTTGTTAAGTGATAAGTTCCTGTGGATTTTTCACTAAACCGCGAAACAATTCTTAGAAACTTTCTTCTTCTTCTTCTTCTTCTTCTTCTTCTTCTAGAATTCAGCAAATCAATAATAAGTAATTCACTGAGCTGAGTAGAAGAAGTTCACCATGAACACGAAATTCTACGCCTGAACCTTAACAAAATTAGCGGTCAGTTCGATTGTAGATGTATATACGTGTATTGTGGGCGTGTTTTCACGTCCGCCACGTAACTTTAATTATTCGCCATGCTTTTAATTTTATTTCCTCATTTTGTAGCCCTTCTCTTTGAAAATCAGAGCAGAGATAACAACTAATGCCAAGTCAAGTTTTCAAAGTCACAACGTTTCAAATGAAGCCGAAAATGACAATCAATCGAAACCATGCAGAAAATACCTCTAATATTTTCGCTTTTCAACGCAAGCTCGTAACGACATCCGCCATTTTCCAAAATAAATTCGAACATAGTTTTAGAATACTTGATACATTACTTGAAGACATAATTTTTTCAAGTAATAACGCATTACTCAATACGTTCGTAGCATGACATATAGATGTCGTCCCTATTGACAAATCCATATGATTTTTAGATCATTCTAATCTTCCAACCAAAATGTATTAGTTTACAAGTTACAGTTATTTTAGAAAGACGCATGGCCTCGCCGAAGAGATGATCGCAGAAACTGAAGCGTATTTTGAAAAGTTGTACGAATCAGTCTAATATATAAGAAAGGCATCGAAATTTTGAAGAAAGTTTTCGTTCTATTAATAATCGTACGAGTTTATTGAGCGATGTGTGACATATCTGCCAGGGGGAATAGTTTAAGATTCTCAAGTGTCTGTGACGTATAGAATTATGTGCAGTGGAAATTTGCAAAATATATTATCTTTGGTCATAATAATAAACAGAGATATGTTTAAATCCTTTCAGATACGCTAATGCGTTTAAGTTGATGGGTGTAATAAAGGCGCTATTTTAAATTCGTCTAAGTGTTGCGTACATTGGGACAATCTAAATAAATGCTACGTTGTGTACTGGTATCGAAATCAATTGTCAATTACGGTAACGAAGAAGAGAAAATTGCTGGAAGCTTGATATAGTGCGCCATCAAATCTCATTGTGTCCCGTGCAGTTGAAAAATTTCAAAAAACAAGCTCAACCCGGGACAACAATGTTCTGCAAAAAATTGTCTATTTTGGAAGCAATCCACTGATTTCAGTTCGATGCCATGGACTAAAGCCTCGACCTGAATCACTGATTTTCCGCCTTTTAAAAGCTTTTTATGTTATTTCATGTGAGTTGCTGCTAACTTTTATAAAAATGCTTCACTATTAGTGAAATATCAAGAGGCCGGGAAACAAGGAAATGCTACTCAAGCTTCTATCTAAAGTACATTTACAAATATTCAGCAAAGCGCTGGCATCTTTGGCCATCGTTTCATATAAAGGAATACTCTCAAGTACGTATCCCAAACACTAAAATGTACAGCTGCTGGTACTTCAACCTGGGCAATATTACAATCGCAGACATCTATGAGTATTACATACAATATTTTAGATTTTAATTTACTTTAATTGATTTGATTTGGAGGAGTGCCCGCTATTGTGGGTTCAAAGCCCTCCCCTAAACATCAGTCACTTGTTGGTTATGAATGGGATTAAGTATAGTAATGAAATCAGAGTACCCTATACTAGGGGACAATAAAAGTGGATTTATGTTTGACTTGGACTTGGACGAAATATTTTTGTATCTATCATTTGCATGCTTTCCAAACTGAAGAGTCTTCAACGAACTTCATTTATCGTAGCATATTTAATATATCATGGCTTAGATATGCGCCTGAACAGGGAGATAAACCAGAGACAATGTATTGATCGTTTGAAGTTACATTTTTGCCAAAATTCCAACCTTTAGCTAAAACCACGTTCCGGCCTATTCATATATAAATTATTGATTATATGGGGATAAACCTTTGTAAATACAAATTTTAATACGAAAAAATCTACAATCAGTAAAGTCCTGCGAATAGAAAACATAATCAGTGCTCATCAATTACGAGAGATCAGACTATTTAACTCATTCCGACAACATTGAAAAGTAAATAGCGAAAGTTAACTCCATTACTCTGGATAAAGTTTTGATATACTAATTTGAACGGAAGAGCCGACAATATTAGACACTACACCACACTAGATGTACTGAAGTGTTTTGTGGACCTATTTTTACTGAAACCCGTCAATTTGACGAGCAACTATGGGAACCTGAAGAATTGGCCAACGACCACAATGACGAGCAAGATAATTACTTCAGTTCATTGTCTGATGTGTTAACTCTACATGCTCGAAAATCTTGCCAAATCTGGTTATGTAAGAAAAATAAAGCTAAGCTTACTTGCGTTTACTATAAGAAGTTTATATGCGGAAAATGTACGTTCAGGGTATATGTCATATGCAAAAGATAAAATGTGTCTGGCGTAAATAAATAATTTATGTAAAAATTTTTTTTCTAATATATCCGCCAAAAAGATAGATTTCAGCAAAAAAGGGTACATGCAGTCCATGACCGTAAATCTATTAATATCAACTAGCAGCAGGTAGTTTCAAAAGCACCTCAATGCACGTAATAAATGCTTGCATGTTTTTTAATCATTTTTTCAGTTGAAAAAGGCATTTATTGAGAAAAATTGATACAATATGTGTATTATTCCAAATATTTCCTATCAGTTCCTACAATTTTTTTACATCTCTTTGGTAGCACGACGATATCAGACGTGTCGAAAGAACGATATTGGTTTAGTAGCGATCGACCCATTTTCGCACTTCTTCAGCATTTCGAAATCGCGTGCCAGCCAAGCCATGCTTCATCGATGTGAACAAGTGGTAACCGCAAGTCGCCATGTCTGGTGAGTTCGCTGGGCGCGGCAAAACTTCCCGTTCGCTAAACAGCACTAAGCAGTGTATTCTTAAGAACTCTTGCAGCGTATGGCTAAACGCTGTCATGCGAAAGGATGACTATGCGTCTGTTAACTGCTATTGCTGATCTTCTTTGTAAGTACGCATCGTTCAGTTTGCTTAGTTAACTTCAGTAGATATCTCCAGTAACAGTTTGATTCAGTTTTAGCAGCTCTTAATAAGCTACACCTTGCTGATCGCACCATATGCACAACAAAACTTTATGGTCACGAAGATTCCACCTCGATGTCGATGGGGATGAACGGTTCGCTTCAAGTAACCTATGACTTTTTGTCGTCACTCACAATACGCTACAGAAAGTTCTTTTTGTTTTGCCCAACAAGCAATGAAATCGCGATGTTGAAGGAATTCGGAATGGCATCTTTGGTCAATTTCTTTGGGATCTTTGCCATCGCATGCGAACGCCTATAACAGTTGATTGATTTATCAACTGCTACGCTATTCGAAAGTTCTTTGAACGCTTGAACTGGGTTTTTAATCCAATAAGTTTTGCAATTCATTCTCTTCGAACTTTTTTGGTCCTCCGTTCTTTGTCATTGACATCTAAATCGTCACATTTAAACCGTCGAAACTCAAACAGACAATTGGGATATGATGGAGCAGCATTACCATAAGTTCCTAAAAGTGTTTAATGAGTAAAATCATTTTAGGAGTTTAACAGTTCTATACATTGTATGGGTTTCTAAGCTTGTTCTGTTTGGCTTATAGACTCTTTAACCGATTTCTATGCCAAAGAAAAATTTGTAATTAATCCGAGTTAAGTTAACCGAGACCGTATACAGATTTTATATATGGTTGCGCAAGTCCATGTCGAAATTCTCCTTTTGACGAAAAATGACTTTCTTTTTATTTTGAAAATATAAAAATTCGACCTATAACGCGATTTATTTTATGCGAATATCAAATTCTAGTTAACGCATTTCCATTCACATTTAAGATTACACGCAACCATTTAATATATAACTATGATCAGAAAATGAGATAAATTTGTTTATAAAATAAAATTAAATTAATTAAATTTAATTAAATTCTTTCAAATCTTTCAATATCATTGTCTTTAAAGTAGCTCCCATCCGAAACAATGCACTTATGTCAACGAAAGGGTCGGAGAAATCCTTTTCTTGGGTGAACTTTTTCCGATTCGGCGTTCATAACCACAGTCGAGCCGAAAAGGGGCCCATCTCTGTCTTTTTGATTTGTTGAACAAATACAAGCTGCACGATATTAAACCAGACAGAGAATATAGTGGCTGCGGTATGACATGCGGCGGGTCTTTGTCGAAATGTTCGTGAATAACGGTCAGAAGACGCACTATCGCGTGGCAAATGCCAAGAACTGTCTGCCCGCAATTTTGGACCAACAGACAAATAATATTTCTTAGTGCCAGTTTGGCCTGACGGAAGAAATTTGTAATGAACAACATCGCGGTAATCGAGGAAAACTGTCCGTGATTTTTGAATTATTTTGAAGCGGTTTTCCGATTTTGGTTCAACTTTTCTTTTTCTCAATTAATTGATCATTTTCGAATCGCATGCAAGATCCAAGGCTCATATTCCTTCGCCATGATGGGTTTTATGATGTCGTGTTACCCGGAAATCACGGCTTCATAGATGTCGATATTGAGTGTTTTTGAAAGCAATTAAGACTTGACACGTGCGAAACACAAAGCGTTCTTTAATAGGCCCATCGGGGAGATTACTAATTCTTAATCGATAATTTTCAAACACCAAATCTTTCAACTCCTTGGCCTCGCGAATGTCGATGATAGTCCTAGACGCTGTTGGCCCTGAACTCGTTCTTGGCTTTTTTTGAAATCTTTGCACATTTTCTAAATATTTTTTACGATATATAGCCTCTTCATTAATTTCATCGTGTTTTTCACAACAATTCTCAATTTCAATGTAGAAATTAAGACTTTTCATTAATTTCATCGTGTTCCACAAAATCAGATATAAAAAAAAAATCGGAAAATTCACTTTTGTATGCTTACAGAACCGCTCCTAACTCGGCAGTAAATGAAAGTATTGACGCGCACCTCACAAAGGGGGGGAAAAAAAAACCTTAATTTCATGATTTCATAGTAATTGCGAAATTTAAATAAAAATTCACTATATATGTGTATGTAAATTGTATGCGTAGACAAGTATTTAAATTGTTCAATCTTTTCCATATTCGATTACATCTTTAGGTTATAGAACAGCAATGAACAGGTTTTTAGTGGAGCAGAAACCACAACGAAATATTTTCTCTCCAATTTGAAAGCTCGAAGCTATTGTTTTCATTTTTCGATTACCTTTATTTTTAGTAACTGATATGCATGCTGAGGGTTACGTGCAGTACACTCATCGTAGTGATATCTAAGCTAATAAGTAAGCATTTCTGGGAAATAATTTTCGTTAGCTTTCATTTTTCTAAAACCCTAATAAACCGAAAGTAAGTGCGGAATATGAACAGAATTTCTGGCTTGAAGTATTGAAAAAATTCCCCATTTAATTGTTATGTATTTCTATTACCCATACAAATGCGTTTATCGTTACGTATATATTAAATAGATATATATAGAGTAGGAAAGAATAGCAGCATAAATGTTTCGTATGAAACTGCTTTCCTGTAAACTTTTCTATAAAATTATTGCTGTCCACAGTAATTTGTACAATTTGTACATTTGTCCGTGCATCTACAATATATGCACATGTATTAATATATACGTACATGTATATATGCCGGTATATATACACATAAATAAATAAGTTTGCTTTAATAAAAGGAACATCATTCTAACTCAGCTCAGCATATGCAGAGAGACGTAAATGCTTATATATTATACATACATATATGTGTGGATATAGCTCTGCATAAATATACGTGTGTGTAAACTCTTTTGTCAATGGACATTCTATTTAAAAAAAAAAAGAAAAAAAAAGAAGAAATCCTAAACAGAGTTAATAGCATGAGATTCCACATATGCAACTACAACAGCTGCATGTGCATGCGTGGATGGGGGTACGTTTTGTTGCCTCCCTTGGTTGTAGTCGCTGTTGGTTTTTGCATAACTTTGTGTATGAATTTTAAATTGTTAGAATTTCATACGCTACATTCGTGCAGTCCTTAAACTCGAATCTATATATACATACATATGCATATAAACCTATCCGTACGCCATGTACAAGCAAGCGTATTATTGGCTTTAAAATGACAATGACTATGGTTGGATTTCATTATGAGTTGTTTGAAATGTTGTTGTTGTTGTTGTTGTTGTTGTTGTTGTTATTGTTATTGTTGTTGCAGCAGTTACAAGTGCTGCTGTTACTGTTTGTACTTTTCCGGTTGTAGGGACTGCTACTCAAGCAGGATAACTCTCATTCTTGGTTGTTTTTACAACCACTATCATCTAAGAGGAAACGTGTTAAGCTAGAGAAAGTGCATTTGCAGTTCTATGGTGACGAATTTTGGTAAATACGTTCATATAGCTTATGAATTGGGATAGAGCTAATCTATATATAGATCTCCCTTTTATTGAAATTTTTGGAAATCCTTAATTATTGACAGTTGTGGAACACTGTTTTAATCGTTTTTTTAATGAATTTTGTTCTGGTGGTTGAAAATATTTCTACCAAAGTTCAATTTGATTTGCACTATGCTGACGTGATTCGACCTCACGTTTTCATTGTGTATTAATGTGAAGAAATATCACATGTGATATACGATCTACGATATATGTGATATGTGATATATTTGATACAATATGATAGTATATATATATATTATATGATATATGATAGCTTATATATGATATGTCTCTTTTTATTTTTCTATCTCTCTTCAACTTTCTCTCATTCATTTTTTTGCCCGCCAACTAAAATCCTAAAGAATTGTAATATTTTTACAAACGCCCGTCAACAGACAAACATAACCGTATAACCGTATATAAGAGTATATTGGTGTTATGGTTGGTTATACAATGCATGGAGAGGATTAGATATTTAAGTACCGCTTTCGTAGTGTCGTACAAGAACCGGTTTAATCCGCTCTTTATTTGATAGATGCGGCTAGACGTAGAAAATGTTATTGTCCTTGTGCTATAAGTAAATATATATTTCTTTCTCTATGTGTGGGAGTGCTTATAGCCATTAGTTATTACTATAATGAATAAAAAGATAAATAAAAATTTTAGTTTAAAAACTTAAGCTTAAAAAGGTAAATAAAGAAAGTTGTTGAGTTCAGCTTGCGGCAATTCTTTAAACACTCTCCTCTTGTATTGACACGAAAAAAGTGTTTTATCAAATGTTAAAGTTTTCTGTTTGTTTTTTCTTCAAGTTCTCGTATTAGCGATAAAATATCAATAAAAGCAAAAATTATAAGCGGAACAAACTATTTGATCTTTCCAAATCGTGTTATATAAAAAACCGTGTTATAATATCGCAATCGGTATTCTATCGAAAGCGGGTTTGACAAGTGCAAGAGACGGCTGCATTCCGCATCTCAACAAGCAAATACCGATAACTACACTGAAGCATGTGTGAGTGAGCCAGAAACTAATAGATAAACGCAGACTGACGAAGATGGATGGATGGGTGAAAATAGTTATGCTTTCGACAAGTAGCATTATGTCTTAGGCATTGTTTCGCAAGTCCTCACAGGAGTATTATACGTCGTTGAAGTCCAAAAATAGTTGAGTCCTTTTGACTCTTAAATTTTTCACTTTAGAGAAGACTTACGTAAATCACTCTAGTGCTACTGCAATCCAGTATTATAAGATAAGACTTTTATTGTCAACATTGTCCAATAATTTACTCAGTTATTTAAGAAAAAAAAAAATAATCGAATTCTGTCAGAGTTCTATAGGACATACTGATAATAAAGATCACTCAAAAGCTGTAAGACCTTGATCCGAAAAACTTAATCCATTCACCTTCGAAGTTGCATCATATTAACCTAAATGTCGGCCCAAATTTTTAAAAACTTTCAATTTTTTTCTTTACCGTTATTTTAGCTTTTGTTTAGGTATTGTTACCAGGCTGGTGTGTATCTGTTCGCTAAGTTTCAAAAAATGCGAATATTTTTAAAACGTACTTGAATTCAAATTCACCGATTCCGATGGGTTCAATATTTTTTCATCTTCTTATTGACGAAACTTAGCAAATCGTCTGTTTGGGTATATTTTAATTTTAGATTTAATCCTATAATATGAACTTAGTATGGATAACTTATTGTTTGAACTTAGCATTATTGAAGCACACAATGGTTGTATAACTTGGACGAATTTTTTTTTGATTTTTGGTTACTAAAATTCTCTCTAAACGAATAGAAGTAAATTGATACAAAGTTTTGATATACTTTTCTTGACTTTAAATGATACGATCATGAGCAGACAGTAAAGTGCAATCTCTATTAACAATTTCATGTTAATTAAAAATTTGTTTGCTTTATCAAGTACCTGGAGCGTATTTTTGAGTGCTAAATAAGGAGTAACAAATTAATATACTTTACATTAATTGACTGTAAATCTTTAAATTTAAATAATAATTTTTATAATTTTAAGTTGCCTCTTATAGCCTTCATAGTCAGTTGTTTCTTTTTGCGAATTTATAATGTTTTTAGAAAATTTTTAATTATTTTTTGTTTTTTTTTTTTGTTTTTTTTTTTTCTGTACACATTCAACTATATATAGACTGTGGCCAGAAAGTTAAAAGGCATGGGCATACACTCACATACACACACACCAAAGTCAACTTTTAACGTTTTGTGTTTATTCTGTAAATAGTTTGTTAAAGTTGCATACATTCAAGTCATCTGTGTATGAAGGATTTATGTAATAAATTGAAATTTTAACCTTAACTGTATATATGCTTCCTACAAATTTCAACCGTTCAATTTCATTTACTGATTTTTGCCATCTCGGCGTCATTTATGGTGTTTATTATCGTTACCATCGTTGCCGTTAGTATCGTGCTCATCGTTATCATCTTCTTCATCATCACGTTATGCAAAATAAACATATTGTCGATTACTTTATATCAAGTGTTTCAGTCAGTCAAATTACCTTTGCGAAGCCAATGGCAACGAATTTTTAATATCCATTTGAATATTACAAATTCTTACGTAGAAATGAATGATATAAGCATCAAATTGGTTTTTTTTATTGTTGCTATAGTTATGATTGCTTAGCATGTCCATTGATTGTCATTCTGTTCCTTTCTATAGATTTCTTTCGGTACGTGTTAATATTCTTGAACGAAAAATCCATAAATATATAATCATAAGCATATACAAGCATAACAAGTTAAACATTTCAGTTAGTTAATCTGACTAACTGAATTATTTTGGTTAACGCAGTATTCCATTTTTAAGTGCGATGCCACTATTAATTTGCTTGCACTGTCCTGCTGTTTGTATTTGCCTCAATAATAGCACTTATCGTCAGCTCTTCAACATTTATCCGAAAGCGGGTCATTTTGAAGAGTATTAGAAAGCAAAGGGTATTGGGAGGAGTAGCTTTTATTTCAAGTGATAAAATTGATTTATTTCGGACATTTATTTGACAGCAATACTGATAAACTGTTAACTGCACTGCTTCTATGGCACACTCGTAGAAGAATTGACAACAGAAAATACCTGACAGAAGTAAATTATCTTGAAGAAACTATCACTAGATCATTAGAGACCTTTGATCTTCTTAGCAGGAAATTATTACATAATGGAAAAGAAAGTTAAAAACGTTACAAGGATAGCAAACTCAAACAGAAGCTAGATTGAGGTCATATATAATAGCAATCTTTCTCATGATTTATGACGCTTCCAGGCATATATTAGGGGGACCCATAATAAATCAATTATTTTGCATTCATAGACAAAATGTCCTTTTGAAATAACATTTTTATTTTTTAATCGTTTATGTAATCACCGTCGTTTGCGATGACTTGTTGCCATGATTCCTGCAAAAGTTCAAACCCCCTCTTGAAAAAGTGGGGTGGGCGTGATTTAAAATATAACTCAAGGTGCGTTTGGAAATCGGATAAGAAATTAAAATTTTTATTTCGTAACGAATGCTCGAGTGACCTGAACAGATGGTAGTCCGACGGTGCTAAATCTGGAGAGTATGGAGGTTCCCAGCTTAACTGCTTAATTTTTTTCTTTCTTCCCTGCATGAGGAGGGGCATTATCTTATATTGTTGGAGTATCACACCTTTTCTGTTTACTAAAGCTGGTCTTTTTTTCTATGTGTGCGGACTGTAACCGTTGTAATTGTTGACAATACAGGTCAGCGGTAACTGTCTCCCCAGGTTTCAATAATTCGTAATGCACTATACCGGAACCATTCCACCAAATACACAACAACACCTTCCTCAGGGATAGGGTTGATTTAGGGGTTGGAAGAGATCGCCCGTTTGCAGACAACCATTGTTTCGATCGATTTATGTTATCATAAAGGATCCATTTTTCATCTCCAGTTACGATCCTAGACAAAAATGGATCTCTGCTTAGTCTGGTGAGCATAGAATTACATATTGTTCGCCGAAGATCTTTATTGGCCTCAGACAACAGGTATGGAGTCCCTTTACCTTGTCTATGTACCTTGCCAATTTTTTTTAAATGCCTTTGTACGGTGGATCAGGTAGACCCAAGGCTTCTTGATCTTGATAGTTCCTATATAGTTAAACTTCGGATCGGACTCCACTAGACATTTTAAGGCGTCGTTATTGAATTGACCTGGTCGTCCAGTTCGATACTTATCGCACAGGTCATAATCACTTAGAGCAAATCTTCTGAACCGACGTTGACACTTGTTGACCTTCAACACATCTCCATATATGTCGTAAATTTTGCTTGTTGTTTCCGTGGCACTTAAACCGACGTTAAAATGGAAAGCACCCAATTACGAATATGGCTCTCAGAAGGTACAAAGTCCGCCATTTTTCATTTTATTACAGGGCTACAAAAAAAATTGATATTGTTGGGAATAAATTACTAACAAAGTGGTTGAAGAATAACACCAAGAAAAGTATGCTTACACTTGTCTGGTTGTCGCAGGACTAATGAGAAATGGTATCTTGCGAAAATAATTGATTAGTTATGGGTCCCCCTAATAATTCCTACAACAAGCTAACAAGACGGTGTCTCAAACGACAACCATTCAGGTAACCGAACAATTCTAAATACTTTTCGAAATATTGCACAAATAGTCCTCGAACGGAGGACTTTTCCAATTTTTTCCCTTTTAGATTTTCGAAGCATATTCCAATATAGATAATATTTTCTGCGTTAGACGTGTTTGGCTTTGATTATGTACAATGGTGATCCCAAGCTGAATTGTCGTTGAGCTCTTTTCATAAACACCAAATTGTGCGACATTTTGGACGCCACGTTGAAGCGTAACTAAAATAGTGCTTGCGTGAAACTCTCTTAAATAATCAAGGATTCTATGTCAAGAATCTATGAGTTGGTGAATGATACTTCGATGTAAGTCTACCATCATAATCTTCTTATTAACAAGTCAATCTTTTTGCTTTTCACCCATTTTCAGCACAAAATACTATAAATTGAAATTTGTTGCCATACAAAGACTCACGTTTCATGAAAACCCTAAGGTGTGTGTGATCCAAATCTGCTATGTAAGGTCACTATTATGGAGCAACTCAATTTATTCCAAATCTCATTGTAAAATATTAAAAGTTATACCATTTTGTAATATAAGGGTTTAGTTTTCATAATAACATGTGTATGGGGTGATGTCCAAGGAATAGACGGACTTGGTACAAATTTAACACACTTCAGTTTTATATCAAATTGCTATTACGGAACCATGTTCGTCATAAAATATTACATATAAACGCTCAGCTCACTTTTCATAGTAACCCTTATCTGGGAGCGTGTTCAAAAAGTTTCCCCATCCAATGAAATTATTTTGAATCAATTTGGAAAGCCCCGATACTATGAATAAGCGTTTTTTGTCCCGGAAAATAATAAGAATTGCAAAAAATAAAGCGTTACATGGGGAGTGGCCGTAAAAGTGTCCCGATCCAATCTAGTTTGCATATGATGCGTTCAAATTTGGCCAATATATCTCAGATCTCGCAAATTGTAAATTGAAAAAAAAAAAAAATACATGAGCAGGCATTATAGGGACAGACGGACAGAAAGTTTAAATCGATATAAGAAATGATTTTGAATCGTTCGGTGTAGTAAAAAATCGGGTTGATCTTAAGTTCTTCTAGGTGTTACATACATTCGCATATCCTGTACCACAAGTGATGTAAGGCATAAAAAGTTTCTCTCGGCAAATGGCATTCACACTGTCTTGCCAGCAAAAATTACTCTTGTTTCTTCCTTCCAAACACGAACAGACACCAATAGCATAAGTACGTTTAGTTTTCCTTCTCCGGACAGAGTGAGAAATTTTTTCTGCCATATAATTAATTATGAGCACATTAACGCTTTTACCGAAAATTTCATTGAGCGGACGCCGTACTTACCCAATATTGTACGAAATAAATTTATATTAATACTCAGATTCTATTGTCATACCGATCATACTAATGATTAGGGGTATGCAAAATTTACTCTTCCATTTGCAACTGCGAGGTGTACCCACTCCTATGCATCATGCCAGATATTCATTCATTCGTTTGCTTATGCGCGTTTGTATGTCGTCATCTATTCATCGTTTGCTTTTTGATACGTTTAGTGTCGCGAAAGTTGGAATAGACACTTTCAGTTGATGATGACTACAAATTTAAATGGTCATGACAGGCTAGTGTGGTCCGCCTCTATATACGCTCGCCGCAGACAAAACAGTTGCAATACGCAGCTTATATAAGATTTCGAATATCTGATCAAAAAAAAGAGCGCAATATTTCTAAAGATCACTAACTAACAGAGCGGATCGATTAACTGACACGCCCACGATTAATAAAATATATTTTACTATTATAACCTATTGGTGTAAGGAGATGGAAGCGAGTGTAATTTTCTTATTTCAATGTATAAAAATAAAAATAAAAATAAGAGGAAGAAGAAGAAGAAGAAAAATTACAAATCTTAGTGGAATTCCATGAAAATTGTGACTGTTGCTAAACTTGCAATTAATTATTGTAATTAAAATTCGTAGTAACGCAGCGACAAATCTAGCGAAGAATTAAATGCTAAACTTGATGCCATTATTCATTTACAGCTTTAACGAGAACCATTACAAAATAAGATTCGTAAAGTGAAGTAGAATGAAATAAAATAAATAACAAATAAATTATAGAATATGCCAAAAATTAGTTTACCAGATTGAAATGTCGCTTACATTTTTAAATTGTGATACAAGCGTGCATGGCAAGAATAAAATGACAGCTGAGCAAACCGTAAATGAATGTGGGAAACTTACCCAAAATGAATTATGTTTAACAATAATGCTCAAATATAAACATAAAGGATACGCACATTCGCACAAACGGTAACTCATCTACCCACAGTCAGATATATACGGAATACGGATATACAGAAGCATACAGCCACACACGGCAACAATCATGTTGTCTTTGTGGTTGTTGTTGTTGTTGTTATTGTTGTTACAATTGCATTCGCCTAAACTACCAGAATGGAAGATTTTAAAGCACGCAACATGAAAAAACCAAACATGAGTCTCATGCTGTTAGATAAACAACTTTACTGGTCCTGCGGTTAGAGAGGCTAACATAAGTCTTGCAAAAAGCAGCAACACGTTACATCTACATTTACCTACATATGCACACAGTCACAAACATATAACAAAATTGTTGTTGTTCATCTTGTTGTGTTCTATGAAAAATTAAATAAATTTTCACAATTTCATCTCTTACGTTTCTTTCGTTTGGCTCAAAGAAACTGTTGTTACCATTGCCAACTCTGCAGTTAATTGAATTTAAAAATTTACTACATTTTTCATACACAATTTAAATATTTACTCGTACCACACGAACGCAACGATGCACGAATAACAAAAGACAACAAAGAAAAGATTATTACGTCTGAACGAAGCATCTCTCATCCTATGCTAATTTTTTAATGCTTCCATCGTATTGGCGTTTTTTTTTTTTTTGGAAGCTCAACTCCGTACAATGCCTTTATTCTTATTCGTTTCTATCGAGGCTAACCGGCTCGCTTATAATACTTGGAGCGCGAAAAAAGAGTAATTTTTAATGGCTTCTCTGGCAACAAATTTACAAGATAATGTTTCTGCCAAATTAGATAACCCACGATCGACATCTATCGATCATATCGGATATGATTCGTAAGGCCAAGAGACCCGTGATATCTTTGCGTGAACGGAAAGGGATCTATCTCCGTCACTTTTTTACTCCCTCGTAGTTTATTTTAAAAAATATCGCCAATCCACACGAAATTAAATTCACACACACACACACATATATAGTATACATGGTTCCATATCCACAATTTACGAAGTATTTAAGGCCGTCATCGGATAATGACGCTACACAAATCAAAATTTCAATTATGTAATTCAGTAGACATCGGCATATGCATATGCGTATTGCAAATGTATTGAAGAAATATTTCGCAAGTCCGTCCAAGTGCCTTAGCGCTTCACCTATAATGTAATCTCTAATAGAACGTGCGGAAATATGGACAATTTATTGGGATTTTACCTTAGTGGGTAACACCGTTGTGTCAGCCTAAATGGAATAAAAAAAAAAGCGAAGAGGTTTTGATCATTCCCTTGACCTATGGGAGGGAAATTAATAGCATAATAATATTCGACGAAATTACTTACTAAACATATATTTGCATATTAAAAAAAAAAACAAGTAAGAATGCTAGAAAGGCCCTTAGAGCACTTAATTCACTTGTCAAAGATTTTATTATTTTCCTATTCCTCTTCCATCATAACAAACAGCGAACGAATTAGGCGTTGTGGCCATAGAAGGATTTGCTTTCATGAGAGCCGCTATAAAGTTAGATCATTTTGGCATACATATGGGTTGGGATCCAAGAAATAGACCCACGTGGTCTACATTCGGTAAAGCAAAATTTTGATGTCAAATTAAAATTGTGAGCGAATTTTGATCAAAAAGATTGATGATAATTAGGCCTTATTATCACATAAAGGTTCAGTTTCCGCGGGAACGATTTATATGGCCAGGATTCCAAGCAATTGCCCCGCCCGAATTAAACTTTTCACACCAACTTGGAATGATGAAATCCTATTATTAGGCGATTTTTGTCGCGAAGTTCTAAATGTTGTAAAATTTTTCCTTATGACAACACATCAAAACAAGGCGTTACTATTCAAGGTCGTCTTAATGAAGGCACACTAACATATTTTTTAGTTTGAAAATGCTTTCAAACGAACACAAATACTTTCTAAGAACATCACGCGAAACATAAGGTTCCAACTTCTCAGCAGGAATTCATTTGACCCAAGCAGCCTTGTTGGAGCTCTTCAATAAAAGGCCAAAATATCAAAGAAAAGACTCTTTTTTCCACATATTAAACTGAAAAAAAAAAAATTGTTTTTTTTTTTGGAAAAAATTACAGTAGCGCTAATCCAATGTTTTTTGATGAGCGAAGTTATTGGGTGTGAGTAAAGTAATAGAATTCATATCTTATCATATAATTCTTCTTCATCAGCAGAACTATCTCATAACTGATAATTTTATTGAGCTAAGGGTAAATGGTAACTGGTTACTGCCCATGCTCATAAGAAAACTGGCGGTAAATGCATTCTATAAAAAGTAGCAAACAAGGCATGATTCGATCGCTGACGTCTGGCAAAATGACTGATGTACTGAAGAAATAGTGAATGAAATTTTGCAAAGGTTAAGTAGAGCGTTTTTCTATGCGGTTACGATACCGTCAATACTACGAAATACCCAATACAATGATAACCCATCTAAAAAGGGTTGGTTTTGAAATGCAAACCCGACTTCCAGATGTTACCTGATAGGAAAGACACTTTTTTGATTGATTAGATTTAAATTCCACCTGCGAGTATTTAGTGAAAATTAATGAATGTCAGCCATTTTTCAAGCATTGGATAACATGTGGTGAAAAGTGGGTGGGCTAGCTATAAAAGTGCGATCATTGTGCAGAGGTGACTTAGCTCGATCGCCGAGACGTTGGGAGCTGCTGCTGCAATGACACAATAATATGCTTGCACATGGACTATCAAAAGTAAGAGCGATTATATCTAGGAGCTCAGAACTTGTCAACGGAAAGCATATCGTTGGACAATGCCAACATGTATAACGGTATTATGCCAAGTTATTTGTGAACCTTTAGCGGACCTATAACTTAAATCTGTCGTTATCAAAGTGTTATTAGTTGAGAATGTCGAAATTAAGATTCAATGCTTTCTTTTCTTTTCAGTTTCATCAAATTTCGAAATCAGCTAAATTGCTGCTTAGAAGTGCTCGCGATTCGTACAAACTGTAAGTTATACATTTGGTGCTCACTACTGTTTACGCGGAAATATTCACTATATAGCGAAATTTTGCTGTATGACGTGGGTCGCATTTATGACACATGAAAGTGGATACAAAAGGAATACAGAAAATGTCTGTCTACACTGGACTTATAACAGAGATGTTACTAACAGCGTGGAAGTTCAAGTGGCTCTTCTCGTCAAATCATTACATTATCTAATATCTGTCCAAGCGGAAGTATTTGTATAGATATGAAGACGTGTAGCTATGTACCTCGGCAAGCTGTGCGTATTAAAAGGAGGACTAGGAAGATAATCTGTGCCTCGATGGCTTTTGAAAACGAAATCCAAATGTTCTTAGGATAACATACGAGCAATTATTTGCGCCTCTCAGCTTGCGAGATAATAACAACAGGGCCTATTCCAAGTCCAAAGCACTAGTGATATGAAAGTTTGGGAATGATCGAAACTCACCCCTGTGGGCAAAGCAAGGCCTACCTGTATTCCTATTTATTTAATACTTCGTAATTGGCCGAAGGGCCGCATCTACTAACCCGGCTTTACAAGCTGGTTTAACCGATGCAACGTTCGCAACGTTACCACATCTGCTCAAGCATCTCTAGAGACGTTCCCCTAAGCACGTGTCATTTACGAGAGATTGGACAATGTAAGAGTCGTGGACCCATTAGCTTTAGTCCGTGCGCAGTCTCGTTACACTTACTACGTTAACAATTATTTATGTTAAAATAAATCCTTAAATACGGGATATGAATAATGTCATAAAACCAATGCCAAGCTATTGTCCCTTACTTTCTCCACCATATACAAATTTAAAATATACGTTCGTCATTAATTAAAACAAAATTTTTCAAAACGTTACTTCAAGTTGAAGGATTAAATGGACAAGAGAGGGCAAATTGTCTTTGAATATCGTATCGATCAAGAATGTATGAATGTATGTAGATTCTGAGAATTTTTGCGCATAGGATATATATATATAGTCTCATACTTAATTTGAGTTATAGAGCTTTGGTAGATTGTAGCATTAATTTATGTGCAAATCATTTAAATATTTTTACTGGCGACATAATTTATTTTCTGTCGACTTGTGTTTTCATTCTTTTGTTCCCAATTTCAAATGCATGCACAAAATACCGTTTATTTCGTGCAGTTGTGCTCATTTATTCATTTGCCTGCTCACATACCGTCATCGTCAATCGTTCATTTTTTACCCGTCTACAATAACAAAATGTCGCTTACGTTGCGAAATTTTTTTTTCTTTCGTTTTTTCATTTGCTCAACCTCTTCCGGTGTTATCCTCAACCAACATTCCTCCGACACCAGGATACACACACTGCTCTCTTCCTCTAACACATATAACACAATATGTAGTATATAAGAATCCAGTAAGTCTTACGTTGTGAACTTTTGCTTAGGTGAGTATCTCGATGTAATTGCAAGTGCATATGTATTTATATATATATAGGTATGTATATGTGCGCATTTTTACGTTTGGGAAATGAAAAATAAATTTCATGAAAGCAATTTACAATATTGTTGCAAAAAATGCAAGAAGCCAACATATTTATGGTCGTTGAATTCGTTGTTTATGAATTTTATATCTCCAGCTCTTTAAAATGAAAGTGTTCGCCTTTTCATTTTCTTCTCCTTTCTTTTCTTTTTATTATTATTATGAGTTTATTTTTTATTTTTTTTTTTCCCGCATTTCTATTATAATTTTATTTTTTTTTTCACTTTGCGCTCTAATAAAATAAATAAACAGCTTGTACAAGTGGTCGTTAATTTTCATTTAGTTTTAGTTGTAATAAGCTTAAAATATTTGACTTTACTCTCAAGGCAATGGGAAAAACACAAGGTAAAAAAGTAAGGAAATAAGAGACGATAAACATAAAAAAAAAAATAAAAAATAAAAAAAAAAATTACTATTTCATATCTATCTAAGATGAGTAGCAGGTATGAAAAATTTGACCTTGGCACGAATCTTGGACGTCCGCCACCTCAAATAGTTTTTCATTTTTCAAGTGACCAAACACAACTATTTTCCATTTTGTCTTTCGAAAGGACTGCAATCAACATTCAACCAAAATATGAATCGTAAATTATTAATGAAAATGTAGCGTTGTTGTTGTTTTATTAAGAGCGTCGGTCATTGAATTTCGTTATCAATACAACGAGATTTTCACTGGCTTTGTAGTGCGTTTGTTGAGATTCCGGAAACATTCCCTTCTTCCCTGTCATCTGTTCGGTTCTTCTGAATGGTATGACATCGAAAAATTCAACTCGTTAACTATAGATTGTCGTGCAGTCTCAATATGCTTTCCATTCCGTGCATTTTTTTGTCACAATGCCATCGAAATGCCGATTTGGATTTGTTAATAACACGTTTAGAGAACGATAGCGGGCGCGAAAAATTCTGCATAATTTTCTTACGTTTTGCGAAGAAAAGGGCTGAAGGTTCAAAGTGACTTGAACAAAAAAGATGCCCTATGCCATAATCATAAGAGGAATTTACTAAAATCGAAGAACTTAATAAAAAAAATTATATGTTATACAAGTGCTCCCTTCTATAAGTTTTTCAACTGTAGCGAAAGTTTTCGCGTAACGTCTTTATCCTATCTTTAAGCTCAGCTTATGCGGGTTATTATTATTTTTTTTTTTTATTTATTTTATTTATTTATTCTACTTATACAGGAACTCGACTAAAACAAATGACAGTCGAGTTCTCTTAAAGTAAATCTTCAATTAATTATTATTAAAACTTAGTATAAGTATAATAAAACAAATAAGAAGGAAAAAAGAAAAAAAAGAAAAAAAGCATGTACACAATTAGCA
>KK502460.1:210435-314719 GCA_000688735.1 Glossina austeni | reverse complement strand
ACTCCAAGAACAAATCTACGTTTCTCATGAGACGGTAAGGACAGCAGAAGCAACCTATTTTCATAGGGGGGAAGAGAGGCAATCGGATCCCAACCCAAATTCCTCAGGGCAAAGAGCAAGAATTGCTTTTGAACAGATTCAATTGAATCTACGTAGCAGCCATATGGGGGAGACCACACAACAGAAGTATACTCAAGTATAGGTCTAACCAACCAAGTTAGCCAAGGTTTTAGTTTTCTATCGCAAGATATAATGCTTTTCAGGGGTCCATGAGAGTTGGATGAATGGACGGAGCGTAGTTAGCCTGCAACTTTCGGCAAATTAATAATATTTACACTTTCTGATTTATATACTAAGGCAATGACTGTAATACGTATAGAACGCCAGATACAGGCGCTAACCATTTATCATTAAAATAAATTTAAGGGCTATGAAAATAAAACCAGGCCTGGGCCTCGCACTCAATTCATTATCATCCTGACGAGTAAAGTGAATTTGGATTAATAGTAAACGCATATACGTACAAAACTCTTAAGCGAAAGTCTCCTGCGCATGAATTCTCGGAAGCGTGCCCTATATTTCCGCCCAAACACGATTTTACAGAATCCTCATTGGATTCATTTGCTTTGCGAAAATGGAAACCTAGAAATTTAGTCCCAAATGTTCTACTATAGCGTTGAAGCTTCGACAGATTCTTCATTAATAAAGAGAAAATTATTGAGAAAAATTCAACACAGCAATGCTTGAACGAATCAATTGCGAAATGTAGCATTGAATGAACGGTACATAACTATTCGAATTAAACGAAACCGAGCATAGCATGAAAACTTCTTTTTATACTCTGCACCACTTCTGGCTCAGGGTATATTAAGTTGTGCGGACGTATGCAATACGTACAAGGACTTAAGACAGACCCACTTTATATTACACCAAACGATTCAGAATTGCTTTCTGAATCGATCCATGCTTACCTGACCGCCTGTCCATCTTATGTCTGTTCTTGTATTTTTGTGTTCAACTTACAAATCGTAATTCTTGAGATGTGTTGGTAAGATTTGGTACATTGACGTGTTTTGGCACAAGGACAAACCCACCTGAAAATGTTTGGGATCAAATCACCTCTTCGACCACTTTTCATATAACATCTTATTTAGATTAGTGGTTATATAGAAAAGAATTAAAGAAGAAAGAATTAATAGTAATTCGAAATTCCAAATTGGTACAAAATATTTTGCTCGGCTGAGGCAATTTCTTTAAACCCTTTCTCATATAATCGATCCTATGAAAATTTAATGTTTACATGGGAAAAAGATATCATTTTCAATATTTCATGGTGAGAATTAGTTCGTTATAGTAAATTGGCAAAGAAATTAGCTTAACCGAATGTGGACCATGCACATTGAATTTTTGGGCAGCACTGCATGTAACGATTCTCAGGGAATGTATATGGGTTTATATGCCAAGCATTGTTAATGTTTTATGACGAAAGTTTGTTCATTGCAGTTATTTGACATCAAAATTAAGTGGCCCGAATTTACAGCCCATGGATCTATTTCTTGGACTTCACTCCATAAAAGATATTTCATGAATAGTAAGCGCTTCAGAAAAAGGTTAAGTTTTTCTATTTTATAGTAAAAATCGATTCGTAGTAACAATTTTGCAAAACAATGAACGATAGGGAATTTCATCCGCATAGGTTTATTTTTTTGCACTCTAACATATATAGCAAACCCTTATATGGAGGGAAAGTTTACTTACTAGTCTTTTATAACGGACACTGAAAGGTAATAGAATTTTTGAGAAGCAAATAAAGTTTGAAAAATTTGGTTTTGGGGATCTTCCAGGGCTTTTATAAAAAGTACGCCTTTGCAAGAAGATCATATTTCTTTTTAGGTCTACTGTTACTAAAACGGTTGGATAATCGTCTAGACGAAGTGGTGCAGGGTATTTAATGTAGAATATCTAATGTAGGCAATCGAATGGCCCGTCTTACCCGACTGTAATATTCTTACTTGTTTTTTAATTCATTATATATATATATATATGCATGTCTATATATGTATATATGTCAGCGTTTGTGAAAATGTTCATCTTCTCTTATCTTTTATTTATTTTCTTCCATTATCTCTTTTATTTATTCATTCTTAAGCAAATCTATTGCCCATGAATTTTTTGTTATATTTGTATAAAAAATTATTTCTCTACAATATCATCGTAATTGCATTCTCAACAACTGGCAGTTAGCTAATAAAACGGTAGTGGAAACTCAGGAAAGTTCTTAATAATAGCAAATTGAACCTGAGTTAATTGGTTGATCACTTCAAGTTCTCCAGACTACTTCGAAAAAAAATAAACAAATAAATAACTGAATTTAAGCAAATAAAGTTGACGCTACAGTAAAGCGCAGTCGCAACTTCTGCCAAGCGCTGTCTTTCACAATGTGCCCTTTTGGAATAAACCTGAGCAGACTTCAAAATGATAATTTTATTCATGCTTCTTATGAGTAAGGAAAATGGGGGAAATAAAGCGAAACGAATATAGTAGAACACTAATGTATACGAAGATATTTCGGTGTTAAGATGGTATTGTGAAAGGGAAATTTTTTTGAATTTTTTGTCATAACTTAAAAGCGGACATATTCGACTTTATAAACGTACCGATAACACTTTTCGCTAGCAAGTCAAAGTTGTAGTTTCAGTTTCAATTTCGTACTGTGGCATAAGCAGAGCAAGACAATTGGGAAAACAATTTTTCTACTTTATACAATTTCGGATCAGTCTGTCGGAGTAAAGAATTTTTCGCTTCTAAACCGGTTGACAAATATTTATAAAAATTTAAATAACTTATAGTCAACAAAATGCGGAGAAGATTATGACTGAAGCGAGCAATATAGCCAAAAGATCTGTCTTCTCGGATGCCCAAAAAAACTATTGGTTGATTTGATTTGCTGGCATTCAAGGAACATTTTTTACCTATAAACATAGTGAACTCGGATATGTATTGCATCGAATTTGAGTGATTGTGCGGAGAAAATTAAAAGAAACAAATTTCTTGGCTGGCGATGGCTTATCGTATATATCTTGAACTATCCGCCAAACGTCGACTGCATTCTATTAATGTATTCAATTTTGCAGAAATCTCGAAAAATTGTTATTTTTGTTTTGTGGGCGAGAAGCGGTTATCATATTTTTTCAATCGGGAGCCAGTGAAGCCATGTTACATCGATCTGTACAAGTGATAATCAGAAGGCACTATGTCTGATGACTTTTATGATTATAGGATTTTTCATTAACTTCGTTCCAGCTTTGCGTTCATCTATCAATTTCCTTTTTTTTTTTTTATTATTTTTATACATTAAAAATCTAAGCAAAAGAACTAAAAATTGATAACCAATTGCCGCAAACAATTTATTGTGTAAGCATATTTACTGGTAGCGCAATTTAAAACTATTATTATTGTTATGTCATAAATTGAATTTATATATGCATTGTATATGAATGATGAAATAATGTATAAAAATGCGCACTATTGGTTCATATGTATATCAAGAATAATTTAATTTTATGAGATTTTTTATAACAATTGAAATAAATACTTGTGCAAATCACACGATTACTCGAAGCCATTTATTCTATTAAAGTTAGGTAGGAAAACAGTAAAAACGAAATGTATAAAAAAAAAAAAACTAACAACAACATAGAAACTCATATATATTTATATGGCGCATTATATGATTTATGCTTCAATTACATAAAAACTATTTTATAGATCATCATATTATGGCTTTTTTGCTTTTTTTTCGCATTATTTTGAAAGGTAACTTAGGGAAAAATGCAGAATAAACCAAAAAAAAAAAAAAAAAAGAAAAAAAAAAAAAACGCAAAGCTGATTATAAATTCAAAGCAAAAAAGATAAAAAAGTCGATGAAAAATAGGAAGAAAAAAACAAACGCACACAAACTAAACTCGGAAAATGATATTCTTGGATATGTCTTACAATTAAGTATTTTTTTCCCCTTCTACAAAGTAAATGATCAGCAAGACGAAAAGAGGTAAGAGGTAAGAAAGAAAAAAGTTTTATTCCTTTCAAAGCGAATATTCCGCACTCACCAACTTTAGTGATTTTATATGTGTGGAAATATTTCACAGTATCTTTGCTATAACATATGGCGACTTTCTCTTAAGAGTTCTCAGAAAAAGAACTTTGTCTTCTACAATGCGATATATATATATATATATAGATGGTTCTAGGGCGGGTTGGCATGAATACAACCTGGGTTCGCGCTAGTAACAGCTCCTTGAGAATCTCTACAGTTAACTATCGTAGGTAAGGTTTTATTTCAACTGAAGTTTCAGGCACAACCAAATGCGAACATTTTGATATCGAATCAAGAATATATTTCATTACTTGGCTTACGCGATATTTTCCACATATAGTATAAAATTTCTAAGTGAAAAAAATCCAACAAGCTAATCGCTGACATGCGAAATTTTCAAAAGTTGCGATAAATTTGATAAATTACGAAATTGCGACATCTGAACTTGCTTGAGACAATGCTTTAAAACAACTGTTCATGCTGGCCAAGCGTTTTTCGATCTTAATGCAACTCAATTTAAAAAGTGTGTTGGGTGAAGTTTTTATGACTGCCTAAGCCCGAAAAACACTACGCCATCGATATACCACGACTTAGTAATAATTAGTAGAACCTTCTCAATCCGATCTAAATAATCTGTTTATGCTTAGCAATTGGGTGTTATTGGCTCGGGTACATTACAAAGTTGTTATACTGATTCAAATTTTTCACAAAGCTTTTTTTTTGTCGTTTCCAGCGATATAAGCAAGATAAAAAGATGCTAATGTAGTTGAGACAAACAAGTACTCTGTAAACATTGTTAATTCCTGCAGTGCTCGGAAATGTGCTTGAAATGTTGCGAATCACTTTCGTTTACTTCATTTAAATTTTAATTGGTTGCTTCATAAAACGCATCTGACGCATTCAATTTTCCCGAAATATCGTATAGAGACAAGTTAGATAGATTTTGGCGTTTCTACGGGTAAAAATTTCAGTCGTTTACGAGCTGCCATCGATGGTATATCAAACTATAAAGAGATGGGTGCTACTTACGGCACTCTGTTTTTTTTTTGTCTCAAATCAGTTGAAGCTACGAAAATGGTTGAGATGCCTTAGGATGAAAATACAGGAACCTATGTAATATGTTGGAGAGTGCTGTGCGAGATTTAGTGAAAAATATTTTAATCTAGCCGCCTACCCATGTCGAGGAAAAGCCATCCCGGAAGCGGTCCTTAACTTGGGTTGGGAACATTTCCCGATTGCGGCATATTCTTCAGACCTTCTCTCTTTCTCCTTCTTCTGATTGGCACTAGTTCAGATCGATGCAGCCGATCGATTTAGCAAATCAGTAGTTCTGCAAATTTGAATATGTTCGGATTATCGACCAATTTTCGCCTAAAAAAAAAACAGAGGGCGACATCCGCAAACTGATCTGATAAAAGCCTCTATATAGTGATGGTAAATGTTTCGATTTTTCAATATTTCGATTATTAAGCAAGTCTTCTTTTTCTTCTTCTTCTTCTTCTTCTTCTTCTTCTTCTATTCAGCAAATCAACAACCGAAAATTTGCTCTGTTGTGTAAGAAACAATTGTAACAACTTTTTTTTTAAATTAAATTTTAATTTTATTAAAAAAGTCTTACAGATTAGCTATATATTTAATATAAGAATGTATGCAGAATACTTCGAAATATTACAAAAAATGTAGAAAAAAAAAAAAGGAATACTTATATCTCTTAACGCTCTGGCGATAGGTACGAAAATAAAGAAAGTAAACCGAAATCAATGATGAAAAAATCTCATTTATATCTTAAAGTGCAAGTAGTAGCCCACACTGAAAACTTGTGCCGACGTGCTGCACTGAGAAACTATATGCATAAAGAATTTTCCTTCATGTGAATTGAACGAAAAGTGAACTGAGCGGAAAAAATGTGATTTAAAAATCTATTTGATTTATTTTTATTAGAAAAACAAAGCAACAACAAAATATCAGAAAAACGATACACAAGAGAATAGCCGAGTTGCCAGCTCATATTATTATTATTATTATTATTATTATTATTATTATTATTATTACTATTACTATTACCTCGATGCGGCATGTATGTAATACTTTTATGCTTCTTCTGCCATCACTCTACTTGCATTGCACATATTTTTTACTATAAACATAAATCTAAGATTCATTAGTAAACAACGTCGGTTTATTTATGCTTATGCGCAGACACATAACAAATAAATAAAATCGAAAAGATTTTCGCATAAAAAACCAAAATTTAATATTCACGACTTAGCCGAAATCCTTTCACACTTTCCCATAACTTGTAGATCATATTTAATTATCTTATAGAAATAAAGTTGTATTGTGTTCTTATATCGAACATACATCGTATTGCATATATATATATCAAATCGGATGCACTATTTAGAAAATTGCACAAATTAAAAAGCATTTTAATGAATTTGACTGACGCTTTGCCGGTTGTTGTTTTCTTTCGTACGATTTAGCTGATTTCAGACCCACTCTGACAAGAGGAAACTTAGAAAGATATTTGGAACGCTAAGTTTCTTCTTTTGGATAAACTTTCCAAGTTTTAATAGTCATGTCAGGCTACGTTTAACTATTTAAAGCGTAAAATAAAAAGATAGACAAGATGAGAGCGAGATATGTCCAAATGGGTTCCGCTGTCTACGGTCATCAAAAATATATCGAATTTCTATAGATTTCCTAAGCATACTTAGGACTCGTTACAAACAAATGAAAAAATTAATATATCCTTTTCGATGGTAAAAGAAAATTATAATCTAAAAAGTTTACTTCTTTTAATCTTTAAATGCATGATTTTTTGCTTTGAATTTAAAAAAATCCTTTTTATAGGGATTGCTAAGTAAAAAATTATTTTAAAAATCCGGATTAAGTGCTTATTTTGAAAAAGCTTGTATGTGGTCTTTTGACAACAATATGCGTTTATTGCTAAAATTATTGTTTTTATATTATTTACTAGTAGAGGGCTTTTCATATTACTTATGGGTAAAATATAGCAAAACAATTGCGATGTTTGCTTTGTTGCGACCCAAAGCAATCTTGCATTTAATGCACTCAATGCAGTGAAAATCCTTTGCGACCTGGAAGTTTGCATCTGTTTTTAGAATTGCACCTCTTTTCATCATGGTCTACACCACCACTTCGTATATCTTTTGCCTAAACAGAGTTCATTGGACCTCGGTGTTGTTTAGCTTCTATCTCCCTCTCTAGATTAATGGGTCTTTCTCTTTTATTCCCATCATATTTTTAAAAGAGCATAATATCTCTGCAAGTTCTGATCTATATAAGCATCTAATGTGAAGTTCCTGTGGGCTCCTTTTTTTATACGATCATATGATAAAATAATCTAATATATCACTTGCGACTTTCGATTCTGATCCTATGTCTAAACAGAACAAACAACTTTCAATCTTTTTTATGGGGTTTGTTGAGTAAGCTCCCTCTGATAAAGTGGCGCACAACGGGCTTGTGCTGTGTGTGTGTGTGTGTGTGTGTGCATGATGATACCTAGAAATGGACGGATTTCGACAGCAGTTACAGTTGGACACGTTTCCTTGCATGATGTTTGAGCGGCAATGACAGTGACAATCTCTTCGTTTATAAATTCGGGAAAAAATTGAAATGGATTTTCACGAGCCTGTGTTTCTTGTAAAACCTATGCATTCTTTACGCCATTCCAAATTGGCTGTTTTCCGTTATAAGTCCCTAATTCGTTACCTCCAAGCTGCCCTACCAAGAAGGAGGTAAAGGAGGATCTTCATTGTCTGGTTCTTCATCATCATCATTATCATCCTCTAATTATTTGATTAGATGTCGTATGTCCGGGTGATAATCTATTCCGTTTAGGTCGCACATATCCCCTTCATTTTCAGAAAAATTTCCATTCTCAAAGGAGGTAAACCATTATGAATGTGTATTTGTGTATTTCTTAAAAAATCGACTATTTTTCATGAAAGCTCACATCATCGAATGCGGGATTTTCGTAACAGTATTTATATAATAAATGCTTAGTGTAGATATTTGGACACATACTGTATTTCCCATATATCCGATAATATTTTCAAACGTTGATAGCTTGCATGAGCACAGATGAGAAGTACTTTTTTTCCAATTAGATAAATCACTCATCCAATTTTTTCCAATTAGATAAATCACTCATTTATAGTAAACTCGAAAATAGAAAATATCTCTCCAAGTAACCCACTAAACCTTATCGTCCATCACGTTCTTATATCACAAGAAAGGATAGAACTTAATTGTCAATTGGAATGTAGACAACTGGCAACAGAGTGCATTCAAGGATTAAAAGCAATTTTGAAGAATCATCATTCAAATTGAAAAAAAAACGTATTTAGAAATCTTCCTGCAATAAACATTATTTTCATTCTTTTCATACCCACTACCGAAGGATGAGTGATATATTCATTTCGGCAAAAGGCTTGCAACGCCCATGAGGAAGTACCAGCGGCACAACTCACTCACAAAGTATATATATTCTTGAATAGCCTCAAATTCTAAATCGATTTAAACATGTTCGTCTGTCCGTCTGTCCATCTGTCCATCTGTATAATGTCTTTTGTAAACATTCTCCTGCCCGTAGAGCTATCGAGTTCAAATTTGGCAAAAATATTAGAAATCCTTGTACGGAGATTGGCATTGCAAATGGGCCAAATTGGTTGGAGGACGCGCCCACAGAGTCACGTAAACTGAAAACATCTCTGTTTTCCAAAAGTACTAAAAAATTTCGTTTTTCCTCATTTCTCATAATCTATACCGGATAAATATAAAAAAAATTTGAACCCATATTCTATGGACGATGCTGTAACATTCGTCCACAAAAATGGAAAAAATTGTCCACGCGTATCCTATATTATATGTATCAAAATTTAATAGCTTTCTCAATACCTTTATAGCTCCAAAAGCCCTGCAAAGTATGTAAATTCTTGGTGACTATCAAAATTGGAATGCATCTAAACACGTCCGCCATGTCAATTGTGGCATATGTTTGGTAAAAATTCTTCTGTTAGCGAAGGTGAAGTTATCGCCTACACACTTGGAAACGACTTAAACTTTTTCAAGGAGATGCCTATAACACCCACACATCTATGCGATGAAAACGGAAAAACGCCCACTCCATATCATGCAGCATGAAAATTTAGTTTTTTAATTTTTTTTGTCTTTCTTTGGATAACGGTGGATGGGTATAAAAGATTCGGTCACGACCTACTAACGCGATTTTCGTGATGTTAATGTACATCAACATGAAGATATCCGAATATTTTTCGATTCAGGAGATAAGTTACATAGAGCTTGAAGGACTGCACGTTGCAAACTAACGTATATGCTCAGATTATAATTTTCAGAGAACGTTGTTAGACGGAAAAATAACTAATATTGTCAAGCTTTAAGAGAAACCGATACGCTCCTAATGTGAGTGTGAAGTTTGCATATGTAAAGAAAATTTGAAAATCTAGAAATCTATATACGCTCGGCAATATCCATAAATTGGTTATTGATTTTCACCACCACCGCTTTAGCTTCTTTGAAATTTCGGTCCATCACAAGCCTAAGTTAAATGCCAGTTTGGCATTTTTCCTTACACTCACTGTGGATAATACAATAACTGCAGCAGTTAAATAGCTGCAAATAACATTCAATCTAACTCAACCTGATTAAAAATATGAATATTATATCTGAGAAGCTTTGCTGTGTGAGTATAGACTTTAAGGAACTATAAAGTTAATGTATTCTCTTATGCAGAGAATGCAGCGTGAGAAGGCAGCCGCAACAGCCAATTTAATCTAAAACATAACAAAAAATTGAAAACGCATACAAATCGAGCAAACATCTTTGGGTACGTGTTTCGAGCGTACGTCAGCCGCAAGTAAAGTACAGCTGGTTAACGTGCTACGAATCATAAGCTCAGCAAGTAGTCTTACTGGCAATAAAACTAAAATTATGTGATGCGTTAGTTTCTTTTTCTAACATTGTAATCAATCGCGATTTTGCCGTGAAAATGGAGAGAAAAGCTTTTCATTAAAATCTTTCAAATAAATCGATCATCAATTTTATGGTAAAGATATATGAACAAAAAATATTAGGGCAACATGACGAGCATGGCGGGAAGACATATTAAGCTATTATGCATAAATTCTTTACGACATTCGCCTCCTCTGAAAATTACTTTTATATAACATATATATGTTTCTTGCAAATAAGTCTTGACTATGCGTCATCAAGATGTTATTTGAGAGCATATCTTAGAGCCTCTCATTTGGGAATGCCTAAAACGGAAAACTTTTAAGGCGCATCTTTAAGACACTAAGAGAAGCCGAAACCAAGCCAAAGCACATCTACGCGCAAATATAACATCGTATCTGTAATGTTTTCGATTTATGGATTTTATGGATTACAAACATAAAGCTTTACTTTTAGGAACATTTTTTTTTTTTTTAATTATTACATTTACAATTGGAAGATGAATCCAGACTCGGCATAACTTACGTCCTTGATCATCATAAATTTTCGACTTACATTTAAAAAGTTTTTTTATTAAAATATGTCAGTATGTAAGTTTAAGCTCACAAATGAAGCTTGGTACTGCATGGTATACATATGCGTCGAACTCTATAGCAGCAATCAGAGATTCGAGAACTCTAAGATGAATATTACGTAGGGTCTAGCAGCCAACTTAAACTGTTCTTTTCACATGACATTCGTTTTCAATGCTTGTAACGTATCAAATTGCCTACGCCTACCATTTGTCGACGGAGCTGCACAGTTGTAGAAGGTTCGCAACCGATCCACATTTTTAACAAAATGTATTTTTGGGCGGAGCAAGTTAGCATGCGCTCACACTTTTCAAAACTTTATCATTTATTTGTGAAGCAATATATACGGATCAATAACGTGTAAAAATGGTTGAATATTTTTATAAACGTCTGTAACACAACAAGAATTGAGTTATTGAAAATTTTTAGTTTAGTAATTTAGTTTAAGAAGGCGAGACTACTGTAAACGAATAGATTCTTCTGTAAAAATTCTTTTCATTAAAATTTCTTCCTCCTAGCCAAGTATACCGACAAAATTGTTTGTGTCCAATGAATTTCTGTTGGGAAATTACATTCTAATATTAATTTCTCTCTCTCTCTTTCTCTCTCTCTCTCTCTCTCTCCCTCTCTCTCTCTCTCCCTCTTTTTTTCCTTCTTTATTTATCTGTCTATCTATCTCTCTTTCTTTCTCTTTCGTCCTTTCTCTCTCTCTCTCTCGCTCTCTCCCTCTTTCTTTCCTTTTTTATTTATCTATCTATCGATCTCTCTTTCTTTCTCTTTCGTCCTTTCTCTCTCACTCTCTCTCTTTCTTTCCTTCTTTATTTATCTATCTATCTATCTCTCTTTCTTTCTCTTTCGTCCTTTCGTCCTTTCTCTCTCTCTCTCTCTCTCTCTCTCTCTCTTTCTCTCTCTCTCTTTCTCCCTCTTTCTTTCCTTCACTATTTATCTATCTATCTATCTCTCTTTCTTTCTCTTTCGTCCTTTCTCTTATCTAGTGATTTCTAATTCACTAACAGAGGTCCTTAAAAAGTCTTTCTTTCGTTTTCCAACCGGCAATCATCGTTGAATACATATTGACTTGAGAGGGATTCGAAGATTGTCAGTATTGCGATTCTATCATTAAAAAATGCAACAAAAGTGACAGGTTTTTACAAATACAATCTTCATGGAAAGGCAGTCTGACGGTCCTGAGATTGCAGTCTAATGACAAAACTTCGAAAGCGCTTAACCTACGATTCTTAAAAACCCCCTATAGCGTAACTAATACGATAATAAATATAAAAAAAAAAAAAAAATGTAATGAATTTCGACAAGAGTTTTTTACAATATCTTGAAAATATCTTTCTCTAATGAAACAATCAGGGATTTCCGGTAAAAGTTAATTTAAACCTTATTTATTACTAAAAGATTTCCTTCACATACTCGTCAATCGAAAATAATTCAATTTTTTTAATTAAAATTAAAGACTCTCCGTATTTTTCCGAGTATAGACGTGAGGATAAAATGAGTTTTTTTTTTTTTGCTTTCGTTTCGCTTTAAATACAAGTTCGTACCAGTTACACTGCGTAGGTATTGTCCTTTTTTTAACCTTTTTAAAAGGATTTCTTTTCGTTTGTACTTAACTATACGCTTAACAACATTCTCGACAATTATTATCCAATTAGTTTTCCTTCCATTTCAAAAAGAAAAAAAAAAAAAAAAAAACTCAAAAAAATCGTTTATTTTTAGGATGTCACAAGAGCGTCTCTTCGCCAGTTTTCCCATGCACTTGAGGAGATTTGTAATTATGTTGAAAATTCATTTCATTCATACAACAAAGGATGCATAAATGATCGGGAATAATTTTACATGATTTTGGAAAAAACTTATACCAAATGCTTTATCGATCGATATTTGACGTGTGTTGCTCGCAATTTTCTCACTTTTCTTAGAGACGCTGAAAGTTTTTTAATTACTGCGAGCATTTTTCTTCTCTTCAGCTTGTGCTCGCAAATCTCAAACGTTAAAACTGCTGACGTAGTATAGCGTTTTAATGAAATTCTTTTGCGTAAATTACAATATATTTATGTGACAAAACTGACACATTTTTTTTTTTTTTTGTTAAGTTAGAAGGATTTCAAGGCCAAAAAAAATGGGCGCTGAGAAAAAGCTATGCTATCCATTCCATGCTGCGTCAATACCTTTTGTAATATTTTAGATCTTTATTTTATTTTATTGTCTGTGAATTTCGCGCTACAAGCGCATACAATAAGGGCTCTCTGGCCAATATATCATAAGGGAATGCCCGAAATAGTAATAATTCCATCACCTGTTTATAGCTGTAAAACTGTGTTGGCAAGTACCTCACAACAATCGGTTGGGTACAATACTTAAACAAATTTCTATTTTATTGTTCGCTATCAAAACGTCATTTGGGATTTCTTCATGCGGAAGGGACAAACAATGTCAGTCCCAAATCGATGCAAAACTGTTTTTTTTTTTTAAACTTTATCGTCACGAAGTATTAATTCTTGTATTTATTGCGGCATTATTGTGTTGTCTTTAGATCTCACATCACAAGCATATGTACAAAATTTATCTCACTGTTTGAAAGCATTACAAGTAGGGGTAGATTAGAAAGCAGCAAAGAAATTTGTTTTCAAAAACATTGACATATAATGATGTTTTTTTTTTTTTTGTCAATTGCCTGTCAAATGAAATGTCAGTAATACACAAATAGTAATAATGCAGAGACAGAGACTCTCTTTGCCAAAGCGCATAGTTTTATATCGCAAATGAAACGCCTCACACAAGAAGTTGTCTTGCGAAGAGGATAAAGAAATAAGTAATTTAAACTTGTACGTTCTAATAGAGGCCGTCTTGAAGCCGTGAATAACCGCAAATATTTTCTATATCAAATGCTCTTTGCCAACCTGGTATAAGTTCTCATTTCTTTAAGATATTTATCTGTTTGCGGTGCTGTTTGCTTGCTTTCTCTAAAATACAAGCGCACGCTATTGCAAAGTTTTAAGCTAAAAGTAAATAAAACACTAAGAATTTATAACCGTCCTGTGTCCGTGGCTTTCACCTCTGCATCTTCACCTCTCTCTCTCTCTCTCGTTCTTTTTACCTATCTCTTCCTTTCACCATCTCTATGCAACGACAACGGTTTTAAATTGCATCAAAAATGGTGTGTGTGCGTTTTTTGTGGGTATGGAAAGGAGAGCAAGGAGTAACGTTGTGGCTTTCTTTGGTTTCTTTTAGCGGAAATACCTTATAAAAGTTTTGCATCAACTCGCTTAAAATTTATGTTTTCGTTTGTTTGTTTTTCTCTCGGAATGTTTTCGTCTTTTGCTTTTTTTTTCTTTTTCTATCTATCTGAACATTCCGCAAGAATTGTTTGTTACCCTTGTTGTTTGTGACTCCAGTGCACAAATGCACGAGTAAAACTTATTGCGTTTCTTTATAAACATTAATGCAATTTTTTTCCTATAATATAACAAACCATTCACTTGGTAGTTAATGTTGTTTTCATTGCTTTGTCTGGTGTCGTTGCTGTTACACTATACCGACATTTCGCTATGACCATGAAGCGGTTTGTTTTTGTGTGCAACTTACATTTTTTTCTTTTTTTTTTTTTTGCTTTCATTAAATTTATATTAATTGTATCGTTTTAAATATTTAAAATAACATTAAATGTTTTTTTTTTTTTTTTTTGCATTCTATCTGGCTATTGGAATTCTTTGTTGTTGTGTAGTGCGAATTTAATCAAATTATTGTAAAGTGATTATGTCTTCAAGTACGTATGTTCGGTTTGTCAAATGATTGTTGCAACATACATTAGAGTGTACAGAGTACATAGCCAGAGCGCTACAGTTAATTTCGAATGTTGTACACCGCATAGCGCAGGGGATAGACTCGCGGCTGCCAAGTTGGTACGGTAGCAGCTGCGAATCTCATTGCGTTAGATCACACCTTATATAAGTAACGACATAATATAGTTACGTAGAGTTATATCTATGTTCGCCTCTAATACTTTAACACCTTGAAGGCTTTAATGCCTATACTATTATATACCGTTTATTTGCTTTTCTGATTGATATTCTTCGATATCTAATGCCATAGTCTTAACGCTTAGACTTAACTTCACTTACCTAATACGTTAAAGCTAAAACTGAAAACCATTAACTTTACTGTGCTTTGATGATCTTCTTCATAATAATGCAATTTAAACCCGTTGCACTTAAAAATGTTGCTTAATGTGACTGAATAGGTAATTGTAGCCGGAAATGAGTAAATAGAAGACAATAAAACTAGATCGGAATCAGTCACTTTGCTGTGGTTATAAACATTCGCTAATTTCATTGATTGATATAATAATATTCTACCATATATTTCTATATATATATTTACATATATATATATTTTTATATATCGTATATTCGTATTATTCGTTAAATTCCCCTTCATATGCATGGAAAGTAAATAATTCAGTATTCCTATTATGGGGCTTAATACTTTTGCAATTATCAAGCATATAATAGAATTTTAGTTAACTATGGACCGACAAGTTGAGGAAATAGAATTGTTTTTGTTTCATAAACTGAAACAATTTATTATTTATTTCATAACAATATTTCGTAATATGTGTGTTTTTGATAAGTTCGTCTTCTTGGCAATCGTAACATAAGCGTGCCAAGAAGCGAATAGTGCGTATTTTTTTGCCAGATTTCGTAACCTAGACTAACCAAGTGTCGACTTTTTATGTCAATTTCGACACTTTCAAAACGACAGTAGTAGTGCACAATGAACAGGTAAACGCACTTAACTAAATCAAGATGGAATTTCATCAGAATTATGAGCACCGTAAGCTTTACTTTATGGATTATTTAATGAGCTATAAGATGAAAAATTCCGTCGCTAGAAATATATATATAATGTGTACATTGCTGTTGTTGTTGTAATGTCATATGAATTCTTTAGCAAGTCTTGTGTTTTTTATGACTGGTAAGAATATAGTGGGGTTGGTAAGAAAAAGTAATGAATCAAGGCTAGATCAAGGCTACGCAATCTGGGGCATGTACGTCCAGTCGGTAAGTGTTATGCCATTAACAATCGAATATTGAGTATAGGTGCGGGTGCACGAGTTGGGAACTGAAGCCACATACGCCGGTAGACGCTTTTCCTATCTACTTAACAATGCGGTAGCCATCCATAACATTCCCAATAGCCGTGAACTATGCAATAATTTATGAATTATTTTCAGAGTTCTATCCCATTCAGATTTCTGGAAAAGCTTGATGTAGACAATGGCGAAATTGTATACTTGCGGTTATTATTATGAAGCCTTGAGTACGTGAAATAATTAAATAAAAATAACGTAACAGATGTGATCGCTTCCTACCGAATGCATTCATGGCCGACATCGATGACAGAAACGCTCGCTTTTTATAATCAATCAATCAATCAATATATAGCAACCAATAATATTAAATGGAAAATTGTTATTTTATGTACAGGAAGGTCAACACCATCGAATTCATCCCTTGTGTACACTGGTATTTCCCATTTCTTTATCATTTTCACCTATAGAAGTCGGTGCGCAAAAGTTTTACAAAATCTAATATCATATTGGATTCTCCTCCGTACAGAAGATTCAATTCTTTTGTGCGTTGGTGAGACGTAGTCGTGGTCGCGAATCATTTCGAGACCAAAAAATCCATTACACTACTGTAATATAGAAGTTAGAGTTAGCAGATGTTAGATGTACGACCGTTGCTCTTCAATGCTTATAAGTGCGAATAAAACAACAACAAAATAAAAAAGTTAAGCGAGTTTGATAAACAATGTGATTTGTGAATGTGACAGCAGCAAAAATTCCCTATAAGTTGCGTACGTGTATTAAAGGACTTTCCCTCGTTGTCTCGACGAATGGTTTGTCTAGCTTAGCAAACTTAGTTTTAGCTAAACTTGACTAATACACCGATATTGATCTGAGAATCGATCCACGATAATGGAAAAGTTGATATTTACATACATTTACAAGTACATAGAAACTTATCTCCCCTTACTGCTTTTGCGTAATAAACTTGAAATATTTAGTTCAATTTTGGTCCATAATAGTTTAAACAATTGATGTCAAGCGTTTGTTATGCACGCATCATATGTTGTCCACATACAACAGCATCTTATATTATCAAAGAGTATTAAGTCGCGTATCTCATGTAACCATATAATCTTTTTTCGTAGATAAGCGGTACCCTAACTGATAGTTTTTTTTCAAAGTTGATGAAAATATCTTTAGCAGTTAATAAGATACACTGGCTTATGCACTTTATCTAATAAAGTCAATTTTATGGTTCGTTTTTATACCCACCACTGAACGATGGGGGTTCACAAGGTAGCTTCAGAGACCCTATATTATGTATATTCATGATCAGCATGAAATTCTAAATTTATTAAGCAATCTCTGTCCGTTTGTGTATCTGTATGTCTGTGTGTCTGTGTGGTGTTTGTTGTTGGCACTCTTCTGGTCGGAGAAATGAAGATATCGATTTTAAGTTTGATAGAAATATTGGCAGTTTTTGCACGTAAGTTGTTATTGAAAATGTTCGATGTTTCTTAACAGAAATTTTATGAGTTTTTGCTCATTGTTCAGAAATTATAAAATTTTTGATGGTTGGAATTATTCACATTTACTTTACGAAACACTTTAGTCTTTACGTGTAAAAATGGAAAAAACCAGCCATGCCCACCCCCCCAATTGCAAGTGTTTAAATTAGGGACAGCGATTAATTTTTATGGGTAGTGGGTACGCGAGATTCGGCCCCCGACGAACGTAACTTTCTTATTCTTATTGTTATATGGACAATCGGTTTATTCGAATTCATCGAAAATTCAAAACTTAATTCATATTAAGTCAGACGAATAGGGCAGTTGTGTAAACGCACGACAAATGTTCAATCAATGATGAAAAAGTCTTGAAAATCGCATGCAATGTAAGAAAACGCATTATTGGGATACAACAACTAAAAGTTAACTATCCCCTAATTCTGTCACGGAACCGATGCATAATGCTTATAGGATATTACGTATTAGCAGTTGCCTCACATGACGATAATCGCCGAACATTGTGTCTTAATACTTTTTGATCCCAGCATTATGACGTTCCATCCATCCATTAACGATAGATTTATGATTACAAAGTATGTTACGTTTACAGTTCTATCACCCATCTTTTAAAGGGTGTCTATAAAAAAAAAAAAAAAAAAAACATTTACAAAAGATATAAGGACAACAAGAAAAGCTAGTTATAGGTATGAACAGATTCGATCTAAACTAAGCGAAGTAACCTCATTGGCGTTATATTTTAATTTTATTTTTTATTTAAAATGTAAGTTATCTCCTTTCGATATTTGCTTTAGAAATAAATTAAAAAAAAAAAAAAAAAAAAACAAACAAACAAACAAGAAAAAGCATTCAATTTCGTCCTTCTTGTGCAACTTTAATATTAAGAAAGTTAGAACAAACCAAAAAGGAAACGAGCGTAACATTTCATAATAAACTCGTTAAATTCTCATTTCCGAATAAATAACAATAACAAGCGATCATTAAACTTAACTAAGTTATAAAAGTATTCCCTTTTCGTACTATGTGCACGATTTAATTGAATATTTAGTTAGTTCATCCCTACCTTATATGTGTTATATAAAGCAATTTCATGAAAGTCAAATCATATTTTCTCTGAAGAGTAATTTCAGCGGTAAGCTTTTCAAAATCAAGACTACATAAATAGCATTAGGCTAAGATTTAAAAAAATTTTATTAATCATTTTAGCTAAGTATCGGCTAAAAGAATTAATTTAGTTTCCTTCACGTCTTACAGTCTTACAGTATCCATCATAGTCAACACATTCTTTTTTTTTGATTTTCCAGATGTTTCGCTTTGTTTTATCGGAGAGGATGTGTGAATGTGGGGTTACTTTGTTCTTTTTTCTTTATAGAAGACTACTTACTAATCAGCATCGAAGAAACTTTACTTTATTCGATTCGATTCAACGTACACGTTACAAGTTAGATGATCACAAAAGCCTTATTTTATGGCTCGATTAAGACGAATCGCAAGGAGTACCGAACGAAAATTCATACCATATGAGATAATAGAAATTTTAAATTGTACTAAATCAACTCATTGGCTTATAAATGGTTACCGCTTGCGTCATGCTGAAACGAGTTTGGCGATAAGTCAGATTAAATAATCGATTTTTTCACCACACGAAACATCGAACCGTAAGGATTCGTTAACTATGAAATAGTCCTTTACGATCGTCCCTAATTGTTTTTGCTTCTTTCACTGAACAGACAATGCTGTCCGAGGCCTATTATTGCGGTTAAGATATTGAGGACGGATATCATTTTATCGCATAACCATTATCAGTGTGTCAGTCATGAGGATGCATACATTCGAAGAGCTATAAAAAATAGTTTTACTCTTTTATCTTTCCTTGATATTTGTTGCAACACAATAATTGGGCTATAGATCTTGTTGCTAAGTGCAATATGTTCCGCGTTTGTCTGGGTTACGATATTTTCGTAAAGATAAAAAAAATAAATATTTTATTATTATGTTATAAAAGAAAAAAAGAAATAAAAAATATCTTGAATAAAAGTATAGCTCAGAGAACAGGCAAAGATGTTAATTAACTTTGGCTATACTTGATGTCCTTTTGTATCTCAATCATTTCTATGGAATTATGTACTATTCAGCCTGAGCTGAATAATAAAGGATATGAAAAACATGTTTAGCAAAACCATATTACATATAAAAGTGTGCACACTTACCAATAAAAGTCCCGGTTGTAAGTTATAAATTAAATGAATACACAAAGTAAGGCTTGACTATTCGTTCCCTTTAGCTTAAATGATGAGATTATCACGAAGCACAATAATCACATGTATACGATAGATACTCATGAGCATCCTAGTAGTTAGTATAAAAGGTATGGATGGGCATGGATATGAAGTCAAGGTATGGCGGTTACGATTGTCACCAACAATATGATGATTTTCAATGATAATAGAAATCAAACAGGAACATGCCGATTGGAATGCCACCATGACCGCATACGTGCATTAGTTCTAACAGTAACAACAACATGTACCATTGCACTTTATCTCAATTATTGTTGCATGCGTCGCGTATAGGAGAGAAGCCGGTAATTATAACAGGATGCCAGAGGAAACGGAAAAAACGCGCACATACGTACGCATTTGCGTATGCATCTATGAAAATGAAACTAAAAGAATTTATTTTCCGCACTACACTGACAATTATGACATCAAATATGACAGCCAAACGAACAGTGGGAGGCTATAGCATATCCACAATAGTTATCACTGAATAAAACATTAACGCACTTCTACATATGTAATGCATGCATAATGGATGAAACAGAACAGAACATGCATATGCACACACAATCACATATTAAGAGTGGTCAACTGTGTCGTATTGTTGACGGTGCATGCACGCACGTATGCACGTATGCACGTATGCAGACATATACATACACATACACACACACACACACAAACACTTATACCCGCAGACACAAAATCATCCTGTTACATTGAATGGTAAGACCACAATTGATATGTTTTAACACCAAGTTAGCATCCGCTTTAGAACAATTGTCGCCAATTTTGTTTTGTTTTTGGGATAAATGTGGATATAATTTTATTTAAATTTTTCAAGTATTTAATTAAAGATTTCAATTTGAATTTTTTTTTTTTTTTTTCGTTGTTGCCTTTGCTTCTTTTGTTGCTCTTATTTGTGCTTTCTACTGGCTGAACCGGCTATTAATCAAACGTACTGAGCATAAATAATGAGAATTCAATGATTGCTATTGCACTTGCACTTGATTTTGACACTTGAACTTTTTCTAAGGTAATATATGTAGCAGTATGTAACGGTTCATATTGAAGCTTTGGTCGAACGAATTGCCGGTGACAACGTACGCTGTGATTGATGGTGGCAGTGGTAGTGGCGGCAGCGTTGATAGTGATGATATTGATGGTAAAAGAGTATGAGTGGAAAAACTACCAGATTTTGAACGTGTTCGCATGGCCGCGCATACATACACGTAAATCCGTATCCGGTACCGACGTCTGCAAGATACAATTCGCAACTAATACTAAATCCTTTGAAAGGATTATAAACGCTATTGACTCATCAGCATTCGGCCAAGCACAGCAGCATCGTTATCTTTGCAAAGTTTTGCCTCGTCTAACTTCGTTGCATTACGATTTACGTTCTTTTGCTGCTGTTGTTATACTTTGCGTGACTTTTTCTTCTTTTGTGTTCCTTTTTTTTTTTTTTTTTCTTCTTTTTTTGTTTTGTTTTAGAGAAGCAATTACGAGAGCTTGCTGAGAATAAACTGCATTCAGAACAAACCGTAATGCAAACATCGTATTTCCACGACCTGTTTTATGTAAAGGTTCGTTTTGTTTATTCCAGACCATCATTATTAAGTGTGTTAGATTTTCAGTCGAAAGGATTATAAATAGGTTCAAAATACAAGTTTTTAACTTCCTCTCTCTCTCTCTCTCTCTCTCTCTCTCTCTCTCTTTCTGTTCTATTTCTTAATGTTCGCATTAATATATGATGTCAATCACATATTCCATTTCGTTCCGTTGAGTTGTATTTGCTTATTATTTTAAAACTCTCTCGAAAGTTTCTTTGGATATAAAGCTTTTACGCTACACATTGTTTTCCCTGCCGTCATATCAATAACTAGCACGTGTTTAACTACGTTTTTTTTGGGATCGCCTGGGGCTACAAAATGCGTAACGTTTTCGTCAATGTTATTGCTTTTGTAAACATACTTATTTCGATCGCAGGGGACTGACTATGAGTTCACAAATACTTTTTTTTGCCTTTCGAACAGTCGACTCAGTCAGGTATTCATGATCGAAAAACGATTGGAATTTTAAAGTCACTGTAACCATTGCTGTCTGCCGTCTATATGGCTTTTTATAGTTGTGAATATTTTGAAAAAAAAAAAAAAAATATTAAAAATACGGGATCAATCCATTATTAATATTTATATATTTACGGTAAAAGGTAAAAATGTTATAATTGGGCGAGACCGATCACTAAATACTCTACGTTACTTTGCCTTATATAATTATTCACCTATTTAAATAATAATACACCAAGAATCATACATTGTTTTTAAGCGAATGTATGCTTGTCTTGAGAATCCTTATACTGGAAGGTGAGGAAAACGTCAACTGACTTGATCCGAATTTAGAAAATTTCATTTTCGCTTTACGGATTTTATGATTCTTCATCTATTGTCATCGTAAAACGCTACGAATCAGACTTACCATATAAAATTTACTCTTCATTAGGACCCTTACATATGAAAAAATCAATCTGATCCAAGTTCCTTATATTCAATTCTTATACCAAATCACTATTATTTCAATCAATTTAATGTTTTTGAGAACCTTTAAATGGAACGGGGTTTACCCACGTGGGGTATGCCCATGTAGTCCAAATTTGGTTCACTTCATTTGTATGTCGAATTATTATTATGGACCAACTTTCACCATGAAATGTTAAAAATTTCCGTAAAGAATACCAAAATATTATTATTTGGAAATTTGCCAAATGCCCCTTTTTTATCTTATAACGAGTTCTTGAAACTAAGACGTTATATAGGGAATAGTCGACAATGTGAATGGATTGGGATCCGTTCTTGCGACGAAACAGAGTACCAAAGGAATGGAAACCATTTCAAAAATTTGAGATTTGTAGCTCAAACACAAACTTTGAACATTCATCAGACAGACAGACAGACAGACAGGCAGACAGACAGACAGACAGGCAGACAAACAGACAGGCAGACAGGCAGACAGACGGACAGGCAGGCAGACAGACAGACAGGCAGGCAGACAGACAGACAGACAGGCAGACAGACAGACAGACAGACAGTCAATTCAGAAAACAATGATGATGAAATCCAGTGATGGGCCTACCTGAAGTTCTTCCGTGGCTTACATTCATCTGCAGAAACCTTAAACCATACCTTAACATACCACAAATCGAAAATGATATCGATTCCGATGCGCTAGCAAAATATAATTATGAGATGATCATTAGAGAAACCAAACCGGCCTAAAGACCAAACATTCAACTTTGAAGGGGCGAAAACACGCAGACAAATAATTCTTGCACTTCGGTTTGATGGGTTTGTGATTTCAAGCTCAAAAACTCTATATAAGGAAGTAGATATCTTCGCCTGCTATATACCGCTTTAAAATTATTTATTGCAGCAAGTATATATGTCAACTATGTATGGCGAGCATATGATCTAACTTATCCGGGAGCCTTTAAATCCATACTTTGTAAATTTATTTATGAAGTATGTAGACAATAAATAAATAAACATATCTCAACTCACTTTTCTACGATTTTGCCACTTTCGCGTATCTAGATGTGTTATATGCATTGTCTCTGATACGGAATCAATTTGACGGGTAAGTTTTGCAAATCATCACAGTGGCAAAAATTAAGATGGGAAGCTGAAATGTGGTACAAACATTTCTTAAAAAATGAGCGTCAGATGCACGCCAACAATATGGAAAAATATAAAGCAAATTCGAAAACACCGACAATTTTATCCAGTTTTCGTCAATAACTTTTAGTTCCGCGCATTTCCTTTTGAAAAGCTGATACCCAAATATTTACGAGAACCACCTCGGTGCAAAAATTATGCCAATCGGCTTCACTAATACGATTAAACAGGTGAGTTTGCAGTTATATACGATTTCACGTTCGTTGATCTCCTTTTCATGCTATACTATCTGCTACTACTTGATAATACTAGATTTACTGTTATTGACTATATGTAGCTTTTTTTTGATGAAATTCTCTTTTTTGACGGATATATTAAAAAAAATCATTTGCTTGCAAATTTCGCCGTTAACCTATCCATTCTAATGATAAGTCAGGCAATCCAGGTCTTCATCTGCCCGGTCATCTGTTCGACTATGAATATGTCTACCCTGACACCTAACCATCTACACGTGTAAAATCTCCTCTGTACATACTGGGCGTTCATCAGTCAATTCATTTTCATGTTTGTCATTTTACTTTTTCACTCTCTTAGGCATTGGAAAGACCAGCTACCGTTTGTCCGTCCGTCATACCAATTTATTGCTTTCCTAGCCGACAGTTATGGAAATTCTAAAGAAAGTGAAGATTGCTTAAGAATACAACCAAAGCTTTTAATCGAAATTTTACCGAAATTCATTTAAATTTAATTAAATAATATACAAAATTGCTGGACAACTAAAACGATTTCAAAATGAAAGCCCCTAATTTCATGATAGTCAATAAAAATCAAAAAAAAAAAAAAGCTCCAATTGAAGATAGAAGAATGCAAATATGGTAGAGAGTTGCTCTCGGTCAGCTCAGACATATTTGAAGGTTAACTTTACATTCGCTTGAGATGATGGGTATGCAATACTCATCCTATGGTGGATTCACATGACTCTCTTGCTTATTTTATCTGAAATATTTTCATTTAATTTAATCAAATGATCAAATAGTTTTGCTAATGAAATCATAATATTATTAAATGATATTCGATTATTTTTTAAGTTGTTCTGTCTAAACAGAAGAATCGAAGCTTCTTATTGTACTGATGATAGTGCATCTAAAAACAAACGTGTTAAGCACATTAGAAAATATTGAGCCTTTAATATAATTCCATTCATTGCATTCATTCCAATAATAGTCTTCAACTTAATAACATTAAAAACATGATTAAACATTAGTTTTTATTAACGGTGGCATCAATATTTTTTAGACTATTTGAAGAAGAAGTTTGAAGATACTTATACATATGTATATGTGCATATATTTAAATATATTAAGATATTGCGGGGGAGGGTCGTGTAAAAGTATTTACGTAACAAAAACATAAAATGATTTTACTGCGGGTTATGTTTGACATACTGATGTAGAATTCAAAGGCAATGGTAAGGCTTTTCAATTGTCATCACACACATCCTTTTCAAATGTATAATAATAGTAAAGTACACAAATGACATTTGTGCGTACGTTTGTATTTATATTCATACGTACAGATAGATATACATTATCTATACATAAAGCTAGAAATGGTGCGAGCGAAAATATTGTATGAATAAGTATTTCCTTGAACATTTTATTTTTTTTTTTTAAATTTTATGTTATCTTATCATCAAAATTTTTAGATTATTTTTATCGAAAAATAACAAAGTCTTTGACATCCATACTTATGTAATAATGTTCATATATACAGATGTATATATGTTTATATATTATTTGATTATAAACGTTTTCTTTTCTTTTGGCGTTTTGAGAATCAGCTAAACAAAGCGAATGAGAGCGGAAGAAAAGAAAATTCACTTTATTGAAAATGAACCTAAGCATGTAATTGAATTTGTTATGTAACGTGAGTCATACAAAGAAATTTTGCAATTTGTACTATTCTTAAATGCCGTGAATGCATATATGCGCACGTAAATAGATGTATAAATATATTTGCATACCTATGCACATAACATAAGTATTTACACGAACGCCTATATGTATGCAACATATATGAAAATGAAATGCAGTCAAGTAAAGTTTACCCATATAAAATACGTTTGTATTGCTATAATTTTATAGGTACACGTGTACATATATGTGCAATTGTGTATGTAGAAATGTCTGCATATATATGCAGGAATATGTAGAAAATTATGTTCGTCTGCTATTCTGGGGTCTGTACCCAACATGTTAACATCGCTGTGAGTTGTAAAAACCATTATAACTGCAGCAGCACCATTTCATAGAAATTATATTCCCCAACCTCCCCTTCCCCGCCTCACTTTTATTTTTTCTACACTACTCTTCTTCGCACCAATATACATGCATATATATATATATATATATATATATATATATATATATATATGCATACGTATGTACGTGCCCAAAATTGAATCCCAAGTTGAATATGGTGCGAAATTTGTACAATTTCATATAAGCACTTCCAATAAAATTATCATATACTATAAAAATGTTTCAATATTTAGTTTCGTTGGACGTTACATTGTTTTTTTTTTTCTTTTTTTTTTCGTTTTCTTTCACAATTTCATTTGATATAATATAATATAAGAAATTCATGCAATCAAAAAAACAAAAAAAAAAAAAAAATAGAAAAAGTAAAAGAAATGTAAAAAACTAAAAAAATTCAATTCTAATGATTTGATAAAATTAATTTCCTAAAAAAATTTAAATTTTGAAATCCACATGTTATGCGACATTCTTTGTTGCTGCTGTGTTTATGATTTCCGATTCAACTAAGCTTTGCGGTGAAAATTTCATGCTAACAATATTTATTTATTTATTTTTTTTTTTTTGTATTGTCACTCACAACTGGTCGTAGTTGATGATTATTTCGAAGACATGAGACATGATTGTTTAAAAAGATCTGAAAAAAATTTTAAATAGTCTTTTCATTCTTTCTTGCTCTGCCAAAACATTTCATCAAATTACATTTTATAATAAAGAGTTAGATCTCGAGCATTAAACATTTGCTTAGTCCTTTAGAAATACCTTCCATAAATGATATGAAGCATATAGGCTTCAGCTTAAGCTTGAACAACGCTATGTAACTAGTTTAGTCATATATTTTAATCATTTTTATCATTACTTTTAGTTCTTCTGCATATACTCAGCAATTGTTTTCTATTTCAAATAAATAATGAATCAAAGATATTAGTGTGCATTTGGACTCAGAGCTCGCCATCATTCTCAGATAAGACTTTCACTTAATTCTTCGTGAGGAGATAATATCGCAATTAGCTCCGCAAAACTGTATCTCAAGAGGTAAAGCCGCAGTAACAGTGTAAAAAATAGCGTATCTTTGACATTTTTTGTTTTTTGTTTGGAATGTGGTAGGGACGGTAATAGAATAACAATATTCGGGCAATTTATTAAGCGTATATTTAAATATAAAAAATAAATTATTTAAAAAATTTTTTTGAAAATGGCAATGCCGGAAATATTTGCGCGATTCATCTGTAATTCAAGAGTTTCTCTGCGGCCTGCACTGCAACTCTTACAACTTGAGTTTAAGAAGACAAAAACAGAAGAATGAAAGAATATTGTATTCGGCAGAAGCCGAATTTTATGTACTCATAACCGTTCATTTACGACATTGCATCTCCCTTGACCAATTTTGCTCATTTTCAATATGCGGATTTGCGGCCAAGAACTTCCACTGTTTCTGCCAAATTTGATCTCGACATCTTCATTTTCCCAAGCAGGATAACATACACCGCACAGATGAATCGATGCAGATTCTCTCAAGGTTCCTTTGTTTTTATTCTGTTCTTACTATGGCCACGCCCTCAGAGGATGTCCCCTATTCGTATAAGAGAGGGAAAGGCCGTAAAGAAGAGAAAAAAGGAAAACAAATAGAGAGGTAGTGGCCGCATCCCAGTAGTTGTGTGCCCAATCGATAAGTGTGATGTCTTTGCATACTGAGCACTCACTAAAGCTACGACCAAAGAAATTTTTATCTGACTTGAGATTTGAACCCATGAATACTGATTTGATAATCGCATTTCTTACCTACTCGTTTACTCAGGCGGTTTACCCTTCAGTTATTGCCCTTAAGAACGACATCATGCTCGCCAGGCTGTTGCGCAGTTTATTCAGCAGGTACTATCATGCCGCATTTTCATAACTTGCTGAATGATAGTCAGTGTTCAAGTAATACCCCAATGAGAGCGATTCCACCTATCCTTCACACTGTAGTCCAATTGTAATCTGTTCCGCCGTATCCAAAGTCAGGCAAACCACTCTTAATTCCCGACTTATAAGATATCCGAAATAGAACCATTTAATTACTGATCGGTAATATAATTTTACTGAAAATCCATCTACTGGTGCTTTCTGCATGTCTCACAGTAACGTGAAACCGAGTGCAGCCAAGTTATTCGTAATTTTAGGGAAAGTATGGCGGGCGTTGGACAGAGTAGCGTATGAGGTTATTGCCTCCAAGCCAATTGCATTTTGTCACGCTAAAATATCGAAATCGTGTAGGGCAAATAAAGGGCATTACTTTTTTTTTTGGAAGTACAAAAAGTGTCCATCTATGTACGGATGCCTTCAGGGCAAGTATTCTTCGGAGATAAAAGCGAAAAAATTTTAGCAAGACTGCCCGCTATTCCTTGGTTGGTCCCTATACCGGAGTAAGGCATACTACTGCGACTCATATTTGATCCCTGCAATGCGTTTTCTCCTCGCTTTGCACAATGGTTTGTTTGTTGACTGAATAGATATTTCGAAGCTTCCGTGGAAACGAATTCATTACGTAAAAGGCCACCGGTACCTTAAAATTGCGGTCTTTTGCTCAAGCGCTCCGGGAGGACTGCCTGTGTAAAACGAATCCATGATTGGAAGTTTCTTATATGGAATGGTTGGGCTGCTTTATGATGCTAGATCTGCATAGTACTTAATAAAACATTTGTTAGAATACAGAGAGAGGTGTGTAACACATTTCAAAAGTTTAAGTGCGTTCTCTTCGAAACACAATTTCTCAGAACGCCAGGCCGCATAACTCCAACAATATCCATTTTTTCTAATATCTTTAAAATAACATTTTCTAGTGACATATTAAGCTCAACTTTATATGGTAACAAAAAATTTGTCTCCTTTTGGCCGAACATTGCGAGAAATCGGGAATTTGGGGTGTTTCGTGTTGTTGCACATTGCTTTCTGATGGGAGAAAATATCGTTCAAAGTTAGCATTAGTTTGAGAAATGTTACGGCAACTTCTCTCCCGCCCTTTGCCAGTAATTGTTTCTTTAAAACCATTTCTTAAAGACACAGCTGATGCTGAATGTAATGAACAACCAGAGCGATGAAAGGTGATGAGGAAAAATGTCAAAAAAAAATCCCAAAAATTTCTCTTACTGTTTGTATGACAATTTGAGCCAAAGGCAGCTGTTTTCTAATATAATTGATAACTCGTTTACTCTTAGCAGAACAAGGACAATAGCCACATAGCGTCATAGAATTGCCAAATACACGGTCGTGGAAGAATTTCCGAATTTCCAAAACATTGTAATATTAAAAATTATTTTACAAAATGAAGGAGTGGCATTTGATCGGTCAGAGTAATTTGTACACTGCCTTGCGAAATGGCGCTAACTGCGACTCCTGCATAAGATTTTAAATGGTTTTTGGGCTCTAAATGCATCAGCTTCAGATGTATTAACTTTTCGAGCAACACTTGCTATACAAGTAAAGCTATATTTTTTTGGGTTATAGTAAATGTGATCGTGTGCAACCTAAGCTCGTTCCTACCTATGACGAGACTTCAAACATTAGCTTTTTGTATTGATTTTTCCGAATCAAGAATAAATGTATTTTATGTTTTCTGTGACACATACTTTGGGCGTTATAAAGGCGTTCCTTCCTTTCCAATGAACATAATACTTGATATGATTGCGACAAAGAAAGTAATGCATCATCGTATCATTATCACAATGTAATCATCAATTTAATCAATTTACGAAACTGATTCGCACCTTCATTATTACTCGATAAGTACGTGATAGAAATTGAAAGGTACAGTCAGGAAAAAAATGGATATAAGTTCGAAATTTCTTTTATCTACGTTTCCTTCGCAATGAGAACATTTGAAATTGACACACTTTCAACGATGCTTTCAAATGACATATAAATATGAATGTGTGTGTAAGAAGCATAAGTAAGTTACATGTAAATGAGAGGAAACACAATCGCGCAAATTCCTATGAATTTAGATGAAACGTTTGAAAATTTCCGCATATGATACGAATTTGTGTCACTTTGATGAGACATAATAAAATAAAGCAGATCTTCAAAAAGTTATTATGTTGCACATACCCCATCATGTAGGTTTTATTGCAATCAAAACGATTGTATTCTTGTGCATATACGCGAATCAATGCGTTCATCTCATCATTTACCAGAGCAAGTTATAAACATTTAGAACATATTCACCTTTAACTAAATATTTTCTATCTTAATTTCTTACATTCGAGACACATATTTATGCTTAATTTTTTTTTTTTTTTTTTTTAATAAAATCCTATCCGCTTTTTATAGTATTAGTTAAACAAATTTCGTGTACTAATAATTTCTTAGATTGATCTTTGACTTTTTATTGGACGAGACGGAAACAAATTAGTTGCGCGAAAGCGCCAATCGTATGGGCAAAGGGTAATTCATGAGCAGAATATAAGAAAAATAGGATAAGTTATTCTAACAACAGATCTTATTGAGCATACATTACTTTCACTGCCAGATTCCGAAGAGATTGCACCACATACACCTGTGCCACTTGGTCAAATTCTGACCCTGAGATGTAGACAATGAGCATAAATACATATTGAATCTCAAGTTCATTTTAGTCCCACACATAGTTGTAAGCGTAGCATACGCATTTAGTGCAGTTTAAGTTACTTTTACCTATCGATAAATTTTCTTGCACACATCATTAGACAGAAGATGATAGGGTTGTCACAGTTGAAGTACTTCGAATATAATCTTTAATCGATGGGCGAAGCCAATTATGTCAGAACAGGGGTATAGAAGAAGAGAAGATTGCACTTCCTCTTACTTATCTGCTCACCCGTTCAACACTGCTGAATATTCCGAATGGGAAAAGTGAAGAAGCCTAGATAGAATTAGTCCCGTAGGGGATACTCCGTATTAATTGACTAGCTACGACAAATGGTTTTCACAAAAGGTCCTATACATGTATCGTCTGGTTGGTTAGCCAATATGTTGGAATATTTGAACTATTATCGTAGATGACAATCTTTTTGGCTGGGGCAATTTTTTGAATCGTCTTTCGTCTCATGTCAGCTACTTGGGAGTATGTGGTCGTACGTATCGTTCGGCTAACACACGATAAATTTTCCAGATGCTTTCTCATACGTGCAATTAATGGCAATTATTAAGATTGTTTTTGTTGCTTACATCCGATAAAACGTTCTGTACTAAGTCACGTCTAAGTCTGGCTTTCTTTGGCAATCTTGTTAATAGATTTTTACAAATAGAAAGATAAGTCCCCTACGTCACCTTTAATGCAAATGTGATAAGGAAAATTAATCAGTAGATGATTAAAACTTAATAAAACAAAATGAATTAATAATAGAATTTTGTACCGTTTCCGACTAACTTAACTAAAAAAATTCTTCATAGCAAACATGAACACTTTAAATAGCTAACGTCTATACGAAGAGGTAGGAAAATGTCTTTTTACATCTTCGTTTTCTCCTTAAAACCCCTTTATAGCTATGCTTCTGGGCATACTCTGTAAACAAATATTTTATTGTTTTTCACTTACCAGAGGAAAATGTCATCAAATACAGGCGAAGCTATTATAATGCCAAAAAAACTTGCCTAACCTTAATTTATGTAAAAAACTTGTTTTCCCTTAAATACTACTTTGTTTTTCATAACTGTTGGTTATGCTAAAAAAAAAACAACAAAAACTAAAATTAAATAAATAAATAAATTTAAAATAAAAATCTTATAAGTGTATAAAGCATCCAGACCAAGAAGAGAACTGAAAGCTTATTTATGAAAATTGAAAACATTTTTAAAATTAAAAAAACAAAAGATTTTTGAGTCACCCTCTAAGGTAAAGATTGACGATTAACGTATCAATGTCAGTAAAGGCTTTCGTAAGTTAATAAGTTATAAACAAATTGACTCAAAAAGACATCAGAAAAGTTGCTTCCATCTATCCATCCATCCATCCATCCATCCATGCTATCCATCTATCTATTATAAGCCTGTGAAAGTCGATAGAAAACCTACAATAAATAATAAAGCAAATTAAAAAACTAAGCTTTCACGATTGAACACATTGGGACCTGTACTTCGAACCGTTTCCTAAAAGAAAGTGTAAGTAATAACGTAACGTGCTGCATAGAATTACGATTCCTTCATATGAAAACTGTGCATAACAATGTGTGGTGTTTCTTTTCGTGCTTAATTCGGACGGCAGTGCTGCTAAAAAATATCCATTGGCACAACGATCGTTGGTCGGTCGGTCCGTTAATTGGGCGTGGTGTGTTATTGTTTGTTCCAACTAAACAAAACCTTCGCTAAAGCGAAGCGATGTAATTACCGCAAAAAATGAGCGCGATCGGGCAAAATCATGTGTTTTCAGTATGAAGAAACTCGATTCGATATAGTAAAACCAACACCAACAATATATTTGCATTTCCAAGTTGGAATTCCCTAACCGGCCAAGTAAAAGCTTCTTCGTCTCTACATCTCGCATTAAAAGAGAATTGACTGTGCATTACACCATTATGCATGACCCCATTATACGCATACGTTGCGTTTGATGAAATAAAATGGATTCAATCACTTTAGGTTTTCATTGTGTTGTCGCTGAAAATAAGCGATACCAGCCTTAATGGAAAACATTCATTTATGTTGAATGCGTGTATTTTTATTTGGTTCGCTGAGAGACACAACTGTTGACAACTTTAAGACAACTGCACGTCACTCAGAATATTTTCATACGATACCAATTAAATGCGATAAGAGGCCGTGACACAGAGTAACAGGAAAATATTGTTTTATTTTATTTATTTTCATTGTGCACTTTATACTGCAAATCGTTTAAATGCGTCGCTTTGTCCTGACGAAAACATACATTAGCGGGATCCAAAAGCATATATCTATAGATAGGATATTTAATGTAAATAAATTCGAATTAGGTTAAAATAATTAAGTTTCTTAGTAACTCACAAGTTCTACATAAAATATATTATATACGATATTTATATATGAAGCCATTTTTACACCTCCTATCGACATTTTGGGGGCCTATTCATTCTGTACGCACACTTTCAAGAAGCGGAAGACCCAGAAGAAAGCTTCAGAGGCCGTATAAAGTGTGTATAACTAGGTAAGGCTGTCCGCGCGCGTATCCGGTTGGCTCGTATGTCTTGGGCGTAGGTTGATATTGAAAATCTCGCTAAATCGGTCATGGAACGCACCCATAGAATAACCAAAGTTTGAGAAGAGAAAAATAGTATTTTTTATTCACGGACTACAACGGGTACAACGACAGAAAATGTATACCAAAATGTATACCAAATGTACTATAAATAGTTATCCTATAGAAGCTGAACGAAAGTGGAAAAGCTAAGGCACGCGCATTTCTCGTTTATTTTTGTTGGGGTGAGTATAAAAAATTCAACCACAGTCTATGTTTTTAAATACCAATAGGGTTCATTCTCATTTGGTTAGCTTGAAAGCCATTTGGACAAATTTCCGCATAGATGACATCAACTTTGTCGGAATACACTAAAATTTTTTAAATTATTTTAGTGCTTTCGCTATGGTAGACATGGTTCGAAATCTTAGAGTAAAAATTTCTACCTATTGTTTCTACCTATTGTTTACAACACATTTACATTTGATTATAACACATATTTTCATTATTATTAATAGGATCAATAAATCTACGTTTCGACGGCCGCGTCGAGCTGATTGTCACTTGTAAAGGTTCCGGTAGATGGGCGAAATGTATTACACTTTCCATGCGTATAAATTCTCACTAGGAAGCATTCAATTTTCTATATAAAAGTTATGATCACATTATTATTATTTTTATTATTGTTATTATCATTATTAGGATTATTAATATTTGCCTTTTCTTCCTCTAATTTAGTTTAAGCAAAAAGTTTGATGTTTTTCCTTCTTCTTCTTTTTTTTTTTTTAACTAATTAAGCTCCTTATTGTGTAAAATTGCTTTTTAGTAATACTTTTGAAGTTCTTGTCTTGTTGTCGATTGAATTCGTTGTAACCAACTTGAATTTGAATAAATAAATAAATAAACGGATAAACGATTGTGAGAATTGAAACGAAAGACGAGCATTGATAAATCGATTCAAAATCTTGTATCTATGAACGTACGGAGTGTTCTACCTGAATAACAGATTTAGTTACTATTCTTGCTTACTTCAATGGAAATATTAGACTATTTTTTATTTGCATATGAATGTAAAACTAAACATGTATTAAATATATAAATAAAAATATATAAATTTTAGTGAAATATCGATATCCAAGAAGATCGATAGTATGAGTAATGTTTGGTTGATTTACTTTCAAATTCCCACTTTTTTGCAGTGCAAGAGTTCACGTGCAACACCCCATACCCATACCCAGCCACGCTGAAGGATGGTGAAGGATGGTGACTTCATTTTGTCATAACATTTTGCAACACCCAAAAGAAAGCTTCAACGATCCTCTAAAGTATATATATTCCTGATCAACATGAAATTCTGAATTGATTAAACCATGTCTGTCCGTCTGTGTGACTGTGTGCTGTGTGTGTTGTTGACAGTCTCCTGGTCGCAACAATGAAGACATCGATTTCAAATTTGGCAGAAACCTTAGAGGTGTCTCCAGGCAGACTAGTGTAGTAGTAGTGAAAATGAATCAATCGGGCACAAGCCTGCAGTGGAGCGTAAACTGAACGCAAGCACCTTTTTCTAAACACATTTTTTTGGGGGTTTTTGCTCACTACTCACAAGTTATGAAAGATAGAAGGGTGAAATTTTCCTCAGGTACTTTGCGAAAAACTCGTACTATTTTTGTATAAAAATCAGGAAAAAATCAGCGATCCATTCTTTCAATTCATTCACAAACCTATGGATATTTCAAAGCAGTTAATGCTGTGTTCTTATTAGGTTAAATTATTTCCTCTCGACCGTTAACACATCAATAAATGTTTCGTTCGAAATTTCAACATTTCTCACAGGCTTAAGCAAACCCTCAGAATTTGGTCTTATTTTTTACGTAGTTTCAAGACCTGTTCTACGCGAACCAGTAAATCGAATCATTATTATATTTTTCACAATTTATCAAATGGACATTGAATTAGATGCAAAGAGTTCAACTCTCAACTGTCATGGAACAGGTCATGTTGATGGCCTCTCTTAATTTCGTGTTCCCATAACGCTTTTGCAAAGCAACCGATTTTATGCGACAACATACAATTCGTTTGTGGTAAAAAACTGTTATCATAATCACTTTATCAAGAGCCGCATAATTCACAAATTCTCGGAGCATATCGGTCAAAGTAGCTATTATTTATCATGTAAGATTTTTAACCGATTTTATTATTAGAATTTTTAAATTTTGGAAAATGTACTTTCTCGCATAACTATGAACAGTTATTAGATCACTTGACTCTCACTTATTGCGTTGTCTAGAAAAATGGAGTCCTCAGAGGTCAAAATTGGGAATACATAGTAAAGCTATTAGAAAAATCTATTACGAATTCAAATATAAATCCGAAATCCAGTTTATTGTGTAACCTCCTCTCATCCGTGAAAGAAGCTTCCAGCAATAACTTTTGCAGCATGGTGGGTATCTGGGATTCGGCGTAAGATGCATGTAGTTGTCCTTCCTTTTTTTGTTTTTCTTTTTAAATTTGCATAATAAATAAATAAATTTATTAATTAAAGATCGGAATAAATTATTAATGTTATTGTAATTAAATTTAATAGAAAAAATTTATTTGTTCAGCATATGAATTTACAAAGCGATAAAAATATTAGAATAAAATAATAATAGTAACAATAATAATAATAATAATAAGAAAACAAAAAAAGTAATTTTTTAATTCACTTTAAACAGAACCGAAAAACAATCCAAAAAAATGTTAACAATGCGGAGAAACAGTATTTGTAAATTTTATTGTGCATATGCATAAGCGTGTGAGAGTGAATGTATTGCTGGTGTTGGTCTAGCCAAAATGCCTAAAGACCCGAATGAATGAATGAATGCATGCATGCATTGTTCGTCTGGACCCACTTGACCGCATGTGCAAATAAACACAGCTTAACTGGTGCCAATGTGTTTGTAGTGGTTTTCATAAAACATCAGAAACGTGTGCTTGAAGCCTACAATACTAACATGTACATAGCAAATAAAATACTCGCTCTCCGTTCTCCAACTAAAACTGATAAATGATCAGCATAATAATTTCATTAATGCATTTATGACATTTAAAGCGAATGCCAACGAGATCTTTGTAAAATTGCCAGACTCTTCGATGCTTCGGTGTATGACAATTTAGCGACGATGAAGTGAAATTTTGAAATTTTGAAACTTTTAAGAAAAGAAAAGAAAAATTGACAACCAACAACGTTCTATACAAAACCTATCCCGATCAAAATATATCACTTTCACCCATAGCCCCAAAAATGAAGAAAGGAATTTGGAATTTGGCGCAAAAGGTAATTGATCGCTAGGAGTGACAAGAATTTAAAGTGAGAAAATGTTTGTTATCTACTCACATGTATATTATATACCCACAATTTGCCGCATTCCAGTAGACGTCGTCGTCCATGTCGTCGGCATCTGGAAAACTAGAACGGGAAGAAAAAAAATGATTACAGACATGTAAAGCTCTTTTTCTACAAGTAAAAGCAATCACAAAATGTCGCTAAAGTACTTTTAACTACTTTTTTAGTGTAATAAGCCCCAAGAAGAATTCGGGAAATAATAGCAAATATTATGTGAATAAGCAAACGACCTATAACTGATAGCGAGCGATCTTTGCTGAGGTAAGTAAGAGGCTTACTTGAGCAAATATTGAAGCAAATCTTGAGTATTCTTAACAGGTCTACATTTTTCTGTACCTTGTTGTTAGGAATATTTTCGGTCGGAATTTTTAGACAGCTTTAAAAGCCCTACAAGAAGTGTGAACCAATATCAGCCCATTTTTTTTAGTAAAATCCAATGTTTATTATAAAAGGTATTTGACTGGACGTATTGTCCACCTTTAGTCACTACATCTTCTATCTTCCAGGCAGTATATAAATTACACGCGAAGAATATATATACGAATATTCATTTGCGACTATCCATTTTTTTGGATATCGTCGCAAGAATGGGAACACCGATCGAGTGGACAATAAGTCTTCGAGGGAAATCAGTGATAATCGAAACGAGTAATGCTTGTTGGTAACAATTGATAACGTAATGCATTACCTTTCAGGGCTGTTCACGTTTCCTGGGCGAATTTCGGGAACTTTTCACGTAATGCTTCCATTTCCCCGGCCAGTTTTGGCTGTTGGTGTTTTGCAGGAACATATGAAATTCTATGACCAACTGACTTTTCGCCATATGGATAGATGATGTACGTTCAGGTTATCGCGTTGATGTTTATTGTTCATCTAATTCATGTTTCATGGTTATAAGGGTTTTCGGTATCGCAATCTATTAGGCATCTATTGTGTGGCACCTTCTCTAGACTTTTGAAGAACAGCGCGAACTTATTCAACGGCCCAGTTACTCACCATATCGCCATATCGTTGTGACTTGTAATTTATTAACAGCAGTATTTTTTCATGACTTTTCATTTTCCATACATGATACTCTTAGGCAATTTTGAAACTTGATCTGTACCTTGGCATATGTATATATGCTAGAGGTCTTAAAATCTTTATACAAAAAATAGGTCAATTTAGCGACGGACGGATATGAATAAATGCGGTCAAGATATATTTTATGTATTGGTGAACTGATGCTCGTTGCAATTGAAAGAGATATTTTTTAATCTTTAAATGCATATTGTTGCCAATTGTCTACATTGTAGTCTCACTTCATTTCACAATTAATTTAATAAATTAAATAAAATGATTTTGCGAACAATGTGCATTTTAAACATTTAAAAACCATAATGAAGAGATATGAGGTTTTAAACATACGTTATAGGTTTATAATGCTATGCATTTAAGGGATAAAATGCTGATCCTTCCATCTTTCGATGTTGAATAATAACGTAATAATGTATGCAAAAATTTCTTCCGTCGATTGATTCTCCAATTAATAAAGACTTCGTCATTTTTATACCTATACTTTTGACGTAAGTGGCAGGCATTTATGGTTCGTTGTAACATTCATTTATGTCGTTTTTTGCCTTTTTCTGTTTTCCTCTGTCTCTTCAACGTACAATATTGCATGACATAAGTGGAGTAAAATGATTAGCTATATAAAGACCTAGAATATAATATTTTCAGTATTAAAGCATTTAACATTTTAATTAAATTCCTTTCTACCGCGCATTACCTTTCATAAACATTCTAACTTACGTACGATCGCGTACTGATATGCACTGGAATGAGATTTTAAAATTTAATACTATTTAAGTGCCGTCACTGAATGACACTTGGCATTGCAGTTGAAATTATATCTATGCTCTTAATTAATTGTGTTATTTGAAACATAAACATTCATACAAGTATTATTAAACAATTTTTATACCCATCACGGACGGATCAGGGATATATTCATTTTGTCAAAACGTTCGCAACGCAAAGAGCGAAGCATCGGAGACCCCACAAACTATATACATTCTTGCTCGGCATCAAATTCTAAATCGACTTAACCATGCCCGTCTGTCCGTCTGTCCGTCTGTCCGTTTGTGTAATGTCTATCTTAATCATCCCCTGGCCGCAAAAATGAAGCTATCGGCCGAAATATTGGAAGCTCTTGCACGCAGGTTGGTATTGCAAATGGGCCAAATCTGTCGAAGGACACGTCCACAACGTCACGTCAATTAAGAATTTCCTTGCCTTCCGAAATAACTATAAAACTTGTTTATTTGCTGATTACTCACAACCCATAGCAGATAAATGTACAACAACTTGACCGTACATTCTGTGGGCGATGCTGTAGCACATGTAAGAAAATGGAAAAAATTGGCCACGCCTATCCAATCTTATAGTGTATCAAATTTTAGTTTTTTTTTTTCAATACCTATGAAAGGGGCAGCTTTAAATTTCGAATGTACCTAAATATGTCCGTCTGTTCATCTGCCCAGCTGTCTATCTGTGCAACTGGGTATTATTTTTGGTAAATATTCTCCGGTTAGCGAAAATGAATATATCGCCTAAAAATTTGCAAAAAAAATTTGGGAGGGACCTAAACTTTTCACAGGATACGCCCACAGTGCCCATACGCCTATGCGATAAAAACTTTTATTTTTAATATAGAAAAAATCAGGCACGCGCACTCTTACTATTATCGAGAATGAAAATATAATTGTTTTCCTGTTTTTGTCTTTTTTAAGACATCAGTGATGGATATAAAAGATTCGGTCACGATTGAATATAATTCTCTTGCTTGTTGTTTATGTAAATATACATTTTTGTGTGCTTAGGATATGCTTAATGTCAATCATATTCCATATATAAATGTGAAATTATAGCTAACATAGCATTAGTGAATTTGAATTTTGTTAAGTTTAACCGCTAGTTATTAAGTAAGTTACTCTTCAATGTGAATGTAACGTTATCTGTGTAAAGACTGATTCTGTTAAGTAACCATATCCCGTTTGATTTCTAAAACGCTAATGACTTATTGTAAGGCTTGCTTTTTAAAATTGCAAAGATTTCTTTTCTTTTTTTTATCTTTAAAGCGGTACGTTGTGACAATCAGTGGGCAATTTAATAGTTCCTCTACACTAACTTGGAACGCTTACCTTAGCAGAATTGAGAGATCTCAAAAATGCAATACAGGCGAGCACGCGATCTCAGTTATCCGGCAGCCTTTTAATCCTTACTTTGTAAATTCATTCACAAAATAAATAAATAAATAAAACTTTAATTAAAGTTTATTTTAAAAATTTTATGTCAAAATTTATCGCATAGTTCAACTAGATTGGGATAAAGTTGAAGATATGAAAATTATAGACAACGCGTTTGTGAAGGATGTGCGGAATCTATTGCGATGGCATTTGAATTTTTTTTCATAAACTTTATTAGATTTCTTACATTTCTTACGTCATAGTGAGTACCGGGCTGCCCTTCATAGCAATCGATCGCTGGAAGGATGATATCCAGAAGTATTTATTAAAAGTCCTGACTGCTTTGTGTTTCTGAAATATGGATAAACGATTCCGGATATATTTAAGTTCTCAGTTCCAGGCTAAAGTCACGCTGTACTTCCGCTGCTGCTGAATGCCTTATGAAAATTTGGGTACCTTTTATTTCCATTGTCTACGAGCTATATTTTCCATCACAGCAGCGTACATTTTTTTGGTATGGTGGTGATGTGGCCAACCGCAGTGTAACATGATTCCCCAGAGAACACTATGGTGACGTGATACAGTCAATTTTTAATTGTGAAGAGAAAGCATAGCAGCGCGTATTGCCACGGTAGACAGAAAATTCCTCTTAGCGTCAACTTTTATTTCAGTTGTTGTTTTGTTCAGTAAAATGAACTTTAACGAGAACATCCTAATGGTGTTCACGTAAATGTTTATATTTCTGTTTTCATACAATTTGTGTGTGTGTGATTAATAATGCAAGCTAACTAAGATCATTGGATATAGGATGTGAGCATAATGATGACTTGAGAATATCAGTTGAAACATATGCTTTACGAAAGTACAGCATAGAATTAAATTTCTTATAAACAAAGCTTTCTCTCAGAAAAAAGGAGGCTATACTGCTCGACTGGGACATAACGCAAAATACAATATTTTTTATTAAGTAACGAGTTAAAAAGCTTCGCTATCCGTTTTAAAGTGTCCCCCCGGGGCCAATGCATAATAATTGTAAAGTGTTTTGCCGACAATGTACGCGATGTTGCACTCGCTTCTTAAGCAATCATTCGTCATTTTGTGACCACTTTGGCAAATATCATGTTCGTTGACGGGTCATGTTTATTCTTAAACGCAACCGATAACCACTAAATAAGGCTATGAATGTTATATTGAAATTTTTGTATTGCAATCTTTGTAACCGCGAGTACTCCAACAAGCGATGGTTGGAAGGACGGACGGTTATACTTAAGTCGACTTAGAATCCTGCCTAGCCTATGGTGCGTATATCCATATGAAAGACCAACGTAACAACAAAGTCAATATGATTTGGCGCTCACGATTATTAGTTCGTCACCTAGAAATATCCAACAAAATTTGTATTGACGCTAGAGAATTAAAAATTAAATTCATTTTTTTTTTTTTGAACATGACCAGCTACTCAAGCGAAGCTCCATTTATGTGTAACATAGTGGTCGCAAGTTGTGACGCGTACACCCGCTTAATAGATGTTATAAATTTATCTAAGTGGCCACAAACAAACACTAACCTGGTCTACCGCACTAAGAAATGAACGAGAGTATGCCGACTTGCTAACCGCGCTTCCCAACTGCTACTAGCTATGCGGTAACCCAAACTTCATTATTACGAAGCAGTCATGCTAATAGTTTATTTGGCCTAACAAAGTATTGATACGGTTTGAATGATTTGAATGCAGTGGCTTTTCATTTACAAAGCAACGACACGTTGCGTTAAGCCTTAAGATATACTATAATATTTCGATTTTTAAATGAAGTCGCAATAAAATATGAAAGTAAAAGAAAGGAGCGCTTTAAAGTTTTTATTAAAGAAGCTATCGAGCCGTTTAGTTTAATGTTTCCCACACGTATATGCCATTTACTTAGGTATATATCGATATGTATGGATACAATCGCATCGATAATTTATAGTGGTATTTAATCCAGAACAATTGTATGTGTTTTTAGGTTGAATTGAATTTTAGTGTTTTTGTTGAAATCCTCAACTCTGTATGGATGATAACGCATGTGATGTTAATAAAAACTGTAAGAAAACATCTGTTGCCCGAAAATTTATAAATGAATGTCCTTCAACATATATGAATAAACACATACACACACGTATATCAGCACTCATTCGATACATATAACACCGGTAGACTACACAATTTGTATAAGTGTGTTATATATATCGATATATATATATAAATATGTATATATATATATATATATATATATATATATAAAAGGAAATAAAAACATTTTTATTGCAAATTGTTTTTTGTTTATTTACGCTCCAATGTTTTAGGTTTCCATTCTTCTTTTTGGTTTGTTTATTTTTTTATTTTTTTATTTTTTATTTTTTTTTTTTTTAAGTTTTGTTTTATTTACATAAATGGTTATGACCAAACAAAAGCATAATAACAACCACAAATGCTTAAACTAAGCCAATACTGTCCAAGCCATATACATGCAACTATATATACAAACATATAAAGAACATATATTCACACACCCACACATTCATTTGTCGTTCGTACATACAATTTAAGTGTGAATACATGTATAGGTATGTATGTATTTATTTATGAATGCAAACATATACAAATGTAAATGAAATTTGAATGTAAACGAAACCTATAAAATTTCAGTAAAACTTTCCTAGAAATAAAAGCAAAAATTTCACATACACTCCTACAAGAATTTTCCTAGACACGAGCATGCAAAGCTCTTAAATAAGAAAAATTGTGGGTTATTTCACTTGATGTAAGACGAATTATTAGTACCGTCTAACTTAGGATACTTGGTTATCAAGCAGATCGTAGGCTATTAGTACTTAAGCGTTGATATATTTTCGATTATTTTCTCAACGCATTCATCGCTTTCGATATTTTCTAGTGAATGATTTGAAGAAAATATTTGTTCCAACAATAAGTTGCTGGTAATGTATGCGGATGAAGGGAAAAATAGAAAAAATGTTTATTATGATCGTCTTCTTCTTGTTCTTCCTCTCCTCAATTGAAGTCGATTAGAACCTATAAATTCCACGGTTGAGCTCCCTTTGACACCTATCATGTACACGTGCTCGTTGATAGACAACCTGCTGTCCAGTTTTTAAGACGCCGGTTTAGATTACTCACAATCCACATTAGAAAGTCAGTAATGGGTTATATGAACGAGTTTCTAAATGACGTGATTTCCTGCGACAAGCTCTACTGCTATTAATAAGCAAGCATTTGTATTCGGCTGCGTCTGCGGCTTCGTGAACAGTTTTGGTTTGGGTAGTAGAAACTCTTGTGTAAAGCACATTTTAAATGATACCAAAAGCAAATCCATATCAATTAATTCTCATAAGGTGATTGCCTCTTGCTTACACCAATTTTTGATTGTTTGATCAAATTGAAATTCTCGGGACACCCGAACGACTTTTTCGAACAGTGGCAATGTTTTCAAGTAAAAAAGATTTTGTTATCTTATCGGCTACAGCGCAGGCTGATGTTATATTAATAGAAGGTCACTCCGAGGTTAATGTGGATTTTCTTGTTAATCTTTAATGACGATAACACTTAACTTGGATTTTTCAGTTAATTATTTTTTTATAAACGTAATCCCAACAGATTAGTAAATGAGTTCATTATCTCATCTTAAACTTATCTCGAATTTAAACTTTTCGGGACTACAAATACAATAACAAAATTAATATATTCCTTAGTAAAGTAAAATGTTAAAGAAGAAAAAAAAGAAAAGAAAAGTAAAACGAAAAAGTTTCATAATTCTTTTATGTATAATCTTTCGGTCGATAGCAATGAATAGCATTGCGAATCTTTCTTGTGGTTTCTGTCTAACACATATCTTATGATTCTTACCATATAAAATTTTGTTATCGTTGCTTTCTTTTATTTTGTTGGCTTGACCACACTTTGTTGTGGCCAACACTGTATCTGCCTGCTTCCATTCTAACCACACTGTAACCACTGTTTTATCTTATGAATTAGTGAGTAAAATACGAATGCATGTATGTTCAACCACGTATTTAATACATATATATGAAATATGCGTATGTGTCTAAATGAATATGTACGTCAAAATAATGAAAGAAAGAAAAAAACCAAAAAAAAAAAAAAAAAAAAATTCAATCCTCAATATTGCGCTTATGAATGCATGCCGCCCATACCTGCCTACATACGAATATACATGTAACACATAGTAACAAATGTTCTCAGTAAAAGTTTACCTTAAGCTATGACTCACATTTATATGACCTTCTAATTATGTAATTATATATGTACTATAATTGTCTAGCACTATGTCGGTTAAATAACGGGTTAAAGTGAGATATTGCCCTATGAATGTAAATTCTCTTTCTCTCTCTCTCAATCTCGTCGGTCAATCTTTTTGACCAGAATTGCAAAAGTTCGTTATAAAAGTGGAATACCGACATGGATCATTTGAAATGAAAGAAACTGCATACGTCTAGATATGTGTAAACGTATTTCGGTTTACGAGCTCTCAAGAATGTATGCAACAATGATATAAAACAAAAAAAAAAGAAATGTGGTTACAACCAAATTATCTTTCCCTTACCATTTTCATCCAACCGTATTTCATCAGCTCTAAACATAAAGTTGCAAGCAACTTTAAAGTAAGAGTTTAAAGTGAATGTTTCATTCAGCTTAGGTCGAATATGAAATGCGTTCTCCGTCCACTAACCAAATGCATTTTGGGGCAATTAAGGGAGAATCGAATTTTCATCATAATTCCATAGCAGCTTCTACGACTCATTTCGCTTAAGTAACTTACGCAAAATTTATTGGTATACGCCGGCACTTGCACTGACGAGACACGATCTAACAATTGATTATAAATTTTGGAAATATTTTTCAAATGTACGTACTCAGCACAGTTTGTTATATGTGTTACTTTTATTGATTTTAAGACAGAGCCCTCACCAACTTTGTGAAGTTAAGAGGGTGACAAATTGAATGGAAGGTAAAGCACCAGAATAGCGATTTTCAGTAAGGTTATTGGACGTATAATAAGGTACTAAACAAACAAAAAAAAAATTATTTCCGAGGAAGATTAAAAAATGGCAACACTGAAACCTGTCTCGCGAGTCACTAGTGTTTTTACAGGGTCTACGTGAAACATCTGATCTAAATTTCAACTCAAAAAAAAAAAAAAAAAATCATTTAATCTGTGCTCCCATATATAATGACCTTCATAAGATCAATTTCAGTTTTCGACCAAAACAAAAGTTAGTCTTCTATTTATAAAACAAACACTTCAATTAACTTATCAAAAAAAATCCTGCGCAGTTTCTCTATAGAATGTTATTTTAAAGATCCTGCAAAAATATTCGAATGAAAAAAATGAATGTTTTTGGATTTGTGCTGTTTGCGTGTTTTGAAAAATCGTGTTTTGAGATAAACGAACTTAAAGTTTTAGAAATTGTTACAGGCATGCTTTTTTATGACGATACATTTTTTATTATCTTTTTCCATTAGTCCGCAATCTCAGCTTCATAAAAATGCCCCTACATGTTCAAATATTCTTCCTCACCTTCTTTTCTCGACGATTTTAACCCAAAAAAAAGTTCTGTTTTACTTTTTTTTTACCTTTTACGTCTTTCGAAATGATGAAAGAAAGAAGAAGCAAATTTTCAATTTCATAGTCGAATGCATAACTAACATCGAAAACTTTGTCCGAAACTTTTAATTTCTTTGCAAAAGCATAGCAAGCTTTCGAATCGCTCTCAACCGCATATCTATTCACTGACGTATTTTTTTTCGGGAACAATGTTAAACGAACATAGATACCTTCTAAAATGATTTGTTAATATTTTAGTGGAATACGAAATTAACCGATAAAAAGTTAAGCTGAAACTGTTCAGCGGATGGTTATAGTACACGAGTGGTCTCTTCTGGAACGATCGCTAAATTTCGAGGAAAAAAGAATTTTTCTTCTCACATACTCCAAGAGGTTCAAAGCTCTTATGAAGCAAAAAAAAAAAAAAAAAATTTAGTTTTGGAAAAACATAAACTGGTACTCCCCCTTATGTTGAGAGCAACTTACAATTATGTAATTAATTTAGAGCACACTTAGCTTTTTGATGGCAAAACTTTATACGCAAAGTACTGGGAAATTTTATTGTCCCTACACTTACATATGCATAAGCATTAAAAAAATTGAAAAAAAAAACCGGATAATTTATTGTGAGTTTTAAGCATTCTTTAGTAAGCGTATAATTAACGTATATTGTGTACTTAGGTGTGAAGAACTTCAGCATCTTTAAATCGCGGGAAATTTTACCTTTTATGGGTAGAATCGGTAGATTTTTTACGCATCAGAATGATTGCGAGATTATGTGTAGGTTGAATGTCTCAGCACTTCAATCGCAATGTTATCGGAGCAATGGTTGTCTCAACATTGGACTCCCGCATAGCCAAGAAGATAACAATATTTAGCAGTTAGGCGCACATCCACTGTCCTTTAAATTTTCTCCACTTTTTTTGAAAGAAAAAGAACATGAGTCAAGCATGCGAAGAGTCGTTTGCACCTCTTGAGCATATAAAGCAACATTGACTTTACAGTATCGTAGATCAGTGAGTTTTAGTTACTGTGAAAGTGTTTGTTTGCCAGGTGAGGAAATAAAAACACCGACTATAAACCAGTCTTCATTATCGAGATATAAACTCCGGCACATCGGCGGAAACAACTTAATTTTTCAGTCATCACAAACTATTGCTTGAAATTAATTAAAAAATTTATTCCCCCGCCCCTGCAAAGAGCAAAGAAAGCAGATAACAATTTTTATCTGCAAAAGTAATTGTTGACGCCTACAAATTGTTTTGAACATGAGTAAAAATCGCCAGAAAGATTAAATTGAATAAATGTTTTTCTACAATTTCTTTTATTTCCATAACGTATTGTTACTAACAGTAGCGACGGTAGCTTAAATGCTTATAAAAACATACTCAAAAAACCTGAACGCTTTATAATACAGCAGAAGGCGAAACGTTCAATGGGCAGAATTGTGCAAGGCCAGTAGGCCATTCAAATTTTAAACTTACAATAACTTACCATAAATCGCTCGTTATAGTGTAATGAATATAAAAACTTCTTTTTACAGGATCAAATAATAATAATAATAATAAAAAAAACAAAACAAAAAAGAATCACTTAAAGAAGGGCATCTCCTACTTCAACCTATAAATCCTTTATCACTCATCCGGCCGATATCAGTTTTCAATAGTGAGTTTAGTAGTCCATCATCAAGCCATCAACAGAGTTAGTACATGCAGTTTGGTATATTAAGTTGATCCCTTGCTAAAAATATTTACGCACGCAGAACCTTTCGTGTACCTATGTCCGGCTGTTACATTGTAAGTTATGCACCAATATGCATGAGCATAAGATGAAGATTCATTCTTAAATTATGATGCGACCTAAACTGACATAAAATTGTTTTCATATTTTTTTTTCTCTTTTTCTCTCAATCATTGCGCGTTTCCCTCTTTGAATTCTAAAAGCTATTCATGCAGATATTCAAACAAATTAACTTGAGTGCATTTGATGTTTCTTGAAATGGCCCAAACTAAAATTTATTGAATAGTAAAGTTTATGGTTTATGATCATCGTTATATTTTATGAGCAGTCAATATGTTGTCCCATCATTTATGTATAATCAAATATTTTATGTTTATAACTACATATAATATAAGCGCACATTCACGCGCACATGCATATGCATACGAATATATTATATTTTCAATAAATTAAAGTAAAACCTTTGCTTATTTGAGGTTGAGGAACAACACTATCAAACTATTATATGATAGCATTTCATGCATCAATAGAACGATATTCGTTTCATCATCATCAAAACAGTCATAAAGCGTTTTCCGTTTTAAGCGTTCAGCGACAGTTCGTATTTTATTTGTATGAAAATAATATGTTTTGTACTTTAATGTAACCAAATTGGGATGAAGAATGAAACTCTGCGTTTTTTTATTTTTTTTTTTTTTATTTTTTTTGTTCATCATAATCCCCCTTTTTTGGAAGCATTTCACTGGCAATGAGACTTTGATCTTGGTTATTGATAAGCAATGAACTTAATTTAATTATGACCATGAAAATTACAGTAAATCGAAAAAGTAAAGAATTCATTTTCGCTTCGATTCACTGCTTACACAAATAACCCATCAATGTTGAGAAAATTTTCGGGACCAATTTCGCTTGCGCTTTCCGCTCACACGGACCTAAGGACTTTTATATATACGTAATAGGGTAAGATTATGGACTCAGTGAAATGAACCGTCAAACTGCAAATTCTCGCCATAGTTTACTGCTGCTAAGAAGCGCGCTAAAGCGAATGACACCTTTCTCCCTTGCAGGCTATCATAGAATTTCAAGGCTGCATTTGAAATATTCCTTCAGCAGAATTCTTTCAATTTTCTTCCCCACATGACTGAAACTGTTCATTACTTCACAAGTTTAATTAGTTGTAATAGCCGATTAAAATTAATGTCGCGCGGATAATATCGCCCAACAATATATAATTGATTCGCGTGCAGATACGTACCTAAATACGGATTTGTCTAAAGGTCTCTTGGAATCTCTTGGAATGTCAACGGCGTTTCCAACCCCAAGCCAAGGTATAAAATCATTCGCCTTTCTTGTCATTTTCCAAATTTCTGCAGGACAATGGCGAACTATCGTTGAGAAATTAATTCGTACAAAAGCTAAACTTTATCTGAACCAAACAACTATCGGCACGAAATAGGACTCTGTTAAGCGGATGAGTTATTCTTGACGATGAGAGACATCACAATTTACCGGACAGCATGCACCAAATATTGAAATATTTGAAAAAAAAAAGGCTTTTCAGTGTTCCCTTCCCCTCTTCTCTTTCCCCTGATCAGCATCGAATTGCGTATTTGCCTATAAACTGAGATATTAAATAAAAAGATATTAAAAAAAAATTGGACTCATTGGATGCATTTTAAGGAAGTATTCAAATTAATGATTTAAATTTTCATGTTTCTTTTCTTCATTTCTTCTCTTATCTATTTCTTTGCTTTTTCAAATATTTCAAGCTGATCTAGATGGGATGTACGTAAATGTTTTCCTTAAGTATTCATTCATATGTGACCCAACAAAAAAAAAAAAGAAAGAAAAAAACAGCAAAATGATTCATTTAAGTAATTGCCGCCTATGAACTTTTAATGTACATAAGTTCTTTAAAAAGAAATTGAGGATTTGCCAGAATTCATTCTTTTAATTTTTTTTTTTTTTTTTTTTTTTTAATATTACCGGCAACCATTTGTCTTTTTTTCTTCCCTGTAATCGTAGAGCACTTGTTATGTTGTCTGAGTGTTCATCGAAAAATGGAAAATGAACAATAAATCTCTTTAAATATCTACATTATTCTACAAAGGGGTGGAAATATGGCTCAAAAAAAGAAGAAAAAAAAAAAAAAAACTATTTTTTCCTTGGTACTCGAATTCAATCCAAGTGTGTATACCAGTTAAAGTATAGCTTGGCAAATAAACCTTGTGGCCTGTGTGTGTAAGAATTAATAACTACTTTAAACATTTTCGGGCATCGGAAGAGTTGAAAAAGAGCAAAAAACAAAAAAACAAAAAAAAAAAAATCTCTCGATGACCTCAAATTGAATGTAAAGAGTTTTGCCAAAAAATTTAGCCTCCGCTTAAATGACACATAAAACCTTTGAAAAATGTGTTGAAAAATTCACATACATATGCACAAAACAAAGTTCTCTAGAAAAGGAAAGTTGAAAATAGTTTCAATTAACTGTAAAGCTGATAATTAAAAGCGATTGAGATCTCTATTAAAAAATAATATACGCCCGATATTGTACGATCCATGATGATTAGACTAAAGCAGAACATGAATTACTTCAATGAATTGATCTCAACAATGAGCTAACGGAGTTCACGGCCCATAAAATTCCCCCTTACTTATATTCCTATAGTAATAAGAAGAAAGACTTAAGACCAATAAACACTTTGAATAGTAAAGCGAACCATCGAAAAGGCATAAATATTAAGACTTCCAAGCTTTTCATAAGCGATAACGCTCCGAATGAGTTATTTATTGGGTAAGAATAGCAGATAGTCATGTTGTGTGTCTGCGGCAATTTTACTTCAATTGTAAGCCACCTACTTAATGAGTTCAGTGTATTACTCTCAAAAAGATATGCTTACTTATGCCTCTTGTTGGCTCTCGCGAAGCAAAAATAATGCGTTCTGTGTGTGACTGCAATATCCTGAACTTAATATATATTCTGGCACCTATATGTTCCTACATAATTAATGCACAGAAGCAAAAGTACAACATACATACTTTTCCAAATATATTTATATTTTCAATACACATGTATACAGAGCACAAATGTCACACAAAATGGCGAGCCGATGGCTTTTGTGCCTAATGCTTATCTTCTTGACTTGTATACAAAATTAAATAAAAAAAAAACATCAATTAAAAAGATTCCTGTAGGATATTTGATTACTATCATCAATATCCGATTCTTTCCAATGCCTCTTTAAGGTCTTTTGTCTTGCTGTTCAAAAAAATAAAACTGTCTTATAGACTATATGTGGTCAAACTTTTTGACTGCGTCTCAAAATCAGTCAAAATGTGAGTATTAAAGAATCGTTTGGATCAGAGAGATATTTTCGTATTAAAACAATCTTTTAGTAAACAATAAGATGTGTGTTAATAAGAAAATAATTACAAACATAATTGAGTGACAATTATTTATAAACGTTCTCTTCGATATCAATGGCTCCGGTAGTTAGTCCTTCTACGACTGAACTCAAGCATTTGAATTTATGGTAGTTAACCTGCTCTTGTTCTTGTTCTTGCTTAATATAAATTTGATGTGTGAAAATATTTGCTCATATCGATAAGTTGAACCGGACGTGAACAAAATGGCAAAGTCAATTTTTTCGCAACCATGCTTCGCACTGTGTACAAAGTGATGCCCAACATAATGATATCATGAGAAGATGATTATCTTCTGTTTTTTCCAAATCTTATTTATTAGGTGTTTGCAAAAATTCTGATTTCTTTTTTAACTTGAAAAAGGCATTTGTTGTGAAACTACAACGTTTCACAATAGTTTTGGCAACGTGGCCATATCGTGTCGAAAGAACATATATTGGCTTGGCAGACATCCATCTACCGATCCCTTTTCGCAGTTTTTTAACGCTGCGGACCTGCGTGCCAGCCAAGCCATACTGCACCGATCCAGACAAGTGATGATCAGGAGGCACTATGTCTGATAAGTACGCTGGGCGTGGCAGAACTTCCCATTCGAGCTACAAGAGTGTATCGTGGACAACTCTTGCAACGAGTAGCCAAAAAATGGCATCTTCAGCCAATTCGTGCCGCCATTTTTAAACCATTGAACCCAAAACCGACCAAATTGGGATATGATGCAGCAGCTTCTCCAAAAGCCTCTGAACATGTTTGATGGCCTTCGGCAGCAGATTTCTTCAAATAAACAACAAGAGTAATGAATTTGGAAGAAGAAGAATTTTGAGCGCTACATGATTAGCGTGAACGTACGCTGAATAAATCCATAATATTAAATGGAAAACTGTTATTTTATGTAGAGGAAGGTCACTACCGTCAAAGTCCACCGTCGTGTACACTGGTATTTCCCACTGGTACACTGGTATTTCCCATTTCTTTATCATTTTTACCCGTAGCAGTTGCTGATTAAAATTTTTGCAAATCACCTAACGCGGTGACCCGCAAGTCATAAGTTCCCGTCCCGACATTCATATTTTACTATTTGCTTCAAGGATACACATGCTACAAACTGACCGATGAGATGCTCATTTCCTAAAGAAAAACTGTAGCCAATATCCTTAAAACATCATTTCACACATAGACACAACATTCAGTTCGTCTGTTACGGTTATGAACTGACGAACACATTAATGCGAAATTGTTCACACCACTTGCATCTTGCAAAACTTGGGACGATTATAATGACCGCGGTAGCATTCCCAAGATTGTCGTGACTAGGAACATCAATCTTCTGGACTCTTCTCTTATTATGTATTAAACCAGAACGTACACCGTCACATGATTTGAAGAGGAATTAACAAAAAAGTTTTTTTTTCTTTGAAAGAATCAAATAATTTCTGTTTCTTTCAAAAAACGCAGCAAAATCCTTTCATAAATATTTGTAGATTTTTATACTTATTACGGAAAGACCTGTGCAGGTGTGTACGTTCATTTTGTCAAAGCATTGGCAATTCGCAGAGAGAAGCTTAAGAAACTTTCATAAGTAATATATATTTTGGATAACCATGAAATTCAAGACCGATTTGAGCGTGTCCTTTTATGTGTTATTTGTCTCTCTGTCTGTGTGTGATGTCTATAGAAACCCTTGTCCTCATCATAGTACGTACATTGGTATTGAACTTAAGTAAAATCGGTGAGAAGGCACGACCATAGTATAACATAAACTGAGGTCAACTCTGTTCTCGAAAATGATAAGAAAGTTCGGGCTTTTTCCTCTTTACATATAAACCACATCGGTATAAATTTGGACTTTTATTCAACCTCTACTCAATATTACGGCGTAGAGCAATTAAGGTTTTTCCTTTTTTTCTCAGTCGTACTTAGGATAACTGTGGTGAGCATAAAAAAATCGGTCGCAGCCCAATACAATTTTGCTACTTGTTATACGCTACACCACTTATGGTACAAATCTATATAAATTTGTGCGGATGTATGCAAAAGCCAGAAGGACTTGAGATACACCCGCCTCACGTTCCGAGTCGATCTAAACTTGTCTGTCCATCTGTCTGTTTGTCCGCCTTATTTTCTTTTGTTCAACCTACGGATTGCAATTCTTTTCAAGTCTTCTTTGGTAGAAAATGGCAAGCAAAGACACTGAATATAATTGCGTCTGCCATGCATTCCGTTATTGTCCTGGTATCACGACGAAGTATATTTCGATCGTCTTGAACATCTCTCTCATATTTACAAACAAAATCGAAGATAACGTTCCAAATTCTTGCTCGTGTTGTCCATTCGTACAAATCATCTAATAACCATTCGAAGTAATTCTCCGATCGATGCTTGATATCGTTAGCAGATTATTATTCAAAAAATATTTGAAGCACTGATGTAGTAATAATTGCTAAGCTACTTTTAGGCTTAAGCTATACGACTGCAATAATTGCAAGAACAATAATTGCGGATCGAACGGATAAAAACAGCTGCGCAAGGCATGACGAAATCTTTTCCTATTCACAAATATATGCATTTTATCGCCATTTCTTCATTGATTATAAACGTGATGGCAGTTTCATGCTTCACATGTGTGCATGCTTTCATTAAAGCGGTTTTTAGTGAAGACTGGCAAACATTCCAAACGAAGATAACCGATTCATAGAACTGACAAAAGCTGACGCGTCTACTATCAAACTAATTAATTATGCTAAAGCAGTAAAAATTGCAGCATAGTTAGATGAGAAAAAATGGAAAGCACTTTCCGCTATTTCCGATATTTTGTTCTTCTTTCGCAATATTGATAAAATTCATGTTTTTTACATTTCATTAGTTCTGTCCGATTTAAATGGACTCAAATAGGAGAAACTGTGCTCTATAGTTTAAAAAGGCAAATACATGAAAAGCAACAAAATCGTATGCAATTTAAACTCATTCATCATAAAACTGTTTTATGTGTCAGTTTGCCAACACTTTTCACCACTTTGTCATGCATGCGCATATATATGAGAGAGCACGCACTTCTAACAGACAACCACAAGAATTATATGCATTGTAAAGGCAACATGTATACACTGCATGCATATTTATAAGTGTGTGTGTGTGTGTATACATATATATATATATATATACATATAATAGAAACCTAGCATCTGTGTGTAGACAGAAATTTGTAACCTCATGGAATTGTAATGTGTTGCTTAGTGATAATGGTTGATGATTCTGACAATAGCTGCAGATGATGGGGATGATAAATCCAAAGACGACAAAGCAAAGTGCAAAGCAGTTTCATAATATATATATAATATGATAATTAGTCTAAAAAGTATTGAGCTTAAAAAATAACAATGACACTTCATTACCACAAATGTCATAAAAACTGAAATGAATAAAATTTTAACCGCCCCAAGTCGTATTAAAATTAAGACAATCTGATTAGATAAATATGATGAAAATAGTAAAACTAACTTATAGATGTAGCATCTCTTACTGCTTGCGGCATATATATATATATGTGTGTGTGTGTGTGTGTACGTATGAGTTATGTGCTTAAATATATTTTTTAGAGAAAACAATTTTCTAAAATTTAATTATATATGCATTCGTTATAGAGTTAATCGTTGGGATTTTCATTTTGGTTTTCTTTTCATTCTTTACGTTAACGCAAAATGGATGTGTTTACAGTGGTGTTCACATATTCACACGAACATGATCGGTAGGCATTCCTACACACTTACGATTTATCTTTTCGCAAAATATTTGAATTTATCAATTGTACGCATGGGTGTCTTTTATATGGATTTTCAGCGACAACGGAGAATAATCGTCTTTCTAGCAATGCAATGAAATCAACGACGAAAAAAAAAAAAAAAAAAAAAAAAAAACTTTTAAATTGTTTTCTCTTATGTCTTTTATTTTTTATACGTTAAGTGTTTATGTAGTCATGTGAGTGAATGGAATTTCGTTTCTTCTTTTTATTATTTTTATCATAATTGCTGGTGCCTTCAACTCAGGCACAGAGAAATAGATTTTCTTTCCAGCGAAATCACTTTAGCCTATGGGTTTAAAAGTTTGAATCTTTTATTTGTTGTTATTGGTGCATATCTCAATGCGTATGTTTACGTGCATGTGTCTCTCTTTCTCTCTCTCTCTCTCTCTCTATATATATATGTATATATATAAGCTTAACTAAACTATTAAAGGAACTGAATTGAATCTGTGGCGGCAAAACGGCAAAGTGTAGCATCAATTTTTTAACTTCGAGCGCTATTGTTGGCAGCACGTTTTATGAGATTAAAAACTTTTTTATTGGCAAATAACTTTTAATGTTGTTGCTCGTCTTTCTTTCCGTATTTCTCTTTTCTTGTTCTCCTTTTTTTGTATATATAAATTTTTTTTAAACGGGTTCTATGAACAGTTTTGATATCGCAAATAAAGCCAAAACACACATACCGAATAGCGTCTATCAGACAAGAACGTCTGCTGTTATAAGTTGCGTACTATGTACAATAGAAACTGTTTCGTAATACAGTCAATAAAGCAAGAAACACGATGTCCAAAGCCGTTGCTATTAAACTGTTCACTTCCTGTTGCTTACGATTAAAAAAAAAAAAACTAAAATCCTTACTCACTTGAATCACAAATTCAACCGTTTCTGTTGTGTTATATAAAAACTTTTTTGTTTATTGTTATTCTTCATCTCGCTCTTTTTCATCCTTTTCCAATTTTCGTTTTTCGTTTTTCGTTTTTCATTTTTTTTTTTTTTTTTTATATTTATTTTTTTGCTCTTCCTTTTTTTATTTATTGATAAACATGGCAAATCAATTAAAATATCTGGATTTAACGAGTTTGAAAACTCGTACAATAAAATTGAAAAGTTTATTTTTATTTATTTATTTTTTCGTTCACATTTTGTCTGTTGTTAGCATTTTCGTGCTACTCTCATATATGTAGAGCGTGCAGCCATCCCGATATGTAGATAGATATGTAAATCAATATATGAATGCATTCATAGTTTATTGCTTACATAATACCCAAATGATGGTATTATTGTGTCTTTCAATTATTTGCTGAATAGCAGCTATTCGAGAAGCTCGTCAAAACTAGAAAGCTTGCACGCGCACCTCATATCCAGCAGTTTAAAGCGTGCACCGCAATAACAGCTACATTTACATATATATCATAAGTTTTTATTTGCAATTGGTTTTTTTCTCTATTTTTACAGTCATATCGCCAACACGGTGGATGATCACCTTTATTGATAAGAACAACTTTGATTTCGACACTTCGTTTTCAACGCATTTAGGTGAATAGGGAGAACGATCTTAAATGTTGCCTAGAGGGTTACATTTTTCCATTAATTTTTTATGAATGACTTCATCGAACTAAAGACTTCAGTTATAATTATAAAAGAAATCTTTATACAAAACAAAATATTTAAAATTCTCTTCTATACCCATCAGTAAAGGACGGGTATAGAAGACTTCATCTTTCCAAAACGTTTGAAGCGCCCACGAGGAAGCTCCAAAGGCTCCATAAAGTACGATTTATTTATTCTTGATAAGCATTCAATTTTGGTTTGATTGAAGCGTGTCCGTCCATCTGTCTGGTTGTCTGCCTCTTCGTCTATCTGCAAAATGCCTATGAGGAACACCCTTCTGATCGCAAACATAAAGATATCACCTTAAAATCTGCCCAAAAACATTGAAAGTTCTGCCAGGCAAGTTGGTATTGACAATAGACCAAATCGATCACTGGACGCGTTTACTCATAAACTCATAAACTGCAACAATAAATATTTGCATGTTCGACTTTAATTTAAAGTTGGCAATAAGGTGAAGAAGACTCGACCATAGCCGAAAATAATTTTTTTATTTGTTACTAATAAAACGCTGCAATATTGTATAACATTTTAGATTTGAATCTCGTGTGTTCATACGTCGTTCATAGATATTCGCTCTGAATATTCGTTCTAGCTTGCAATTGACTGAAACAAATAGTAATGAGGAGGAGTAATTTTTTTATTCGGCTTGGTAGTCACGTCAACAAAGTGGCCATATTTGGAGAGCGAACGAACCATACGTCAATTTTTAGCAACATTTTGCTTTTCAAAAATTAATTAATTCGTGCGCTTGGCATGCGAATGTTATTTTCAGGATTGTGAATAGTGCTGCATTCAAGTAAAATTTTCGCAACAACATTTGTATCGTCTTGAAAGACATCCAACTGGCTGTCTTCAATCTGCAATTACGGCAAAAAGCATTACGGTTACCAATATTGTCCTCGCTTATACCTCAGCAAACGTGAAATGTGTATCTGGCGGTTATTGTTATTATTATTATTATCCTTTTTTTTTTTTGACCGAATAGACAATCGTTTTTATTAAATCATAAATAAAACAATAACAAGAATATATGACAAGAAAAAATATTGGAAAAAATATCTAGTTTAGTCAACAAGAAGCAGTTACCCACGCCCAAAAGTATTCGCTATCAATAGTCAGTTGGAATTAATTAGTGATTTGATTTAAATTGATATTATTCGGACATCTCGTATATTCATCGGGACTAGTTTTCTCTGATTTATATGCGGTTCACGAACTACAAATAATTTCCACTAATAATAACAAAACGGAACGTTCCTGCATTTATTTTGATCAATTTTTCACTTGCAAAAGATATTTATTCAGACAATTTGGTCCAATATATATATGAATCAAAATATTTTTATCATTTTCTAGCACTTTTCCCAATCTTTCTAACGACATGGGCGATACCGTCTCAAAAGAACTATATTGGTTTGGCCGAGGTCTAATCATCGCCTCATTTCCGCACTTTTTCAGCATTCCGGAACCGCATGCCAGAGAACTCACGCTGCGTCGATCTGGACAGGTTGTAATCGCAAGGCGCCATGTTTGGCGAGTACCCTGTGGGTGTGGCAGCACTTCCCATTGCATCCGTGCCAACTCTTGGAACGTGTGGCCAAACGTTATCATGCAAGAGAATGGCAAGTAATATATGATATAAAAATTTTAGCAGTCAATTGCAGAAATAATTTTTAATTACTGAAGAAGAAAGATCGCCGGGAAAAACAAGAAAGGCAACTATATTTGTCTCCGGCCGAATATTTCATGGCAATTGTATCATCTTTAGGTAAAAACAAAAACATAGAAGTAAAAAAGAAAGATTATAATAATAAGCGAAACTCTATACTATTGCGTGACCCTAGGAAATGTTTTTGCATTCTTTGTACAGGGCCTGTAGGATCCCTCAAAAAAACTGTACGTAGGAATATTTCGCGTTGTATATGTTTTAGTGAATGCAATACAATTTTTTCCTTTTCAAAAGGAGAAGTGTTCTCAGTTCAAGTTGTCTAAAATAGTGGTACCATCTCGCCAGCCTAACCTGTTTTCAACGCCTACTTGCGTGCAAGAACTCCCAGTCCTCTCGCCAAATTTGAAGCCTACACCTTAAGTGTGTGCGATTGGTGAAATGTATACCATAGACTTTACACAACCGGACGAATAAGTCGGCAGACTAACATGTCTAGATCGCTTCAGACTTTTATCCTGCCAAACACATAGGTATACTTTATAGTGTCTCTCATGCTTTCTTCTGCTTGTTGTAAGCAGTTTGTCCGTGTAAGTAATTAATATATAAAACACTAAAAGTTTCTCAACCACTTAATTGCCCTTGTTGTCTGTAGTTCGCGCTGTGGATAGTGAATTCATAGCGAATACATTGCGAACGCAAATTTAATATGTAAACGGTGGTCTTTTGCCAGAATTCAAACTAATTTTTCTTATATATTATTAAGTACGATGTTTATTAAACGAAATATGCGCTATTTGGATTTTTAATGTTTTTGCTATTAAAGCCATCCTGCCATCCAGGATAACTAAGCGAAAAACTCAATCAAGTAATGTTCGCAGAGCTCTTTTGATATCAGCTTTACAGCGTTAACAGACTTGCAAGGAGAGCGAAACTAATATGTGATAAATGAAATAAAATCTACTCTATATTGGAAACTTTGAACAAACCTCTAGAGCAAAGCTCATTTAGTCTTGGCCGAGTCGTTATAGATATACATGTGATCCGACATGATGCACAACATCCTTATAGTGCCCTAATTCTGTCAATTTCAGTTCAATTAAGCCTTTTGATCGCATTAGCTGTCGATAGTATAGAGTGCATTCATTTTAGTCCGGTTGAAACAGTTCATGATTCATGACCCGGAACACCTTCTCGCGGGACCCCTCGCTCTACAACATTTTCGACGAATGACTGTCGTTTGTGAAACGCTTTTCATCGCTCTCTATTAGTCACTCGAAGAATGGTTCAATTTCGTTTCATTTCGGAGCAAACTGGAGTCAATAAGCTTTTCACTGGTACCAAAACATAGAGCTTCTTGCGGGCGCCCAGCTTTATACAAATACATTGTTCAAAACCGTTACCTGACTAATGTTTAGCCCGCTGCGATATCACGACAACAAAACTGACGGACTTTCTTAGTTTTTTTTTTTTTCAAATTCTTCGACTTTATCAAATATCGGTCGTTAAGGCGACAACACATGCTGAAAACCAATATTTTTAGAACGGAAATAAGCAAACTATTTACGTTGTTTTCATTCCGAGAAAGCATTTTCGCGATAAATACCATGGCATCTGGCGCAAGCCTGACGCTTAAACTCTTGTCACACAAACAATTTTTTGAGATTTAGTGGCATAGAGTTATGGCCTCAAAGGCGATTGACAGTTCCCATAATCGCGACAGTCAAAGAACGTCTGCGTTCTCTGAATCAGTGCGATGGCCAAAAGTCGACCGCAAACATTGCGTGCCGCCATATGGCACTACCTACCTTGCTGCAACCGAACATCTGCCGTTAACTGTATGGCGGAAAATTTCTTGAATCATGGCAAGCACGGCGTAGTCGAGAAAGAAAATGATGAATAAAATGCATTCCCCGCGCTTCTATTAAGGCGCATGACAAATATTGCCATCAATTTTATTTTCGTAGAAAATATTTGTACATACCTACATATATGGACCATATGTACCTATATATATAAACATAGATCTTTCAAATGAGAAAACGCAATTTCTGCATCGTTATTCTTTCGTGGGAATCCGAAGTGTATTGTGCTAGGACAGAATGACGATTGTAGCCCACCTAATAGGAAATTTTATATAAACTTGGCATCAGAGGTTCAAACATTTTATAGGGTGTCCCTTATAACTTTCCTATATCGAAGGTATTAAGATTGCATCATTTCCTGGGTAGACGTTGTAAGGTTAAGTGCGACTTTATCTTTAGAATTTATTTTCAGCAGCAAACCGCAACTTTCACTTACTCAGCACTTATATAAGATAAAGACAGAGGTCTTAGATGGACCTCATTTTAAGATTGGTCATCATCAAGCGTCCATTTGTGTTTTTAATATATAAAAAACAAATATGCAGTAAAAAATCAAATTAGAAAAGGACTGCGCGTCAAAATGTTACTTTTTTGTTATTAATATTTTTTTCTTTTTTTTTTTTTTTTTTCAGTTTCTGTTATGCTTTTAAAAAGCTTAACAATCATGCATTTATCAAATGTTAAATTACGTAACGTCGTCGACACGTCATACACATGCATTTGGATTTGTGTGTGTTTGAGTATTTTATACAACAGTTTTTAAACACACATTCTTCCCGTGTTATCAAGTACTGCAGAAAGTCAACAAGATTACTCCCTCACCTATCTATTATATTTGTGTATACGAATATGCATACATATGCAAAAACAGAATTACACCAGAGGTAAATGTTGTATTTGAACAATTTTGATCTCATGTTAACTCATCTAACCTCAGTGTTAGTGACTTTGCGACCTTTTCATACTTTCTATACAGTCGTTCAATTTACACCAAATATATACACGCTCACAAACACACAAATACACACACACACACACACACACACACACGCATACACGTGTATATGTGTGTTTATATATACGGACGTGTGTGCATGTAGACACTGAATAAGTTTTCTCATCATCATGACCAACAACGTCATCGTCATCGTCATCGTCATCGTCATCGTCATCGTCATCGTCATCATCATCAACAACATGCAGTTCGTTGTATTACTTTTGCCCAGAGTCCTAGTATTTACCGACAACTTTAGTTTCATAATAACTAAGTTTGAGAATGAGGGGAATATGCTTGTGTGTGCGTGCGTGCATACGTTCAGGGCCTTCGGGCAAAAGTTATCAGTAGAGTTTTGAAAATGATGCTCACACCCGTATGCACATACGTATTGTACATCGATGTTACTCTCTACTGGTTGCCTTCTCATATCTACCTCTTTCTGGATAAATAAAGTGTTAAATAGTGATATAAGTAAAATAAATTGCAGTCAAAAATTACTGCGAACGCATTTACACACAAACACATACACGTGTTCTTAAAAGAGCACATAAATTAATTGAACAAATGTCGTCTGCTTAATGAAGAGATTTTCAAAAGAAATTTTATTTTCCTTTTTCGGGGAATAAGTAGATCGAAGAATCATATATATGCACGTAATAAAAGAAAAAACAAAAACAAAAATCGGATTTGGTTCTTGGTATTTTTAATTTTAGACTGGTGTGAAAATATTTCTGTGCCAGATTTTATTATCATATATAGAGTGCGTGGGGATAAATTAGGTCATGGAAAAAATCTCCGCAGTTTCTTCCGCAGCATGGTGTTAATGCCTATATATCGGGCAACAATCACCTGATTGTCCCAAACGAACATACCCTTAAAAGGTGACATTCCAGCTTACGTTTTTTGTGAAGACAGTTTTCTAATTCTTTCCTCTTGTAAAAAGTTATATTGATTGAAATATCTGAAGAAATATTCTATGTGATCCTTTTTTACTATAAAAGAAGGTAAAAACGCTCCAAAAAAAAAATGAAAAAATTTATGAAATGTACGGTAAAAATGCTGAAGTTAACAAAGAACCCAGGAGTGGTTTGCTCGATTCCGTTCCGGAAATTTAGATGTGAAAGATGCACCTCGTTCGGGCCGAAAAGTCAATGAAATTTTGCAACTGGTGGAGCAAGCTTTCAAGAATAGCGGAGGCACTAAACATCCACCGCATAACAATTGGGAATCGTTTGAAAAGATTAGGCTATAGAAAGAAGCTCGAGAAGTCCACGGGGACTTTTTACATACCTTGTACCTAATATTATATTGGCCAAAGGCATGCATGAATACATACATACATACATGATTGATATTAAGAGGAGAATCGATTTAACGCTGTCCATCATGCCCGTTTATCTTTCTGCTGTTCGTGTATTCAAGCCACGATTCTTATATCGGAGGTTTGTCCGCAAGAATAAGGTTGAGTTAAGTTTTTTTTTTCGTCTTGTAAAGCGTGGTTGAAAAATACTTGATTTAAGCTTAAGCTTTAAGCGAAGTTTTTTGAAAAAAATCGCACAGAAATGCACCAGAAAACAATTAATTAGTGTTGCCATATAACCGAGTCGATAAAACTACTAAGTCGTATTTTTCAGGTTCTATTCTCAGTGCGCTTGGACTATACTCGATCGTACCGGTATCGGTATGGCGCTCAGCCGGTAAAGGCATGACGATTTTTAAAGCTCTATGCTCCATGCATTTGTATGCCATAACTAATATTGACTTAACATAATATTGACGCTAGATTTCAAGTACTTTTTACTTTTAAAGCGTTTAGCTCTATCGAAGAGGTTTTCAGAGCAATTCAATTTTGAACTAGACTAAAAGACACAAAACATTGAATTCGAATGCAATTTAATTTTATTTAAAAGGTAATACTTTGCCATTTCGCTTTCACAACTTACAGCACTTGTGGTACAAGTGTATATTAAGTTTTCAGGGATGTTTGCAATATCCATAAGTACTTGGGAGGGACCCACTTTTTATTATGTAGATCAATTCAAAAAGTGGTTCTCTCTATCCGTCTGTCCATCCGCCCGTCTGCCCATCTTGTACTCAACATACAGGCTGGAATTTTTAATACGTATCGATCAAACTTTTTACAACCCTCTATTTTCACCAAACGTTGAACCCGATTGGAAATAATTTAGATCGGTCCACTTTTTCAACCATTTCTCATATAACACCTTATCCTGGGAAGCCCTTATATGAATAACTCTGTTAAGCGAGTTGGTGTATGGTATTTAGTGGTTGCCCCTGTCCGACTACAGTCTTTCTATTTGTTTAAAATAATTTTACGGAATATTTGCGCAACTAGTAAAGATGGCCAAACGCAAGCAAGCGGTCCCATTTTTGATAAATTTTTCAAGTATTCAAGGGTATATATATTGTTAAGAGATCGAATAATGCTGGCTTTTAAAAACCAAAAATCACTTATTGGGAGCTTATCACTTCGCATATCTTCAAAGAAATCGTTGAATTTCTCCAACACTAAGTTTCATCGTTTACGAGAACAATCCCGTTGAATACAAGTTTGAGAAAATTAACAGTTTCTATAACTATAGGGAGCGTACAATGTTTCCAGGGGTGACTAGTTTTAAGCAAAATATTAAATGTTATCAACTAAAGACACATGGAAGATATCCGTTGCGAAATTCCTATCGCTCGAATAGAAAAAACTCAGTAAAATAATTTTTAAGGAGGAGAATGCTCCCCCTATTTTCAAAACAAATCAGTGGAGAAATAGAAATCGGAAATTTTAATTGTCGGGGCAAAAATAAATAAGAAAATGAATAAATAACAAGTGAGAAAACTATATTCAGCGGGGGCCGAATCTCGCATACCCACCACTATGCTTTGCGCATTCGACTCTCCAGGTTCTCTTATTTGATACCCATATCGCTGGTATTATTAAGACAAGAATAATCGCGGCGTCTACCGTATTCGTTTTAGAATTAATCCATTTTTAGGCAAATCCATCTTCATCACATCTTCATCTGAGGAATGGACAAAATCGCATTCTGTCTGGTTTACTTTATGATAAAAAAGCATAAAAACTTAAAAAAATTAAAAAATAAATTAATGTAACTTTTTGTGGGCGTGGACGATCTTTTCCATTGTTGCATTTGCCGAGGCCAGTGCTGCAAAACAACCCATAGAATATACATGCAAATAATATCTAAGGAACGAGCAAAAAACGAAATGCTTTTTACCTTTGAAAAAGGAGGTGGTCTCAGATGCTGTCTCACTGTAATCGGGTCTTTTCCATTTATCCGATTTTCAATATCAACCTGTATGCAAGAACTTCCAATGTTTCCAATGCCGATCTTGAAGTTGACAGCTTCATTTTTGCGACCACGGGAGTGCTTACTATAGACATTAGGCAAACGGACAGACGGATAGATGGATAGACGTAAATTGATGCAGATTATGATCTTGACAAAAAATATATATATTTCCTTCTCGGTGTTTCAAACGTGTTGACGAAATGTATATATTTTCGATGTATATATTTTTCAACAACAACGTCGTTGTGTAAGCGATTAATTTTTCACTTTAAAGAAATGCCGTTAAACTGCCAACCCAGTACTTGAGGTGAATTAAATTTCTTAAAAAAAAGCAACTCAGGGCAAATCAACTATTTTTAGTTGATATAAAGATTTGGGCGAATTCGATGAAAATTATTTTAAAGCAAGCAAGAGAACAACGCCATCGATATTTGTTACATTAAACCATTTTTCAATTATTTACACAAAAATGCAGACCACGTTCATAAGTCAATTCATTGTTTGCAAGAAATCGATGTTTTGCTTTGAAATCCGCAGTAATAGCAAACTTAGTTTCATTTCTTTTCGGTTATTCACCTTAAAATAAAGCATCATATGACTGTATACTTAGCTTGCTAAGGAATGAACTTCTTATCAGTTATGAAATCAGCAAAAGTAGACGGTATTGCAAACTTTCATATTATTTGAAAAAGTGTTTTTCTTAATAAAATGAAACACATTTTCATAGTATATACTTATACTTATACTTATACCGATTTTCATAGGCGTAATCAATTAATTGCTGAACAGGGCGTTTGAAAACGGATTTTAATGTTGACCAAGTCAAAATGCTATCGTGGGCATAGCCGAGTATTAAATACCCTGTACGTTGAACACAAAAAAACAAGGCAGACAGACGGACAGATGGACAGACCAGCTTAAATCGGCTCAAAACGTGATTCTAAATCGCCGGGTGTATAATAAAGGATGAGTCCACCTCAAGTACTTCCGGGTGTTGCATACATCCCTTATATCGCAAGCGGCATTCGTTATTCAGCGAGTTTATGTTTATACATGTCTATAAAAAGCAGTAATTAGATGTGAGTTCAAAGTCGGCATACACTGCAATAAAATATGCCTCCAACATGACATAACTTTTCTTAATAGTAAGTGAATTTTCCTTGACGTGTAAGTAAGTATTATGATGAAAACTGAAAAACTCTAAGGGCAATAAGTTAAATCTGTTGTTATTATCATTATTGCTGTTATTATTATTATTATCATTATTATTATTATTATTATTGGGGGGCGTTACAATCTTACAACTGTTTAGATAAAGATAAACAAAATATCTATCTCTTGCATATTTTAAATTAGTTGATTTGAGCATTTCTCTTCATTTGCTAGTGAAAGGAGAAATTAAGATAAGCTAAGAAGGCTAAGAAATATTGTCGTGAGCTGCAGGATAAATATTTAAAATTCATTTTAAGGAAAATTATATTTTAATTCGAATGAAATGAATTCCAATTTTGACATCATACATACACATCATTATATATATATATTTCAAAATTATAGATAACAACAAGAATAAAAACAGCAACAACTGCACTAACATCAGAAATTTGAAACAGGTTTATATGGGCATCATTAAATTTTATGAAATTAAATATTTATCATAGAGTTTCATAAAGTTGTATAGAAGTGACATTTGATATAATCACAGCATATATATATACATATATATATTGTTCTACACGTTTGCTTGCATATATTATGCGCCTACAAACAGCGTATGTGTAGCTCTATTTTTTTTTTTTTTTATCGATTTTCTCCGCGATTAAACAAATTATCGCTTGGCATTTAAGTGAGAAGAGTGTTTGTTTTTTATTTTTGCATTTTTTTTTTTTCAGTTTTCTTTTTTTTCTTTTACTCTATGCGTGTGTGCTTTACCCTTTCTCTCGGTTGCTCACTTACTCATTTAGTCTCTGGACAATTTATATACTATCAAATTTACGTCTGTTGTCGCCTTAATGAAGGTAATTTATTTAAAAAGCCACAGATATACGAGGGAAGATTTCGCAGAATAACGACAGCCACCGCACACGTGGACATATGCATGCAAGTTTAAATTTCAAAAAAAGCAAAAAAAAACGGAAAAAAAAAAAAACAAAAAAACAAAAAAAAAAAGCAGGAAAAATGTAAAAAAATATAAATCAACACAGCAATAACTCAAACAGAATGAACATATTTATCGCAGAACTGAGTATCCAGGCAACATTTCTGTTTTACGATCTGACCGCAGCAACAGTTTAAAAGGACATTTGTTCGACACACACCCACGGCCACAACGCCATGCACTAGTGCCACATCCAACTGCAGTCCTAGTGTCAAGGTGCACGAATTGAGCACGATTATCAATTGCAAAAAAGCAGCACACACTACTACTACTACTACTACTACTACTGCTACTAGTAGTAGTAATACTACGGCTACTACTGCTACAGCTCGATTCTATGTCTCATTTCGCCCCTCTCTCTCTCTTTCTCTCTTTCTCTCTCTCCTTCGTCACTTTTTTTTTCTGATTGTCGCCGTGTTTGCTTTTGTTCATGCAGACATACATAATTTATCACTTAATGTGTGAAAAATCTATGATGAAATTCCAACATCGTCTTCGTAATAAATAAATGCATATGTGTCTGACTGGCATCAATGTTGTCCAAACGCCATTACCGCTAAGCATCAGTGTCACAATACGAAGCGTTTCACTCATAAGCACACGCATACTTTAAAACACCCGACAATGACGACAGTTCTTGTGATAAATGACACTATCCGTCTACTTCATTATGTTGATAGTGCCACCCAGCCAGCCAGCCAGCCAGCCAGCCACCCAGCCACCCAGCCACCCAGCCAGCCAGCCAACCAGCCATTCACCCAGCCAGCCAGCCAACCAGGCAACCAGCCAACCAAGTACAAAACTCAACCATGAAACTAAGCCTTATGCACAAGTGAAATGCTTATGCATACACACTTACTTACACACATAAAAGTGAATACAGGTCCTGTTGTGGTATTATGGACGAAGGATCCAGTATATTCCAGTCATAGGTGAATGCATGCATGCAGACACGCAAATACACAGACTCCAAAAACGCATATGCCGACATACGGACTATAGCTTAAAATATTAAACAAACATTCATGCAGGCATTCGTAAAAAGTCGCATACACAACAGGATGAGGAGACTTTTTTTTTTTTTTTTTTTTTTTTTTTTTTTTTTTTTTTTTTTTTAATTATGCAAATGTTCATTAAGTAGCAAAAGCTACTTTCCAATTTACTTGCCTTTTATAACTTTGGTTGAACGTACATATTTATAAAGCAAATATGCTTACGTATGTACGTGCAAATGTACACTTAAAGTTTGTCAAAAAAGTTTTGGGAGTCATCAAAAGAAAAAATCCGCTTAGGCGGCTGTTACGCGGTTTAGTGGGTGAAAGATAAATCTGTACGCTAATATGATATACATTTCCAAAAGCTGTAATATTCGCTGAGGTTGGTTTCGTTTTTCAACTCTTAGTCTAAGCAAAGCGATTTATAAGTAAATTTTATTTAAACTTTTCGACTTTCAAAGTGTTCTGCAAAGGAACTGTGATAACAATATTTATATGATTAGTGCAAGGTATTGAGGATCGTAGAGTCTTTAAAGACTTGCCGAGTTCTTGCTCATTATTGAATGTCGCCCAATTCGCAAAACACTGCCAAGATGCAAAACGACGGTGCTGAAGAAGTGAGACGTAAGTGTTCGAAAATATTTTTTCGAAGATTCTCTATAAAGTTTTGTATGAAACACGGCACACAGGCAATGCAGCAAAGCGGAGAAAATATTGCAAAGACCTTCCGCTACAATAGTGTGTCATAAGCGGAAGCATAAGCAAAGAAGATCAAAAAGACTTCAGAGATGATACGAGAATGGTTGAGAAGATTAAAAAAACTGAAAAAAAAAAACAACTAAATGTTTCAATATGACACACACTAAGCCACTTTTTTTAGACACAGCTTCTTGTGATTTTCTAATTTTCAAATCCAAAATGACAATGATTTTTAAGGTGAAGTCATTTAACTGATTTTTAAGGATAATGTGTAAAAAGCCATCATTGAGTTCAATGCTACAGACAAGGGCTTTAAAGGTCCCAATCGAAGGAAAAGTACAAAATTTTCGATATCTGTATAAAATGTAGGCGGATCTAACAATCGATTTTGCTGATTTTATAACACACAAAACCGAATTTATTTTATAGATCAAACAAATTTCGATTTATGTTAATGTAAGTTTTTGTCATACACTATATAGGAGGATTCGTAGTATAAATGCAATTCTATACAGATTTATTAATTCTATATAAATTTACTAATTCTTTATAAAATTGCGAAAAAAAGCAATCATGCCAATCATCCCAAAGGAAGAGCGGTGGAAGGGAAAATATTAATGGAAGATGTACAAAAACGCTTGAGAAGACAGCTACAACACCAAAGAGAAATGCTAGCCTTACAAAAAAAAATATTTAAATAAATATATGTAAAAACATTGTAGTAAGCCGCAGCCCTCCATTAAATACCCTAAATCGTTTCGCTTAATACATTTGTTCATGTAACGACATTCTAAAATAAGGCTTTGCATGACAGGTGGTTGAAAAAACTGTCCGATCTGGAGCACTTTCCAATAGCTTTACTCCTTGGTGAACCAAATTTCATCAAAATATCTCAATAATTGTAAATTGTAGGCTGTAAACATTCACACAAACCCATGTAATGTTCCCCTGTAGCACAAGTTATGTAAGTGCATTTTTGTATTACAGACTTTAGTGAAATTAATTTTTTTATTTTTTTTTTATTGGGAATTGTCTTGAGGTAAGCCTTGATCGCAAACTGAACTTTGGCCCCCACACACAATGACGAACATTACGAAAACTGTACAATCTATGTGTATATCTGTCTCTAAAGGTTAAGCATACCTTTACGCAAGTTAAATATTGTATTGAAATCTTTTGTGGGTACTTAAGGTATAACTCAGATAGACTTCAAAGTATTCTTGTGGGTACTTAAGGTATAACTCAGATAGACTTCAAAGTATTGTTAATCGTATAACGCGTTTCGCGTTCTAACATCAAATTCGGAGACCTTCGTTCATGCTTTCTTAAAATGCTTTCTTCCCGATTATCTAAAATTCATGTTGCCTATCAACGTCTACCAAATCATACAAATTCGATCCCGAAGCCTTTTAATTCAACGACTGCAGTACTCTATCTCGATCGAATAGAAAGCCATTCATATTAATACCGCATTTGTCTAACTCATCAGCCGAACGATCTTTTACTGTTCGTGTTGCTGGATATTCGAATGGCTTACCACACCGAGTCTGAAATCCTTCAATGATTCTTTGATCACCTTCAGCAGAAAACTAACCGCACTACTAAACTCAGAAAATATATTTTGTTGCTGGTAGGATTATGTTAGCAGTCATCTTGTTGACTTCTATACTCACTTGTGTTATAGTTTCTTTTTGCACACGAAGTGTATTTGTGTAACTATAGGTGATAGGCCTATGGCATTATAGTTACTTAATAAATGAATAAATGAAAAAATGAAAATCCGATTTTCGTTTACTTATGTTTATTTTAAAATGAAAGGAATCGTATATTTTACAAGAGTAAAGCCAAGTTAAAAATGTCCATTCTGTATGAATTCTACATTATTCTCATATCAAATTTTTTATACTAATTTTGTGTAGAGCATGAAAAAAATATTACTACCATCAGTTTAGCATCATTTACGTCAAGCGTAAGCTTGTTGAAAGACAACTTCAGTCCATTAAGGCAAGAAATTCAAAGTTAAAATCCAATTACAGTGGTGACCCATATAAGAATAGCGTTTAATTTTTATTTCCCGGTCTTTTTTTGACATATTATACAACATGTGTCTACTCTCTGCTAAGTAGGGTTTATTCACTTTAATTATAAATTTCTGTGGTTACCACTTTATTATTAAATCATTTTATTGTTAATCATATGCGTAATGAGTATGTGTCCGCTTACACGCCCAATGCTATAGGGATTTCTTTACATATATATATTTACATGTATATATATGTGTATGTGCAAATATACTTAGGGCAATCATGTGCAGATAATTATGAGGTGCACTTGAAAACGAGTCATTGTCTGTATTAATGACATTGAAATTTTCGGTCAGCGAATATCAAACACAAGTTGCAATAAATCTCAAGTGCACTTGAGGGTGTTTTGAAAATTTCCTTAATACGATTTTATCAAATTTCGTCAACTTTCTTTTAAACAGTTTTGTGTATTAGCATACACACAAGAATAATAAATACATGTTTCTAAAACCTTAAGTTTCGATCGAATTACGATTTATATGGAATATGAATGCCATAAAGGCCACAATTGGAGCTAGAGTGAGCTCAAGTTAGTAAGCCGAGTTATCAATTACATTTCCCGTATGAAACACAATCATTGACTACGAATGCTTATTACATGCTTTTTCCCCCTGCTGTACCTAAGGAAAAGTTTCCTATGACAATTGTAATCGAAACGGTCAGTTGGTGCATGCGAAGGACATCTTTTTTGTTAAGTCATAAGCATTTTGAAAATTACCTTCAGCATATACGAATACAATTATACCCATCTATCTTACATTTACGTTTGAAATCTGCATTTGTATGCAATTATCAGATTTTATTTTTCGAACAGCAAATTCATTCACAATCATGCTTAACAAGTTATTTTCATATGGAGTCATTTTTAAAGAAACTGAAATTTAAAAAATTTCAAATTCTTTGCATTCCTTGAATGTATACATGAATATAAGTGTTTATGTCAAGCATAAATAAATGAATCCAACACGATCTTTAATCCATAAATTATGAAAAATTTCAAAGTCTATTGCACTGAAAAGTGAAAATCAAGTCCCTTCAAATCAAATAAAAATTGTAGATTTCGATCAAATACATTCAGAATCGCATATTCTGATATTCAGAAATTTCGTAGACCGGCACATAGATCTCTGCTGGCGACTTGTCTTCTGAATGTGAACACCCTATACGTTCCAAATCGAAACGCCCAACAGTTTTGCTCAAATAGAGAATTAAAGTAGACGAGTTTTGTCCGTTTAATAAACAAATTGTGATTGCGGAGCCGATCGAGTTTAGTAAAGAAAATAAAAGAAACATTTCTCATGGGCTGACATTGGCGACTGAGGTGTTAACATCAACTATATATAGTATGGTGCAACTAAACATCAACAAGCGCGCTAAATTAAATGTCAACAAGTAAACAAAACCGGGCATAACTTTTTGTTTCCTCATAAAGGCACTAATTGGAATTCTTATAGGAGGAAGAAGATGTTACTTTTCATAGAAATTCTTACATATGTTGCTATTTGGGCCAAAAAATAAATTTACGTTACTCATAGTTACGTTACAAGGACCTTATAAAGGATCAATTCTCATCGAAAAATATTAAAAATTAGAACGGTTTGTCATATAAAGGTCCAACCTTTCGTAGGAACGATTACACTGCAGGTGATTCAAAAAATGGTTCCATCTGATCTACATTTTTCACATTCATTTTAAATTCAAAACCGCCATTTTGCACCGATTTCTATCCGCAAATATTAACAATTGCAATTTTATTCATATCTTCATCTTCTTAAAGCGGGGGTTTATACGAGAAATAAATATATAAATATATATACAGAGTTCGCTCTTGGGCCGAAACACGCTAGTGTGATAAATTTCGTCGTGATACGTAAACAGAGAGATAAATAAACAGACAGACGGATCGTCAGACAGACAGACAGACGGATAGACGAACAGCCAAGCTCGACTTCGATTAAGAAAATAATTCTTGACAATTCGCTATAATAAAAGGTGTGTCTATGTTAATTATACTTCTGGATGTTGCGTATATCCGGCGAGAGTCTATGTAGGCGCACACATAACAGTTTCAAAAAATGCAGCGCATTGAAGGCGAGTATCTAATATATTATTGTTGCACACTTGATAAAATGAGTCTGAAGATAAAATGAGTCTGAAGATAAACTATCCGATTTTCGAAGAAATCCTAAAAATGGGACAATGAAGTACCCACTGATAATGCTTTCCTGCAAAAGCACCTGGCAATTGACGCAGAGGTTAACAATAGCTCGTAGAACATTTCGTCGAAAAAGGGATTAAGACACAAATATCGCTGTAAACTTGGGTGCTGATAATTTGCTCTTAAAGGATATATAAGAAGGATATTTGCGGAAGGCAAAATAAGTCGAGTCAAGAATAATTTTCGAGTAATATGCGAACGGATAAGACTAGAAGAAGCATTGAAAATATTAAGTAGTCCGGAAATTTCTTGCGGTTTTCCGCTATGAATACAAATATTGTGTTTTTTATAAAAGGAATAAACTTTGTCAAGGTATGTATTTGCCATTTGTTCTTCTTCTCAGGCAATTTCATTATCTCCTCCTTACAAAATCTCTTATCTTTTGCAACAGACAAATTTCCTGCATATGAATTTACTTTTACATATGAACTGAAAGCTTTGCCAGATAAAGAATTGCACAGAGAACGAAAGAGACAATATTATGATGGTGCACTGGCAGGACTATACGGGTACGTGGTACTGTAGCCCAGCCAAGTTCTAATAATTTTTGTTGGGTAAGGAAAGAAGTATGAAATCTTGAATTATCATGAAACAAGTATGAGGTCTTGAATTGTCATGATGAAAACCAATATTGTTACAGTTGACTAATCTTGGAAACTTCTGCTACAAGGCTTCATTTAATTTAGTCAGTAACTACTAGAGTGTGCTTCAATTTTAACTATTTTGTTAGGTGTCAGTAGCTAAATTAAATAAAATTGATTATTAGTTTAATAAACTTATACTCATTTATAACCTTTGCTTTCGTTTTTAAACCCATCACTGGAAGATGGGGGGTATAGTCATTTTGTTTTTTTTTCCAAAATATATGTAAAATTCAAAAGGAATCTGCGGAGACCCTATATATATATATACATATTCTTGATCAGCGTGAAATTCTGAGTTGATTTAGCCCTGTCCGTCCGTCTGTATGTGTTTGTGGTGTGTATTGCTAGCACTTTCCTGGTAGCAAAAGTGAAGATATCGACTTCAAATTTTTTTTAGAAACATTGGAAGTTTCTGCACGCAAATTGGTATCGAAAATGCGTCAAATTGGTCAGAGCAAAGGCGCGCAATTGAGCGTAAACTGAACGCAACTCAGTTTTTTTTAATAAAAATTTTTCGATTTTTCCTAGTTATTCGAAAATTATTAAAGTTGGAAGGTTGAAATTCTCCACATTTGCTTTGCGAGACGTCTTACTTTCTAGGGTTAAAAAATGGAACCAATCAGCCGCGTCCTCCCAAAGTTACGAGTAGATATAAATTCAATTTTTTTCATTTTTTTGAACACTTTGTACACTTCTCAAATGAAGATATATAATCGGCCTAAAAATGAGTTAATTTTAAAATGATTATGGTAGACACCGCGATTAATGTTTTCCTAATAATACCAGCGATATGGATATCAGATAAAAGAACTTGAGGGAGTAGAATGCGAAAAGCACAGTGGTGGGTATATGAGATTCAGCCTCCTTCTTACTTGTTTGTATTCTTCTTCATTTTCCTTTTAAACTGTTGAGTACTATACAATGCTATAATGAGATAAATTGCTTAGTTGTGTGTGTGTACTCAACAAGTGGTCACAAGCTTATAATTTCTTTCCAAGTCTCCGAATTTGTAATCAGACTTAAGTGTACCAACAAGTCAGAAAAAGTTTCAAAATTCATTTGACGTGTAATTGCGACAGCCTTGCAACGCAGTAATGACGGCTCTATGAATTAATACCGCTCTTAGTATAAGCGTCCTTTGTTGATTAGCTTTTTTTTTTTGGAGCAACACTATTACTTCTTACACTATAAAGTGCATTACAAGTCAGCACAGGTGAATGTTAAGTTCTTAAACTAGTAAACATATTCACACCATAAGAGTGAAGCATTTTGTAAACTCTAAAACCGATGGGGAGTTCCTAGATAATTATATAATCAGCTGGAAATAAATAGCCAGTGCATCCAGCTTAAACTTTATTATAGATAGTTTATATATAAAACTAAAATCTATATTAAAAAAAAATACAATTTTTCACAACATTTTAAAGAAAAATCACTTGACGTAGTGTGCAAAATAGACAACATTTCCCATTATACTGCTGGGGAAGCAGTGCAGACAACGGCGGGTATAAGCCCTCGCAATGTAAGACTCGGATTCGTTAAGTATATGCGTACAACTCATCTCTCGTCAATGTTCATGCATTATGCGTAGTCGGGCAATCGCTGCGTTACATTACCTTTCAAGCAGTTTTCTTTGTACAACTATATCACTCCAACTATATCTCATCGAGTCTACTTGTACTGTTTGCATATAACCCATAAAGGTGACTACAGTTCATAACATGTTCGATATTAAGATAATCTAATAGGTGCATAGCGTCTGGAGGCCTCTATCAGAACCTTAAAATCTATGTGATTCCATATGTCATTCCTGCTATTATATCTTTTCAATAAGTTCTATGGAAAACAGAACTCTTAGCATTAGTCTCCTTTAATCTTTTCATCTTTTGATGAAACTTAGAAATGCTCTTGGTTTGCCAACGGCGGGTTGCTTATGTAAGCTGAGGGACATTTTAAATTCAAAAATTAGTCAGAGGTCATTGAATGAAGAGACGAGTTGTGAACTATCTGAACTATCAGAAACGAAGTATGGATGAGGTTATCATAGTAGTTCTAGAGAAGTGCAGAGACTTGCACTTGTTTACATTAAGAGCCCTACACATGATATCCCAAATCGAATAAAAACAAATCAAATCAAGAAATACGAAACTCAATGAACATATTGGATGAATAAACTAATTTCAAGGTATGCGAGGTCTACGTATGACGAGCGGAGGCCATCCATAAAAACTATAAAGAATTGAGAAAAGGTCCATACTACGGAACAACTGATCGATTGGTGATTTCATCAAGTGGGAATAAATTAAATGGCACTTTCTGAACACTATCCTTCATATACGAACGAAATCGGTATACAAGAAAGAAAGAATCCGGTGTAAACTGAATTTATTTCTTTATTGATAAAAAGAAAGAGGTTAGTAGCTGGACTCTTGTCGCTAATAAAACCATGGTGTTGAATAGAAAATTGTTGCAGATATTCAAAAAAGTACGCAAGGATATTAATCTCATCAATGCCTTTCTAATTAATCGCATTTTCTCGGTCTCCGTTAGTATATAGCAGAAGAAGATTTCTGTAGTGGATGACAATTTAAAAGGGTTTATGGGATATCTGGCCAAATGCAGTAAGTTGAGCAGTTACCATATACTACTTAGAAAGATGGAAATCATTAACTCTGCAAGTTCTTCAAGAGTTCAATTTCGTAGAAAAAAAACTGTTTTTTTTTTTAAAGATAACATAATTTTTTTATTTTACCCCTTTTATACGCTATATGGGTCCCACAAATGATTTTAGTTGTATGAAGTTGAATGCAATCGAAGGCGAAAAAATTGTGCAAATATACGGCGTATATGATTCTGGTCAGGCGAAGGGAAGTAATCAAAGCGCATTTGTACGGGGAAGGTAGCAATTTACGTCTTGGAACCGATAAATTTCAAGAAATATTTCGGTGTCTTCGTTTTTTTTTTCCTCTCTTTTTTTTGCTTTTTATACGACCAATCACTTAGGGTTTTTTTCTTCCTTTTCTTTCTCTCTCTGAGTTATTTTAAATTGCTTGAATAACCGAGGTGACGATGAAGCTCCTATTGGCCGTAGTTATAAGAACAGCACGAGATAAATTTTGTTAAGTCATTCCTAAAACAATTTGACGTTCAATACTTGGTAAGCTAATCTAACTCGGACCATAATTGATTTAATAAATTGTAATTAGTTTTGCCAAAGTTTGATGCGTTACATGCGCATGGCCATAAAATTGTGAGCACAAAGAGCAAGACTTTGATCTAAAATAACTTGCATTCCCAGACGTATTACAAACACAAGCTCGAATAGATTATTATAAGAGTTATGAACTATATTCAGTAAGTTAGTAGGTAAGAATCAGGCAAGTGCCATATGTCCGTTTAAAAAATATGAATCGCATATACTCAGGTAGCGAGATGAAAGAAAATGCTCAACTTCTTCATAAGATTTGAAAACGGTATTCTATTTAATTTCAACTGTCTTCAAACATGACAAATTTTCCCGTGGTAAGCGATGTTCTTCAAAATACCGCACATCGCAAAAAGTCATTCAAGAGGTCTTAAAGTCAACCACTTCGAATATGAGGTCAATGTATGGAAAACAATTTATTTAAGTGAAAGAAGAAAATGCTAAAGATTGCATTTATTTCGATACTTTAAAAAATGTCGTCCGTCTTGGAAAGGCGAGGATATGCTGTTTTGCCAACTTGTTCTCTTCTTGTCCTCTTCCGTCCTTCTGTCTATTATTGAAAAGTTACCTAACCCAGGACTATTCGAACCTTATACATGTATTTCTGATTTAATATTGTTGTAATAACTGTTGAATTGCAAAACGGTTCGCATGACGAAACAAGTTTGCAATAAGAATAAAAGAAAATAAATAAATATATAAAAAGAAACGCTTGGTGTTTTTCTTCTGAATACTTTAATAATTTGCAACAACAATTTAATTAAGATCGATTTGAAAAATCGTATCTCTCGACAGCACGGTATTGAGTTTAATTCGGTCAATATCGCAGATTCCCAACTAAAGGGAACTTGTCACTAAAATGCGTTGAGAGCAAACAAAAAAGGAAAGAAAACAAAAGTCTTTAACAGCGTTCAGCAAAATGCTGATATTATTATGGCTACCTTGCTAGTCGAAAATATCGAAGTGACACGTGTGACTCCGACAGTTACTCTCATAGGCACATGCTGGAATTATTACGTAAGTTTTAAATCAATTTTCTTCGTATCGCATATAAAAATTTTTTTTTTTTTACATAAAGTGAAAATCCGTAAAGTCTTGTTAAAAATGTTAAAAAAAAAAAAAAAAGGGAAAAGGAAAGGCAAAGAAATCAGACAACGTATTGCCTTTCTTTCTTACAAGCGATATGTTATTATGTCTAGTAGGCTATACATATTATTTAACAATACATTCATACATATATCGGTGTATTTATGTTTCTGTAGTAGGCAACACGTTCAATGTTTAAGTGTTTTATGTCTAAGTGTGAAAGCAATGCATTTAAATGTCTACATTTAAAGCAAGCAACAATTGTCCCACCCACATACACACACAAATAGGCACTTAAAACAATGCCAAAAAGAACATGTACTCGTCCTTTCCTTTCATATGTTTTGTATAACATATCTTGCATATCTTAAATATATAATATATTTATAGTATATATGTATATATACTATATGGTGTTATATGCAAAGATAGTATCGTACATATAGACTTATCTCTACCAGTACACGCTTTGAAACATATAGTATATCCATGTATACGTACTACTGATAACTAACTAGTTTTTTTTTTTTTTTTTTTTTTTTTGTTTTTCTTTCTCTTTTTCTTGCTTTTTGCAAAGCTCATGCAAGTTTCCATGGCTGGTTGCAAAAATGTTTTGGTTTCTCTGTTTTTCTTTATTAAATTTTATTTATGTGAAACGTAAGTGTAAGCGTGCTTTACATATTAAAATGTAAAGCGTGCGCAAAAATAACAACAACAGTCCCAACAATGACTGCAACACAATATAATGCTGTAGTGAAAACAAGAAAATAAGCATCATAACAGCACCATAACCAACATGACTAAGTAGACTGATAAGTACGTGTTATAAATAGTAAACTTAAAAAAAAAATAAAATAAGATAAAGCAAAAAAACAAAAAAAAAAAAAAAACAAATTCAAATACATATGGGAAGAATGCAAACGAAATTTTAAAAACACTTGATAATATCTTTCGAGCTTTAAGGAAATACAATGGAATCATCATATCCGGTTAAGAAAGAATTTCGCATATTCTGCGGACAAGAAAACTGCAAATGGATAGACAGAGAGAGAGAGAACTCGACTTAAATCTTATAAATGATATTCTAATTATTTTCATAAAACAAAAATTTTTATTATAGCATTCACTGAATATGTAAAACGTGATTTAGCGATCTTCACTTGCTATACGAAATGTCATATTATTAGCATTCTTACCAGAAAGTTTGAAAAGTTTTTTGCTCGAACACTATATGATGAGAAATGGGCTTCTCAACGCTTTTTTGACAATTTTCTCGAATGATTAATTTATGCAATGCTACGTCCATTTGCTCAGCGAATTCAATCATTCCGCATTCCGCATTAAATAGCTTTAAGAAGGCCCTCAAAATCCAGAATTTCTATCAAGTTGCAACGACTTATTTTACAAAGTGAGGAAATAAAATCGTCTTATGATTTATTGTCAGTTAGAAGCAATTTTCAGCATCAGTAAAACAAGCGTACGCACTGTATAACATAAGCTTGAACACGATGCATACGTTACGGTGATCGAATAATTTGATGATTTTTTGATGAAATTTAATCATTGTTGTTCGCAATGCGCCGACAACAACATCAAGGGTGCTTGATTGTGGATTTATACATAATACAACATGGGTTTGCAAAATTCAGCAAAACCTACCACCACATGTTCGCGGTTAAGACCTTTTTTTGAAAAATTATCGCTTCCATTGTGGTATAGCGTCGTAGAACCTAAAAGTTCTTAGATATATATATATATCGCAGGCTATACCGAATCATGTAACACTAATGTGACGATCTCAGACCCATTGCCGTAAACAGCTTGATGTTTGAGTTCCCGCACAAACACAGCGTTAAATTAATGACTCCCTCTACAATATAATTGCATCTCGGCATTTAATGTCCTCTTTGTGACCACTCACAAAGAACGAATTGGGTAACTAACCTGTTTCGACAGCGAAAGAGGCGATTGCGACATTTGAAACTCACCATGGATCAATAGAGTAATGCATGATCCAAATTAAGTTTTTTATTTTTATACACTACACCGCTTGTGGTACAAGAGTGCACTACGTTAATACGAATGTACGCAACACCCAACACGCAGGATAGATATAAGGATTTAAAGAAATAAGTGTAAGAGAGAAAAAGTTCGCAATACCGCCATTTGAGGTGTGGATTCATAAATAGAAAGAAATGATTGTCATGGAATGAATTCATATCTCAATTTTGACTGCGTTAAAATGTAAAGAATTTCATAACCATTTGCAAGCTTAGACACTTAGATATTCTTAAATATATTCGAAATGAGCCTTCAATGTTGTTCGAGGTTCAACAACTTTTAATGCATACATATTTACTTAATCCATAATAAAAGCATTATCAAGAGTATTGAAGTGTTTTTCAGTCCATTTAATTTCATTTTAAACTATCATTATACTGTAGTATTTAATTTTGCCATTGATTTAAGCTCTCATCATCATTCATTAATTATCATAAATAATTTCGCTTAATTTCTTCTTCTTTTTTTTTTTTATTTTTTTTATCATACATCATATAACAGAAAAACGCATTAGTGTTATCAGTCCGCTTGTAAGGGATAACGGTGTGAATACGATTTTGTAAACTTTGAATTTTTCAAAAACTATTTACACGCTATGCTTAATCAGTCTATTTATCGGCTTTATTGAATTTATTCATCAATCTGCCCATTGAAATTTGCATAAAGACATTTTTTTTTACACGAAAAATATTATACTGATTATCATTCGAGAGTCCGGCTTGCGGGCATTATCACATGTGCAGCGCTTTCTCCTTCTTAAGGCACTAGATCGATTGAAGAAGAAGAAGAAATGATTATCTAAATACATATATATATATATATAAGTATTTTTATATATGTATATATAGATATATATAATATTACCAACTGTTGGAGGATGGATATGCGACGTCAAGTATTTAAATTATTACCTTTTGTGATATATAAATCGGCTAAAAACATGCTGCCGGGGAAATTAAGCTTTGTTTTCAATGACCGGCTCCTCTTGGCGGTTATGTAATATGCTGCGACATAATATATATCAAGTTCTTCCAATTCACTTAAAACAGAAAATTTCTGATTGCTCGAAACTAGGAGGGTTTGAGTTACAGATAAACGCGCAGCAAGGATTCAAGTGTCCGTTAGTCGATCCGCGATTAATCGTAATATACCCTTCCGTCCTTAAAAGATTCTTATGTGTCTTAATTTAACTTTTTATAAGACGTTCTATTTGTCGCTTATCCGCGGTAGAACTGATGCAACTAAAGTTAACCCGATCGAATGCGAATTTGAACAAAAAATTGCAGTACATGTATACGAATATATGTAAACGTAAATGTCAACGTAAATTGGATTGGATTGGAATGAAAGCTCAATACATATGTGCGTTAAGAAAAGAGCATCTATTACTATATATGGAATCTGATAGTGGATCTGGCATGATTAAGAAAGTTGAGGAAGTGACAGCAAATTCGATGTATGCGATGAGGGTAAGGATGCTAGTGCTTATTATCCGGTTCTTCTCGTGTCTCCTGTCTCCTGTACAAAGTTCTTTAAAAAATAACATATATTTACTATGGTGTTCGTTGGAATGCTTTGCGGGTATCGTAAAAACGCAATTAAAAAATGATCATATATGGCGATAATTATATGATACTTTTCTTTATATGACACGCTCTTTACAAACAAATCATTAGATACCGGATAACTTTCCTTAAAGTATTTCCCTAGTGCATTGTGGGCTCGAGCAAGCATAGTGCTCTAGTCTAACACTTTTAGTGGTGATTTTATAATAAATCTAAAATTCGCCAGAATCTGTTTTGCTTATATGATTAGATCTGCGAAAGATTTCCGTTTGAAGAGGTTTTTTTTTAGCAAAACATCTGTACTGGCCGTCAGAATCACTCCCATAGCCCATAAAATTGAATTAATATAAGATTTCATAAAGATTCGTTATTTGATTAGTAAGAAAGTATGGCGTAAAGAGAGTTTTAAGCTCGTTATCATTGGCTCAGCTAGTTAGGAAATAGATTTCGAAATTGTTCAACCTTAGGTATCAAAGAATTCGTCTTGAGCCTTAAATAGTCTTTCGTTGCCTGTTTTTAAGTTTACTTTTAATTTTTTATCGTTATTTATTTATGTATACTTGCTTTTTTATTCACTCGTGTATATTTAATTTCCCCAAATTATGCAATGCCATGAATACAACGTAAAACTGGGCAACAACGCATGCTGATATGCCGTCGGGATTAATTGGTACGATTTTAATTTATTTATAGTTTATTACGGGTTGTTCGTTGAAATGATAGCGTGTTAAATTGGGTGTTAAATGCAAAGTGTAACAAGAACCGAGCGGTTTAATTAAAGCGAAAATGGTAAAAATATATGAATTCCGTAGAAACGATAGGGGAACCAACCATCAAAGCAAAACATTTGCAAATATTTAAATAAAACTTTTTAGACCGAATTACTCCACTTTTTTATATATATATGTAGGGCAGGCATAAAAACTCTCTAAACATTTCTGATTTTCTGATAGATATTTTGTTCGTTCGTTTGCCTAGTAGAACTTTAAGCTTAATTTCGATACTTTTCTTATCGCATTCCCAAGCTTGAGCTTGAGCTCGAAGATTTCGAAGAGAAGCAATTACCTAATCATTCATTTTGTCCCAAACACATCTGCCCAAATATTTCGCCCAAACGGAACACGTACATATGGAATTGTTAGGTTGTACAAAACAATCGTGCAAAAATGTAGTTTATTTTTTCCTTGATTGATTTGAGGTTATGGCTATCAAACATTCATCTCAAGATGTTTTGAGAAATCTTGTTGTGTTGCAAATGTTTCATGATCATAAAGTGCGATATCCAAGCGGCCAGCATTTTCAATGTCTGCTGTTTACCAAAATCAGAAAATTTCCGATACAGCATTGCGGATGTGCATGATGAAGCGGTAGATGGCTTGACTGCCCGAAATTGATTTTTGTCTTTATAGGCGTCAAATTGAAGATTTTTCAAGTTTAATGAGAATTAGTGACGTTATACAGATGATAAATGCACAGAGCTTCGATTAAGAAAGTAATTAAAAGGACCGATACGACGATTTTTCTTCAATCTTGACTTCGACGTCTCACATCGCCTATAATATATAAAGATCGATCATTATCGCCGAGGATAACAAATCATAACGGTAAATGAGAAATAAAAATTCCACATGAAATTGATGGCCGAATAAGTGAAAAGTAAGAAATCGAAACCAAGACTTAAAAATGTGCTCTGAGAAAGCAGTTCGAGATTAATTAAGAAAAATGTACATTTCAACCATGGCTATGTCTCCTGATGTTAAAGAACGACTGGAAATTGTTTATTATGTAGCTAAGACTACATTTCATGGGGGTTTTATTCCATTGGTTCTCTATTTGGGTTTCCGAAAAGAAGCTGAGCCTGGTATGCCACCTTTATCCATTTTGAGTTTGTGTTATGGCAATGAAAGTATTTACAAAAACTGATGAATAATTCCAAATTTTGGCGTGTTATTTACACATACTCGTAAACATCTAATATAATGATTATAAAATGATTATATAATGATATGAGACTGATTCACGAAACATGAAATGAGGAAAACAAATTTGTCGTCTAAATTTCCCAAAGGCTTAAGAAAAACATTAAAGATGATTATGGCTGCTCGCTGTTTTACGCCTAAGAGCAACAATCGCTTTTATCGCCATATCACAAATACCGTTATGTTGCCCGCGATGAATTTCAAGATGCTTGCTTAATATCTTTGAATAGCTGAGGTGAGACAGAAAGGCTTACAAATGCAAGGCCATGTCAAATCTCTCTAAAAGAACCGGTATTCCTTCTAACTGGGTTGCTTATAGCAACAATTAAGTAAATTTAGTAGAATCGTATAAAACAAGCGTTGATTTCATTTTTCTGAATGCAATTAAATCAAGAACGTGTCATCCAAAATTAGATGAAATTTATTAATTTATTTTTGTAAATGTTTTAGCATTCAATGAAAGTTTTCAGGAAAAAACCAATTAAGAAAATTATATACCGCAAGTGGAATTACGGATACCCATCCTTTCAAAAGTCCAAAAAATGGTTCATTTCAAAGTCCAAAAGGAGGTTCATTCGAGTAATGCTTCAGCCAAGGACTTTAGCAAATAGTTAAAAGAAGTACTAGAGACACACACATGTAATTTTATATTTTTGTATCTTTTCTATATTAGTTTTTGTGACGATAAACATTTCAAGAGGTAACGTTATCAAAATTCTACGTTTTTGAAGAATATTTAGACTTTATTGACTTTATGGCCACTCTGTCACAGTGTTGCAATCGAAGCGATAAACCGTACTTACCTCGCATGAGTAAAATTATCGTGAGCTTAGAATATCGCATAACATATTAAATCACGTTTATAAATCCATTATCATCCCTATTTGTTCGTTGGACGTATCCAGAAAAATAAAATGAAGGACAAAAAATGCGGATTTTCTATACAAATGAATTTATTTTTATAAAAATAATTCCATTACCGCGTTTAATAACTACACCATTGTCTTTTTTCTCCATTCTTTTTTTTGTTTTTTTTTGATATTCCTCTCCGAACTGTAAACGACTGGCAACGAAGCTTGGCATATAGTTTTTCAATAGCTTATCGTTAATTGTTCAAATTAAATACATTTTAAATCGCATCATTACTGCATTAAAAAATTCTTTATTTTACTTTTTTTGGTTTCGTATTTGTGTTCATGCATAAAGTAGTAAAAATCCTTACAAATCCTCTTAGTACACAATAACCTAACTATACCGAATACACACTCATACTCTGAAATGCAATTGCTGTTAAAAGCATATAAAAGCAGTTAAACAATTTTACACATTTAACCGTGTATTTGTTTTTATTTGTATTTTGAGGAAATTCTTTACAAAGAACAAAGGGAAAGAGAGCTGGTCTCGGGATACTCATCATACAATATCTGTAATTCGTTTTAGATATACGTGCCGGGTAATGCATAACTTTTGCTTTTCCAATAGCAAGTGAACCGATATTCAACCGTCTTAATTATTGAAACGTTTTCGACTCGATAGTCCCCTCAAGTTGTAGATTGAAATTTTCAAGTTTAGAAATTATTGTACAACAGCTAAGTATTAAGTACACAATATTTTTGGGTAGTTGGCCTAATAACGGTGCTCCTCTTCATTAATATTGATAAACGAATGACACCCGATTGTCTTAAATGTGTCGAGGATTCATTTAAAAGTGTCCGCTAACGTTGTAAATGCATGGGGCTTGTTGTGTGGGCTTGTTACCTATCGTTTTACTCGTGCGAAAGTGGGAAATATTTTCGATTTGTTTGATAATGGAATTTAAGACATTGTGTGTGTGTGTGTAAATAAACGATCTTTCCGCGAAGTTGCGCAATATTTGAAAATTTTATTTCAATAAATTATATAATAGTGCGATTTTCACTCAAAAGATACGTTAATTCCTTTTGTTCCGAGAATGTTCATGTTCAGAATATTTCCCGTAAAAGGAGATAATATTCTAACAAGCAAGTCAAAGCAAATTCACCAAAATTCTAAACTCTTATCACCGAGAAATACTCGATCATGTGTATTACGTGCACCATAATTTTTTATTTTTTTGTTCTTTTTTTTTATGATCAATCATTGAGGGGATGTCACCTATACGTGCAACCCGGTGATGGTCGAAATTAGATGGGGAGAGAGACATAGAGAGTGGCCACCGTCTAGGAGATTCATGTGCGGTCGCCAAGTCTTACACATTTAGCGATCGAGCATTCATTATGGCTACGATCACATAGCAGTCATAATTAAAGGAGAGTCTACTGAACTGGGAATTAAGCTCAGCTATGCCGACTTGATGGTCGTGCTACTTAAGTACTTGGCTAAAGTGTAGCCCAATCGGCCGGAAAAAGAATGCAAATATATACAATCAACCGAATATACAAATTTCTACCAAAACATAAAGCACACAAAAGGCTACGAACAATAGAAACAAAGGCATAACCTAATAAGAGAATGCGCGAAAAAACTAAAGTGAAAAATCGTATATCGAGAGCTTTTGGTACCAGGTAACGCGATGGATTTTGTAAATTTGTAATTCCGGCAGTTGGATTTAAATTCTTAAGAAACAAATAAAGAAATAATACTGCACCGACCTCGTACCCATCTTTAGTGGGCTATGGAAAATTCAGAGAGGTTTTCTGAAGCGTTTCGAATAGTTCAGAATTGGAATACACCTCTTCGACAGGTTACAAGTTAGTCCCGAAACAAAAAACCCACGAAAGCGACCAAAATTACCCAAACGCTGAAAGGCTATCACAGGAAAATTCTATGCATACAGGTTCATGACATTAGATTCCCTTAATGGGTTAAAGGATTTTATTGTTAATTACGTTTATATCCAAATACATAGATTTAGCCCAAATTAATATGCTGTTCACAGCATGTACACACAATTATTTACCCTACATTAACATTACCTTTTGAGAGGTTTCAGTAATGTGCGGCTTCACTTAGATTCGCTTATGGTTGGAGCTCTTAAACAATTTTTCCCCTACTTACTAAAATAAGTGAATGAAAGTTAACAGACGTGAAAATGATCTCGATCCGTGTTAAAAAAATTCGTCCTATGACAACAATTACGAAAATTGCTTCGGCTCATTCGTACATTCATTCATAAGTTAACGAAAACCTATTTAGGATGATTCGATGAAATTAAGTGGGCTTCCTATCTCTGTTCAAATATCCCTTTTTTTCCTAAAAGCCAATTCTTTGCCGATTGGTAAACACCATACCATTCCATTCAAATGCATCATAGAGCGGTCTATGACTCGCATTTACAAACTGACAAAGCTGTGAGGTCGACACGACACGAATTGTTAGAACGCTCTTTGGACAACGGTTTATTTTTATCACAACTCGAGTCCCCTGTATGGCGTAGAGCATTGATCAAAATGAATTTCTCCACTACTTTCCATGCTAATTTCATTTCTTGACTGTTGAGATGGCGTTTGCGGCTTGACGCGAGGTGTTTTCATGTTTAATCTAGTTTTCTAGATTCGTTTTTGAAAATTGGAAAATTTCGCCCGAATATGATCGCATCAAATTGAAATCTCAAACTCATGGAGGAAATATGCTAATTATGTAGCCTTTAATATGCTTCTTTAAGTGATACAAGTAGAATCAACCAACAAGGAAAAATTACACGACGGCTTTTTTTACTAAAATTCCCTTTTTATCTTAGACTAATTTTATTCCACCCTGAGGCTGCTTCCTTAGAAAAGCGTTTATCCCACATCTATAGAACTTCGATCATTGCTGATCAAGGAACTGAACCAAATGAACCAAAGGTCTCTTTTGACATCAGCTTTACATCACGAACAGTTTTTTAGGCAGAGCAATACAAATAGTAATGAACGGGGTTAAGAACTAAGCTGAATAGATATCTCAGAACTTCACAGCCAAGCTCTCTCATTTTTTGACGAGTCATTAAAGTTAGGTGTTATGTGACACTATTGTGATAAAAAGAACATCAGCCCTACTAATCAATTTTGGATGCTTTTCCTCAATTACGCGATTGAGGCCAGTTATCAATTCCATAAAACACAAAGCATTACATACTGCGAAGCCTGTCTTTGCCGCCGTTTGTGCAGCTTCATCTGTTTGGGATTACCATCTCCGTCCATAGTCAATCTTTCAAGTTCAAGAACAGATCAATTTCGTTTCCTTTCAGCATCGATTTGCAAATGAAAACCCAGTCCATTCACTTCTCACTAATAATTCAAGTGATACCCCATATCTATCGAGCATCTTTTTCAACCAGCCATACGCAAATGATTCAAACCCGGATTTTAGTCAATTTTAGTTTCATTCTGCAGCGATGTCACGAGATATAATGGACTGGTATTGGTCCATTTGACAAAGAGTTTCATCGACTTTATCAACGATTTACTGGGCAAAGTTCGGCGCGTTTCTAACATCGAAGTGTCCAGAGTGAAAACGAGTAAACTATTGGTGTGCTACTGATTTTGATGAAGCATTTTCACCAAAAACCCCACAAATGTTTTTAATGAGCTTATGAAGCATTATAACATTAGCGAAATGGCGGTGTAAAATGTACCGCGAATTGCTCAGAACTTTGATACCCAATGTAAACGCCGTGACTTTTAACCTAAGGTTGCAATAATCATGATATTGTCTATTTTCACTTTCCAAACACATCATGATGTGTCATGTGCTTGATGGCGTTCTTAGTACCACAGTTATTCGAAACTAAAACACCTATTGGGAGAAACGCCACGAATTTTTCCACCTTAGATAATATATATGTAAAATTACCTCCTTCTTTACAAGCCATTTACGTTCCAGATCGAAATTTGATATGAATCGTATGGTATTAATAGGTGAACTAACAGGTAATAACAGGCCCCAAGTAATTTAGTATGTAGACCACTACACCCATATGTACAAGAATATCCAGCTTTTGTTTCGATCTTTAAATAATCTGAACTGTTTATTCAAATCTTGTTAAACGAAAAAAGCGAAGAGAAAAGAGAACAGTAAAAATGGAGAAAGCTTGTTATGCTTTTCAAGCTGTCTGGATGCAGAAAATTTCTTTCGATTTGCTCTAATTTCTTAAACAACTGTGCTGCGCAAGCCATTCTTCATCCTTTATGTACTGAAGAGGTGCCAAAAATTGGAAGTTAACTGAATCTTGACTGAATCTTGTTAGTAGACTTCACCATCCAGTCAATTATAACGGAAAAATACCTATTTGTTAGTGTGAGTTTCAGATAATTATATAATAAGACATTTTCCTATTTCAACACACACTTGTAGACGGCTGATAAAAAACATTACTTGTCATCACATTTTTGAAGGTTGAAAATTGCTTGCAATAACTCTAAAACCCATTGTTAGGGATCTCATATATCCATGAGTTTGGTAAGTCAACTGCTGATTTGGAAACAACCTGAAATCTGAAAATGCTTTTATTAACCCACCAGGGCTCAATATGTACATCGTTGCCCGCTGCCAGTTCATCTACTTACAAAAATCTAAGAGTCTGTGATTTTATTCACCTACAATCCCCCATTTTCCGCTTTACATTAACGGCTTTATATTATATTTGATGCGCCTTTCTCTACGCTTTATGTCCAGCCATTCCGTCTTTTGTGCACAATGAGCTGGGGTTCTTTCCATGACATTTTTTTTGGCCAGATGACCTGTTTTGGGCAAGTCAGATATGTTTTTCTTCACTCTTTTTCCGCGACTCTTCAGGTCACCTAAGATAAATGAAACAAAAGAGCAATCTCTTCCTGCTTAAGCTTGTGTGCCCTAAGGTAAATGAAACAAAAGAGCAATCTCTTACTGCTTAAGCTTGTGTATCTTATGTATCTACTCAACTAACGACGACCAAGAACAGCTGATGATGTGGCATTTATAGTTTAGCATCGCTAAAGGCAACCGTAGGAAGAAATGAAACGACACTGCCGACAGACAGAAGGCATTTCCAAGAGCCAATAATTAAGGTCGGTACTGCTGATGTTGAGCTTGGAAGAAATTGACGGTAATCTGGAGTACAGTTGTAAACTAAATTAACATTTTATGGAATCAATAGGAAAATCATTTGCGTGACCACCACAATCATCTTATGGCCAATCAAGCCAAGGAAACATTTCAAGCGGTGTCTATGCTCAGATGATGTACATCATATGTAGTTGAGCACAGAAGGTATTGCAGAACAAAATTTTTGACTCATTTTAAAAACATTTCGAAGGCTTATCACTTCAGGTGCAATAGTCTTGGCACGTATTTTACCAATCGGGGTGTTCCGAAGGAACAGTTATGCATCCATAATGGGTAAAAAAAGAAAACTGCAGTTATCTGGTAGAATAAGTTAGCCGAGTTGCAATAATGATGGGAAAACGAGCGAAACAGCAAGTGGAGATATCCAGTGTCTGGGCGAGGAAATCGTAAAATTTACTTCTGCCGACTCAACCTACGCACTTGATGTCTGTGAAAGCATAAATAATGATGCCGAAGATAAAATTTTCATCTATCCTGCTCGCGCATGGAGAGAGATAGAGAAAGTAGAAGAAAATACCCCAGCTCCATGAACAACGTAGGCTACGATGAGGTCAGGCGAGAGCGAAATCCAGTTTTTATCCGAAGAAATAGGAATAAGATTAAAATTAAGATTATGATCCAATGGAGCAGATCAGTGATCCACAGAGACTTATTCCGAGATTATCCGAGACGAAAGTTCTGCGGTGACTAGTTGGTATAGCACTAATATAAAGGCCAAGCATATACATACCTCTGCAGTGTAATATACAGTGAAATGCATATTTGTTTTGTTTACGGTTATGTTGTATAGTGTGTAATAAAGCATCTATCATATATATAGTATAATATCTAATATAGCGAATTTTGAACCAAGATTCTATTTTTATAATATATGTTGTTTTGTTTTTGCTATAAGTGCTTTATCTCTTATTTATTTATTTTGTTCTGGGCTTCTTCACATTTAATCCATAACAAATTATAATTATATGATACATATATATATATATATATATATATATATATATATATATATATATATATATAGTGTAGAAACTAAAGAAGCTCTACTGAAAAGCAAAATAAAAATAAATCTGCAAAACATTTTGTAAATATTTGAAACACGTTCTCAATTTCATAAGAAGGATAAACTAAAGAAAAATTCAGGCAAAAAGAAACTTGAATAATAAGAAATGCAATGCAGTTTAAACACAAGAAAATCTTCCATAAGTATATAAATACTAGTATATATATATATATATATGTATATATATATATATATATATATATGTATCTACATAGATCTTCAATGCCAAATACGTAGTTATTCATTGTCCGTTGAAATACTGCAGAAGATTATCAACATATATACACATATAAACAAACAAGAGCAACCAGAGAATATTGCACACGAAACAGTAACACACGGGGAGTTCGAGTTCGCCAAATATAACAGCAGTCGTAGTAAATGAAAATAATAGCTTTGTGCGCTTGCATGTACATTATATGCATGCAAGGAGTGTAAGGATAAAGAAAATAATGCCTTCAGAATGATGTGCTACTGGTAAATTCATTTTAGCGTTAATTTTTTATGATCCTAACAAGAAAATATACTTGCTTAGCTATGTTAGATATATAAGAAGAAGCAAAAAAAAAAAAAAAAAAAATTTATTCATCTTATAACGCCTCATGGATACTCAACAATTCAAACGAATATATTTTATAATATTTGCAAAGTCTGCGCTGTTTCTTGGAAACGTGTGCATCGGTCGATTAAAATCGTCGTTACCTTTCACAATGGCTCTGATAAATATTTGCACTCAATCTAACCCCAATGCTTCTTACAAATTTTTAATTAATAATTGCAACTTTTAAAAATTAAAACATATTTAAAAAAAAAAAATTTTTTTTTTTCTTTTCTTGTAAAGAAGATCGCATTTTAACCTACTTTGCGGCAGTAAAGAAGCGACACATGTCGACCGATGGACGGAAGCGGCAGACTTACTTTCGAAATTTGCATTGATCAAGAACGTATTTACTTGAGCAGACTTTAGATGTGTAACAACGAACACTACAACCCAAATAATTAATAAAACATCTTTGTTGTTTTCGCCTTGGAACGAATTTTTACTTTCAACCTTTTTTTAAGGATATAAGAAAATATCGTAAAGCTTTTCTTCACTTTTTGTGATTGGCTTGTTCGGCGATCTTCGCTCAGAACTTTTACATGATCCTTTTAAAGACGTTGTGGAAAATCTAAAATTCATATCTGCCTACTGAAGATTTCACCTTAATTTACAATAACAGCTTGAAACTTATTCTCTTTTTTTTTATGGATCACGTGCACTGTATGAACATGACTTGCGATTCAAGAGAGAATATATTTGTGGCAAATGTTGTGTTTCAATTCTATTTTCTTGGGGTCGTGCGACTTTCAAGATGAGAGGACGAATATGTAGTGAGAAATATTAACCGTAATAAGAGAGACAGAGAGAGTATTTTAGTTAGTCTCGAAGTATGCGTTAATCATTTACTGCATTAAGTACATGAATCTTGATCCCGAAAGATTTGGTGCACAGTGCGTATATGTATAATGCCGGCCTCTATAAAAGCTACAAATGCATGCCGCTTATGCTAAAAGTATTTAATAAAAGGGTTTTCGCGGGTTTCTGCTATAGAGAATTTGAATTTTAAAAATCACAAATTGGTTCTAATTGGTCACCAATTGGCGAGGTGTCGATAAGGCCTACACTTTTACCGGACATCAGATATCATAAACTAAAAATTGTTTCATCTATTGTTTCGCAATATTTACACAAAGGTGCAAAATCTATGAGTGTTTGTGAAATTCATACCATTCTCCGGCAAATTTATGCATAGATTATCATCTTGATCGGTGCATATTTATGAGTGTTATAAACGGAATGACAAAACTATTACACCCTTATCTTTGGGCGATAGATAGGAAAACGTGTTTCGTAAGTAAACACGTAACGATGTATTTGCTTTATCAGCTGCAAGCATACGCGGAGATATGCATCAAGCCAGCAGCGGTCAATTTTCGTGCGTTTCTCGGATGTTTTCTCTCTTCCCGCCAACGCCCCTTTTTCTTGTTATTATTAAGAAAAGAAGGGAAAATTTGTTAAATTGCATTTGTTTAGCATTCAATTTTCCTTTGCCACTTTATCGAAATGCCCTCAAAGAATAAATATAACAATGACTTGCAATGAGCCTTAGCCGAAGAAGAATTTGTAAATCTAATATGCAGTGAGTATAAACATTTTTTTTTCCGCTTTTTTTTTTTTTTTTTTTTTTTTTAATTTCAAACATTTTAACATTTTGAATATCTAATGAACTTTAATTTAGTTTTCGAAACCGACAGCAACTTGCAAACATATAACAGATTTATAAAATATATTTCCAAACGAGTTTTTTTTGTAAAATTTATTTCTATCGTAAAGTTTAACCCGTTTTAGGGTATAATCAACTTGAAGCATTTGCAATGCAACATCATTTTTTTTTATTTTAACTTATATTGAATTGAAAATTTCGTGTCCGTCAAAGGACAGGCTATCAAAATTTCTGGTTCACCTGCCGAGAAATACAACAGAAAAACAAACTATTTCGTGTTTAACTTTATTGCGTATTTGTTTCAATGAATGCACAGCACTTAAGTTTACTGTTAATTTGCAGGAACTTTCATTGATAAGCAATCTTCAAAGTGTAAGTATAAGAAGGATAGAAGGCCGTTATAAATTTTCACCGCAAATGATCGGATATTTTTTAAGAAGTAACGAGATTAAGGAGAATAACGGGAATTAATCGAAACTCAATTGCGTAAGATTCGAACTCTTCGCAAAAGCTCGCTTATGAGTTCTGCAACGGCAGAGAAGGTTTCAACAATTGCTACGTAAACATTCCGTCCCGCTTGCTGCAAACCGCAAAGTGAATTAAGCCGGCCGTTTTTGCACACACAGTACACTATAATAATGACCCGATTAAAAAAGTGTTGTGTCAATTAAGATGCAATTCAAGTAATTGTGGCGACAAATATTTCAAATAAGATATAAATGTAAGTAAAAGTATCGAGATCCGTTTTGGCAAACTACAACACTGCTTCGGCCCATCGGTTTCGATACCTTCAGCATCTTCTGCGATTATTGATGTGTGCTTGCTAGGTGAACGTTGCTGCTGTCGCTTGTTAAATTTATATTGTTGACGCTGGGCAACAGTTGATATTTTAATGGGTTAAAAATTTATGAGATTTTCTGATATAATGATTGCATCGGAAATGGCTCTGATGTCGATCTGCTTAATGACATTGAACCAAACAATTAGTTCACTGGCAAAAACGTCGCACTATATTCCGGCGATATTTCCAGAGCAATAGAGTCACTTCCGGGAGACATTGACCATTTTCACATGTGAACGCAGTGATATGGCGCATAGATAATAAAACGTTCTAATAACACTAAGCCGACGGCAATAATTCCGTTAGGTGTATAACGCAGTTATGTGCAGAAAATAGCACCAAAACGTGCTATGAGAACCGTTAGTGTATTGCGCTAATATCCTGCCCTGGCAACGGCTTACCAAGCGATCCAATCAAGAATATTAAATAAACCCATTGGATCCAGCGGCCATCTACTCTGGTCTTACTCAGGCACAAGTATAACACGTTTAAGTATATTTGCAATTAGTCCGGCTCTGTAATATTTCAAAAATTGTCATCCAGCATCTTTACATACCACGCCTCCGCAAAATTGTAACTTCAACTAGGAATTGCCACCACCCCGATCTGTCATACCTATTGGTAATCTAGATTTCATGGACCATGGAAGGATCACTTCATGGTTATGATAATTTTTGTTAGATTTACGGTTATATTGATGCGTGTCGTGATACGTGGGCGATGTTACAGCTATGCTTCTTCCCGCGACAACTACTTTAACATGGTTTCAACTCCGCTATTATTTCGCGGCGGGCGCCGTAGACAGTAATCAGCGTTAGGGCACGTGCAGTTAGCCCAAAACACGAAGCTAAGTAATTCGCAAATATAATCCGTGGGAGCATTTCTCCTGTTAATGAATAAACAGTATTTTTGGTTGAAAAACTTAATGTCAATAATTAATTATTAAATAAAATTCAGCATTTCGCACCTACCGTGACTACGTGCTCAAAACACTATAGCTTAGTGGGAATATTTGATGGGAGACTTAAATTTTACTTTTTCTTAAGTCTAACCTTGACCAACCTCCCAACAACAAATTACACATATCGGGTGAGTGGAGCATTGGTGAAAGATTTCCCACAAGAAGACGCAGCGAGTGGATGCTTTCTTGGCACGAAAGATATCAAACGCTTGCCTTATTAAATTTAGCGGGTCGACACTCTATTCGAGTTCACCACATTTCTCACATGACATGTTCCAAAATATCGGATTTTTTAAAATTAATTCTAAGATTCGATAAATTGAAAAACAAATAAATTTCCTTTCATTTTCGAAACAATGTTTGCGAATATCGATATTAAAGCGAGAGAATTAATAAGCTATCGATGGACATGAATGTTGCATAACATACTCATTTAATTGTATCTATAGCTGAGCTGAAGCGTGCTGTTTTCGTACGCAGACAGTGAACATAGTGAACATATTGTCCCATAATGAATATTGTGAAAGATGTTCACACAATTGACTTTAGTGATTAAAATATAAGCATTCTATTATTTTATTAGCTCTTTAAACGCTTAATACGCTATGGTAGATAATCTAAATAATAATAATAATAAAGAGAAAAAAAACTTTTATTCGCTCCGTTGTATCATTAGTGCGCTTCATTCAAATTGTCGTCTTCCACAATTCAACAATTGTTCTTTCCATCATGTATACGTTTGCGTAGGTACACGCGTATGTGTTTTGCATTCATGCACAATAGATATCCTTCGAGGTTGTTATGAAAACATTTCTTTCTCTCTCTCTCTTGATCTCTTTTATCTGGTGAATATGATACTTTCCCATCATTTCTATTTTATTTCACTTCATTTCATTCTTATTTTTCCCGTTTTTCCTTTTTTTATATGTTACATGTTATTTTTTAATTCCCCCTGGGTGTAAATGTCATCTTGCTTTTTGTTTGCTTTCATAAACCGTCACTTTACAGCTCAACTCATTTCATATCATCTCATCACATCAGTTCGCTTGAAATATCAACGGATACCATTCACATAGAAATTCAAATGTTATTTTAGGCGTTTCTTCGTATTTCATGGTAATAGTTTTCTTTGCAATTTCTCTTTTACTTTTTCTTTATGTTTGGGTTTTGTGCGTTTTGTATTTATTTGTCATTTAAAAAACTATTAGTCTTCTGTAATAATTTGAATTCATTTTTTTGCAGCATCTGTCAACAACATATTTTTCATTTTATTATGCTTGATTTATATCGAGTCAAGGAAAAATCACATTTTTATCTAGGTTTTGATTTTTATTCCCTTCTTATTTAGAAGAGCATGGTGTGTTCATATAATTGAAATATCTAAGAAAAACGGAACCTTTAACAAGTTTAAGGCGAATAATGTAATGCTTTATTTTTATCCTTTCACTTTTTATGGCAAGACAAATGCATTTCTTCTTAACTTGAATTGAATTTGTATTCGGTTCCCATCACTATTGCTCGATTGAAATTAACTTTAGCGTAAAGAGTTAGCACTTACTTTTTTTACATTCACTTCAAGATTGTTCGTTAAGTTTCAGGATCACATTTGTCAATCCTCTGAAATGAGGAAGTGATCGTATGAGTATACGCTGTATATACGAAGTTCTAGTAGCTTGTATATGTGTTTGATCGGGGAAAGATTCGTTATATATCCATGGTATGAAAAATTTAGTTCAGCTTGTGGCAATTTTTTAAACCCTCTCCGCTATAACCGAAACTACCCAAAAACTGAATCTGATGAGAGGATATATATATACATATATATTTTTAATATTTCACAGTCAAAATTAGTTTATAATAGTAAATGGATATAGAAATCAACCTTATCGAACTTGGACCACGTAGGTCTATCTTTTGGATACCACCACATATTGATTCAATATGCGAACTTTCATGAAAACGATGCCGAGTGAATAATTGCATTAGGTGAAGTGGCATAGGGTACCTAATAGTCGGCCTTGCCCAACTATAATATTCTTACTTGTTTTATTTGCGGGAAGAAGAATCCGAAAAGCATCTAAAATTCACGTACCTTCTTAATTTTTCGTGATTAAAAGTGACTGCAATTAAAACCTTTTCAAACTCCTTATGAATTTGTTCTAAATTGTGTTAAGAAACTAAAGCAGCCAAAGTGGCCGAACTTTTTTCAGAAACTTTTGCAAACAGTTTTTTTTTGGGGCAACATATTTAAGGAAAAACAAGAAAAACGCTCTAGTGGTCACAGATTAGCTTTAAATAACTTTTCATGTAATGATTTTTCAGAATCAAGTGTTGTCGAAAAAGTGATCCGATTCAAACCATTTTCAATATTGTGCATACTTGGACCATAACACATCATCATACCCGACTTTATGAAAATATCTCAAAAATTTGCGGCCCATAGGTTGAACATAAGAAAATAAGACGGACAGACGAAGAGATGACAAGTGATTCTGAATCGATCGGTATAATGAAAGTTGGGCGTAACTCAAATTTGTTTACATGTTGGATAGATCCGCACAACTCAATATATCCTTGTACAACAAATGGTGTAGGGTGTAAAAATAGTTATGGGACATCTACAGATTCAATAAACTTTTAAAACTTATAAGAAAGGATCAGATTTGGCGAAGAAAATAGCACATTTTCTTCAAGACAATGTATAAACTAACGAAACGTATTTTACTATAATCAACGTAGAAATTTCCTAATAAGAAAAATGGAAGAGAAGGACAAAAATAATTCTTGGAAAAAAGAAAAATAATTTTTTTGTAAATCACTCTTTTTTTATACCTTATAAACTTTATATACTTCAAGATGCTCACTCATACTCAGATACTCAGAATGCTCAGTTAATGCAAAATTCCGAATGGAAAGGAATGAACACTAAATGAAAGGATAAATACTCTTTTATTTTGTACACGTACACTGCGTAGTGAATCCAGTAATTTTCTGCTTTATATTATTAAGTCGTACGCAAGAACGATCAGTTGCAAATAAGATAAGTTTTTAATATTAAAGTCTTATCAGATGAATATATCTAACACTTAAGAACACATACATCTAACGCCTTAAGAACATGCTACTTCATTAGCAAGTTTGCTCACGCCCATTTTAATTCAATTCAATTGCCACCTGATTTTCTGCTGATTTTATTCATTAGGGATAACCTCCATAACGTCCTTTTGCAATTCGTATGTATTATGCGTCAGTTTCTCAGCTTCTTCTTTTTCTTCAAGTTTTTCTTCTTAAATCGGCGTAAGTTCTTTCACGATCGCAATTATACTCACTTACCATACCACGGCCGATTTTATGTTTCTTTATTTTTCTTAATGACCAATCGTTCAGGGGATGTCCCCTATCCTACATTTAACGCTACTAGCACTGAAAGGCTAAAAAGAAATGGGGAAAGAGAAAAAGAGATACAGAATAGCCGAACGAAGTAACATTTTTTGAGTTGCACACTTTGTTACCTACTTTGTTGCCTACCTGGAAGCCTTGCATTACCACTTCTCTTTCCTGTTGATTCGAAACCTTACTTCGGAAGAGAACTAACCTTTTCCTTACGTTTACATTCGTTTATAGCTTTCTACCGGAATCTAAAGCTTATAAAGGATATGCTATATTAATCTTTACATATCCTATTCTATGTTTTGTAATATCTTCACAATTTTGAATACATTTAACCTAAGTGTGAGGCTAAAATGAGGATCGAATATCGGTCTTACAACATTTAACATCGTCCGTGAAAAACTCCTTGCATTCCACGATCTGTTTTCTCTCGGTTACCAAATCAGCATTTTTTTCATTTGATTGGATGAAACATTACAATGAAGTCCTTTATGGCTAACGTTAGGAATTAAGGGCATCAGCCAATGATGCTTTAAAAATAGCAAACAACAACAACAACAACAACAACAACAACAACAACAACAACAACAAAAACAAAACCAACAAATACAAAAGCAACAAAAACAACGTAAACAAGAAAAAACAAATAAAAGCAACAAAAATACTAAAAACAACAACAAAACCGAAAACACCAAACGCAACAAACAGAAAAACATTAAACATTTTGACTTTTTGAAACTTTTCTTGATAATCCCTTGACCTAATCTTATCTGACAGTTCTTTCTAATCGAAGCTAAAACTATGTTTAAATGGCAAGCGTTTTTCATCGAATAAAAACTTTATTGGAAAAAATCGTTTTTCATTCATGGCAAATGTTCACTTATTTTAGTCTGACCAAACAATTTGTAGTCAGTCTATTATAATCCGTAAGAAGAAAACGTAGAAAATAAAATAACACTTGGTTTGAATACATCTATGCTTTGAACGCACTCATCCTCTAATGCATATGTGAAGGATATATTTACTTACTGTTACTGTCTTCTTTCTTTTACGAAAGAAGACACCTGCCTGACCACTGTAAGCAAAAGATCGTCTAGCAAATGTCACTCATTTCACAACAAAAAGGGGAAAAACAGGTTTTTCGGTATCATTGAGCAGCGACAAACGATAGGAGAGTCGATTAGACATAACTACTATTATGAATTCATTTTATTATGAAATATTCTGCATTAACGTAATTAGGACTTCAAGGAAGAAAGTTATACAATTGCAATCCCGGTTGTTTGCAAATGTCCCGTTATTATGGCTTACACTTTCCCTCTGAAACGAATTTTCATTTTAAAGAAGCAACCAATTGACAAACTTAACTCTAGTCGTAGTCATCTGCCTATTGCCAGGTAAAAGTATTCCAGTTCAGGTTGTTAGTGAAATTCATTAAATTTTTCCAAAGAGAAATTTATACTTGCATAGAGTGCCGCACACATACGCGTTTGTTACCAGATGGCTATTTAATTTTTCAATACCTCATATTAACATATATATATAAATAATATTTAAGCTCTCCAGGTGAATTAGTGCACATGCTCAACTTAATTTCTTTTTTTTTTCCCTTTTTTTCCTTTTTTTCGAGGATTTTTATTTTACAGCATTTGAGGTTCATTAATTTTATTTAAATTTCATGTATTTCGATTAGGCTGCGCGCGTTTGTGCATGTGCATATGCACCATTATAATAAATATTCATTTAAGGTTATGTGTATTTACGGCCGTATGCGAACCTACATACCTGTGTCTATATGGAGACTTTAGTTTATTAAATTTTTTGATGCAAAATTTCCCGAACAAAAAAAAAAAACCTTTTTACAAAACGTTCTCTCATTAAACCAGCAAATATTTGCCAGAGAACAAAAAAGGCGTCGGCCACACTAAATAATCAAAACAGAAACAAACAAACAAACCTCGCACACCAAACAAACATGAATGCTCAGGAATATGCATGTTATTGTCTGCATGCTTGTGCGAATGAATACTGAAGCACTATTTTAACAATTGGTTGGTTGTTGTTCTTTATGTTGTTGTAACCACCGCATAAACACACAATAAAATATACACCGAGGTTTATTTATTTGTTTTCTTTATTTTAATCTATTCGCTAACATCGGACATATTAACTTTGTCCTTGTCCATGTAACACCTTTGAATACATTTCAAAAACTATACGTTTTTTTTTGTTTTTATCTGTTGCGCGTTCCCATCCCCTAACTATTTACACATAGCCTCCAAATATTTATTTCAATACATAATGAATTTTGCAGTAAATAAAATATAGAACTTAAACGAATTTACGGACAAACACAAAACATTTCGCTACGAAAGCAATATAAGAAGCAAATGAATTTCTCCGAATTGTCACGAGTTTAATTACCTTCTCTTCTACAGCGAGTTGTAGTAATGAGGAATCTGACTAGCAGAGCACCTTTCTTAACGATAATCATAAAGGCATTAGCATTTCTTTCGCGACACGAATCGCGACAACGAATCATATTAATATTCTCTTTATTTAGCCGTCGATCTATCTGTCAACCTCGATGCAAAAATAGTATCGATCATATATTTGGTGTTCTTAGACGCTTCTCTTAGGAAAGCGCTATCAATAGTTACTTCAAGCAAGAATTTCGAAATATTCTTCAGAAATATTTTACCATATATATATATATATTTTATGACGGATATCTTTAATATGATCGTATAAATAGGGCCCGAGCACGAGGCAGTCCACTAATACATATAAAATTATAAAAGACATATATTTTCTCTTGCTCGTATTGAACGGGTTGTGGTGTAAGGTTTTTCTCTTGTACAGCGGATGGTGTGCTTTTTCTTATCGAAATAATTGGAATATTTTGCGCATCACTTTAAGAAAATCATATTTTCTCATAAAATTATTCACAAGACACTTTCATATTCCGTGAAAGTGATCGTTCGAAATTATTTTACAACTTTAACCCAATTACGGATTCAACTCGCCCACTAAAAACGAATACTGAATGCACTATTGATGAAATTAGGGCAGAACACGTTGTATGTAAAGTGTTTGAAATTGGGATCGCTCGGAATCGTTCTTGTGAAAGCAGCTTTTGCGGCCATTTCAACGATTTTGTATTTAGAACTCAATTACATCGAATGTGTGTCAAAATAAAAAAAGAAATCTTTCGTTTCTCCTCAATTCTCTCCGCGTTTCTTTTTTCTTCTTTTTTTTTTTTTTAGAGAAATCGGTCATTAGTCTAATTGAAGAGTAGACCATATATCACTTACCATATAAAGTGCATAAAAGTGTCATAAAAGTCTCAAACTATTTACTTATTTAGTATACGATCCATCCGTTAAAGGGCTATTCAACTTCTTCATAAATTGACATAGAAATCTGTAATTCAAGTTGGAAAGTGGTTGTAAATCGTTGGGCAATAGACCGAAAGAACTTCTCAAATCAAAATAAATGTTCACTGTATTATGCTTGGACTTAAAGACGTAAAACCCTTATAAACACTTAGGTTACACTTAGGTAGGTAGGTAGGTTAGATAACCATTAAGATGGAAGGTGGAAATTTGATTCCAATTGTCAACACCCGCCCGCATTGTTTAAGATAACGGGTATCTAAAATTCGCTCCGAAATATATGAATCTTGTAGAATTGTTTTTGCTTTGCATTTTCCTTTATATGTACGTATGGTTTTTTTTTTTGCTTTTTTTTGCTTTTTTGCCAAAGTATTGCTTGTTTTGGTTTTTCAATATTGTTCATATTTAAAAATCCATTTCGTAAAGCTGGCTTTTATTACATTTTGCGTGTAGTTTTTGTTTATTTGTTTTCTTTTTTCAGTGCTTCATTCATTATTGGTTTCATTAAGGGCAATGAGTAAAAATATTTGTGGTTATTTAACAGATTTAAAATGTACACAAAACACGTTTTGCACAGATAGTAATTACAATTATATTGTTGTCAGTTCTTGTTATTTGATTGTTTATATAAAATCAAATATCTTTTTTAAGTATGTAGACTTATTTATTAAATTATTTACAAAATAAAGTAAGAAGAAAATTGACTTTACGATTAATTTTAAAATTTTATCAAAATAGTATTCTTTAGATCATAGACTTCGTAAAGATTCGTTAGATCGTATACTTTATTTAAATTGTTTGAAAAAAAAAAAAAAAAACACTCCTCACGTCATCTTCAAAAAGTTTGGAATTTTTCTCAAATTTTTCCATGTAATAACTGAGCGTTTCTCCATTAAACACTAATGGTTTTACACAAAACATATTTACAACACATACAAGTGTATACGAATATGCGAAAAATATGACGACGATTCCTACATTTAGCAGGAGTTGAGTTTTGCGTCGGCATTATAAGAAAGAATTTCAAGAGAGAAATTTCATTTTGTACATTTCAGCTTCCGGAATACTTTTCAATGAAAAACGAGATGTGCTTAATTAACTCCAATCTCGAAGCATTCGAGAGCATTCGGATGAAACCGCAATACTAAAAACAATTAATCGAGACATCATTTTGCATATGAAATTTACTCAAATTGTAAAAGGCTTTCTTAACGACGACCTCCTCTGGCATTTTTCTTTTCTTTTTTTTTACTTATGTATTGCACTTCCTTGAAAGCCTTCAAATAACTTTTTCGATACCTTAGTGAATCAGTTCGAAACAGTCACTAACCAAACAAGCCTTAATGAATTAATGGATTGAAGACAACGGACACACATATATATAAGATAAGGTATTAGAACTGATATTGAAAACATTCAGTTTTCAGAAGTCCACAGTTGATATATAGTTTGACATTTCGTATTAACTAAAGCTCTCTCCCTCTGTCTCTCATTCAGATCAAAAGATAGAAACGCGAATTAATATTCATTTGGGAGAGCATCCAACTCCTCATATACACTTCTAATTACATGAATGCATGTACTCTGTACATTGTTGCATACATAGATCATAACTATAAACACTTATCACCACATAAATGCAAACAAAATAATTTAAAGCCGAAAATCAAACAAATAGGAATTTGCTTTCATTGTTCATTGTTTGTTGTCATTAGGTTTATCACGGCATGTTATTTCGTGTATATGCATTAACGATTAGTGGCAAAAAGCCATAACAACTGCCATAGACTGCATGGCTCAGACGAAAATCCAATGACTACTGTTTGCGTGACTTGTCAGCATAATAATAATTAATAATAATTAATAATAAAAAAAAAAAAAAGTTGAAGTATATCAGCAAATAGCCTAAGAAATATTTACTTCTGATCTCATCTTAAAATCTTAAGGCTGTGTAAGAATTAAGTGGACTATAAAATAATTTCAGTGAATTTTGTAATAATTCGGCAACATTCTGATGTAAATCATTCTCGAATTTATTTGCATGAAATTTGCTTTTCATTAAAAATTGTTGCTCCAATATTAGGCACTGTGAGGGCACTGTGACGTACAAAGAATGTAAAATAAAAGCAACCGTAAAAATAATCGTTTTAATGACATGTACTAGGTAAACCTAACAACATAAGATGCATATGTAGATGTTTTCATGCAGCCATTTGCCTAACAAATGTCTTTAGACTAATGTTTATATGTATGCACGGTGTGTATGCATTGTGCACAGTTACCACAATATGGCATATATATCACATACATTACCTAACAATAAATGTATAATGAAATGTATGTATGTTTGTATACGTAAATATATTATTTTTTATACATACTTACAAATATATATTGTATTTATATACTTACATTCATGAATAAGCGTATTTGTATTTGTAGGCAATTAATTTTACTTACAACACAAATACAGACATATGTTTTTATAGAAGACCTGTGTGAAATAATAGTAACAACATATCATCGTTTCATGGAATTGTACCCACACAAGGAGAAAATTTATACTAAAGCATAACATACCGAGTTACATAAACAGATACATATACGTATATAAGTACACGTATCCAAACGATGATTCCCTCTAGCAACGTCTATGGTATTTCGATATATTATTCATTTTGTAATTTGAAATACAAAAGAAATGCTTGTGGATTAATTTGCCATTCGGAAAATCATCGTCATCATTACCCCCTACATGAACTGCCATGCACTACATGCACAGTAAATTCAAATGAATATGAAATTTATTTACTTGTATACAAACCCCATGTACACAATATTAGGATTTGCAACAGCCATTTCACTCAGAATGTATATGCGTACGTTAATACATTATTGTTTTCTTTTCTTTTCAATACACACACAAACACATACACACATATACAGATGTATATGTATATATATATATATATATATATATATATGCATCGCAGCAGTTGTCGTTTAATTAAGACCCGAGCAACAACCATATATAGCAGATATAAAATGATTATGAAAAGTTTTTGTCACTATTCTTGACATTGCTTGATTTTATTCATTCTTTGGCTTAAGTCATTCAACTAGTTGTGGAAGAACCTCTAACAATCATTCATTTGCTAATAGAAAACTCTGTCCCTTTCTCCTCAAAACATTTCCTATTAGTAAGATTAGAAAGAAATGTTTGTCTTGTGTGGCATTGTGTTTCGATCTTTCATTTTCAGTATCCACAATTGATTATTCTAATTATGAGAGAAAGGCAACGAGAATTACAAAAATTTGTTGAGAAGAATAACAATATTTAATAGTTCGTTTTGCTATAAAACTTAAATATATATGAAATAAATTAAGAGCGAACAGAAACGTAAAAAAAAGGAGTTTTTTTTGACATTTTCTTCTGGATGGGAAAAAGTTACTTAATTGAATAATTATATTGAATTAATTATACTTAAGGTTTAAAAAGAAAATTTATATAACGCAAATATTCACATCAATTGAAGCCTGTTACGAATTCGAGTATTGAAAAAAAAAAAAAAACGCAAAAATCACTTAATTCAAAGGTCTTTAGCTAGGGAAATACGTGAGACGTTTTGAAAGTATTAAACGGTTCGATTTCTGTCCAAAGGAAGCAATCGTCCTTTTAATAAACAATTTTTCAATTCATTTAACAAAAAACCTCACGTATTTCACTTAAATATATTGTCAAAAAGTCAAATAAAAGCAGTGAATATTATTTGGATTCTGTTAGGGGACATTTCGAAAAGCCTTGTTTAGAGAAGAATGTTTTTAAAGTTTTGAAATTGTTAGACAGTTTTCCTTTTCCTTAGAATCGCAATCACTTCACCTTCAAACTGACCTGAATAATTTAGTGGCATGCTCGTGCTCGTCGAATCATATGACGCTAAACCTAAATAAATGTAAGAAGCTTTCTTTCTCAAGAAGGAAGTCATTCATTACCCATTATTTCATGGATTCACACAAGTTGGAGGATGTCGAGTTGTTCACAGATTTAGGCGTTCTCTTCGACCATAGGTTACGTTTTAACTTGCATGTCGAGTTTTCGTTAAGCAAAGCTAGGTCCGCGCTTGGTTTCATAAAGAGGTGGTCCAAAGAGCTGGATGATCCTTATACTACTAAAAGGCTGTACACATGTTTGGTTAAACCTATACTTGAGTATGCTTCTGTTGTGTGGTCTCCCTCATATAGGTGC